>OZ024783.1:15547395-15809860 GCA_964017065.1 Haliclona indistincta | reverse complement strand
CAACACGACGCCACATGGGGTGACCATCAAACGGTGAAACAGGCCCTTCGTCATCTTCCATGTCCGAGTTATCGTCCACAAATGCAGGAGTAGTCCTTCTCTTGATTTTGTCAGGCAACATACCTTCATGACCTATCAGCTGAGAGTCACTGACAGTCTCTGGTATATCTTCATCGTCCTCTTCTTCATCGACTGAGTCCATCTCACTAGCCGAGGTGTCCATACTGTCGTCTCTACGGTGCCCAAACCTTTGCACTTTTCCTTCTACTTCGTCTTCACTCTTCAGTGGAATGAGCTCAATCTTTCTCAAGGTGGTCTCCTCTGACAGATCAACAGGTACAATGTTCTCCACTTGTTTGTACAGCTCTGGGAGCTGATCGTCGTAAAGACACATGGCGTGAGTTATCATGAAGTCCACTAGTACGGGAACCTCGTTCTTGATGACGTCCAGTGAGGAGTCCGGCCAGAGGAGGCTAGGAGCGAAGCAGATGGCGAGATTAGTAGTGCTCATTTGGTTGACATCCTTGAAGGATGAGATGTGGTGAAGGAGAGGGAAGAGGTAATGGAGGAACACTTGGTTGCCGTTGGGAAGCTTTAACAGTACTTTGCTGTGGTCAGAAAAGGATAAAATCAACTAAAGTTCACCTGACACACACTGTCTTACTTTTTGATGTGTTGTGCTCGTGTGTTTGGATCAGGAATGTCATTTGAGGCTACAAACTCAGTGTATCGCGCACAAGACAACACTCCACCAGGAACATATTGCGCAACAAGTCCTGTGAGTCACAAATAATACAATACTGCGGTATCTTTCAAAATACACAATACCTTTAGCAGTGCTCCCAGCACGTGTATATGGACTTCGCTGATATCAACAGGTAATCCTGCACACAATGAGTCAGTAACCATGACAACCAGTAGGCCACACCCATGCATGAACTCACTGTTATCAATGGCGTCCTTGAGTTCCTTCACTTTCTTGACACTGGTTCCTTGACGGAATATACCGAAAGTGTGAGGACCCTCCACCCATAGTCTGACCAGCACCTCCTGTAACAAGAAAAGAGAGAGCGTCAGGGCAAGTACAGGATAAAATAGGTTACCCATTACCTGTATGACTTCAGGCAGTTGATGGTTGATAATAATTTCATCGAGTGACACTCCAAATATTCTAAAGAAACCGCACAAAAAGAATTAGTTTACATATGGAATTGAAAAAAAAATAACACTCACTTGGACGACTTCTTCCTCTTTTCATTGTTTCCTCCACTGCGAGTGAACATTCTCTTGATGAGGCTCGGTCTGACAGATGATCCTAATGCAACAAATTATTTCAGTAATATCCATTTACACGTGTGTAATTAGAGTATGATTGCGTACCTCCACTGGACGGTTTTCTTCTCAGAATAAAGTCGAGTTGTTGAGGCTTGCCGTCTCCACTCAGATCCATCTGTAGTCTGTTGTGGTAGGTCTGGATAGCAAATGGTGACTCGTAACCTGAGGAAGAGGGAGGGAGGGAGAGATCAAACAAGATCAGCTTCATGCACATACTAGCTCACCATTGAGGATTTCTTCTTTGTCGTCTTTCGATACTTTTACCGAAAGTTGAAAATCTGTAATTGGTGAGTCCTAAAAAGAAATACCAGAAGATGATACTCTCTCTCTCTACAATCACTCGTCAACGTACTGTTATTTGGAAATTATCGAGAGCTTTTCTCATGACGTCCATTGCATTCTCTGAGACAGCAGCTTGTGTGAACTCAGGTAGCACAACAGAATTCTGCAAAAAAGACATCAAATATCAGACATTTTGTTTATAAGCCAACAACATACTGAGTACTCTAATGGAAATTTCACTGGGTTGCTGGACCATTCTCATCTTGTCAATATGTCTGTAAGAGAAGGTCATGAGTGACTGACATTATGTGAAAGTATGGATGTACTCACATTGAGAGCAACTCATACCAGAGACGCTTCTCCTCTTGTGAACTGTAATGAAGAAAGGTACATGTTTATAAGTACTCGCTTGCTTGCTAGCTCGCTCAATCACTCACTCACTCATTCAACTCACCTAAACTGAGCGACTACGTTAACTGTCGGCCAGCCCAGCAAGAAGGAACATCTCTCTCGAGGTAGCCCAGTTCCCTGGACGTCACTGATCCACATCTCAGCTAATCTATGTTGCTGCTTGCGACGATAGTAGCGATGATGTGCCCTGAAACAAGAGGAGCGTCATACTTGTGAATCTTATTTATTCAATCTCACCTTGATTTGTTGGCTGGTTTTGCAACTATCAGCAGATCACTAAACATGAAGAGGTAGCGGTCGTGTGGAGTCAGTCCCTGCTTGGTCACCTGTGGAAATCAACATGACATCACTCGAGTGTTTGTATGAGTGTGTGCTCATGTGTGTACCTCTAATATACGCACGGGACCTTCCTGTATGTACATCCTGGTGCTCCTGTGACCTGCACCATCTGTCAATTCTTGACCCTTGCCATGAACGTGCTGTAGACTGCATGACAGACAGACAGAGTAATAGATGCACACACGCACACATCACACACGCACACACTCACACACACGCACACACACACACACACACACTCACACACACACACACACACACACACACACACGCACACTCACACACACACACACACACACACACACACACACGCACACACACACACACTGTGGTCGTTGCTTACCTTGATATGGAGCGTGTTCCTCTGTGATGGTGGTGTTGAGGTGTGGTAGACTCTCTAGTGGTCCCTTCTCTCTCTCCTCCACCACCCTTTATAGGGAACATGGTCTGACTCCGAGAGCGTTTGTGAGTCGAACCCAAATTCTAAGAAGACATAGTCAGTACTTTATGAAAGTGAGGTTGTGTTTTATCTTACCTCTACCATCATGTTGTCAAGGTGATCATTGAGACATAGATTGTCTTGAGGGAACTGAATCTGGACTTGCTCCAACTTTGACTAAAAGAGAAAAATAAACATTAATTTTGATTGCTCATTTATTACTGTAATACCTCATTCTCCAGATAAAGCAACTCTTCTTCATGAGCTTTGATGATCTGTAACAGAGAGAAAAAGGTTGAATTGCATTTCTTACAGCTAATACATGTAATTCTTATTCTAACCTCCTTCATTCTAGCTACAGTGGTCTGTAGGTGATGATGATCGCGATGCTCTAATGGAGTGAGCGCCAGCAATTGAGAGGGGTACTCTGAGACTCTTTGCACCTGGAGTGAGTGAGTGAGTGATTGAGTGGGTGAGTGATTGAGTGATTGAGTGAGTGGGTGAGTGAGTGGGTGAGTGGGTGAGTGAGTGGGTGAGTGAGTGGGTGAGTGAGTGGGTGAATGTGTGGGTGAGTGAGTGGGTGAGTGGGTGAGTGAGTGGGTGAGTGGGTGAGTGAGTGAGTGAGTGGGTTAGTGAGTGAGTGAGTGGGTGGGTGAGTGAGTGGGTGGGTGAGTGAGTGGGTGGGTGGGTGGGTGAGTGGGTGAGTGAGTGAGTGAGTGAGTGAGTGAGTGAGTGAGTCACTTACTGGTAGCATCATCAGTGACTCTAGATTGTGCATGGCTGCTCCACGCTTGATCTCGAGAAAATTACCAAATGAATCATCCTGCCTTTTCTTCTTTAACAACCTGTACATACAAAATGGTGTGAATTAAACTCAAACATTACATTTAGTTTACTGCTGACCTCATTGCTATGGTGTTGCTATGGTTATACTCAATGTACATGTCCCAGAATGAGCCATACTGAGTGAATATACCGCCTGGAGATTAGAGTATAATATTGAAACGTTGAGTATGTACAGATAATTGGAGACTCACCAATGAGGGTAGTATGTGTGAAACAATTGTGCTTTGCTTACACATTATGGGTTTACTGTTACACCAACACCTGGACAAGATATACTCATATCAGCTATCCATACTAGCATCTACTGCAACTATCCCTATTATAGTATAAACACATAAATATACATTTAAAAATTAATAATTATGAATAATTTATTATTATTAGCTTTACACTTTCAGTTGATACAAAGACATTAGTACAATCATAATGTACATTTGCAGCTGAACACAATTCCACACAATCCACTGTGACATTTTTTTAGTCTACTTTGAGCAGTGAATTATTACAGTTACAGGAATAGTAAGTCATTATCATTATCAGCTAACGATGAACTTCGTGTGCTCAGCATGCAGCACTCACCTTGTGTGATAGGGATATTACATGATCACTCAGACAGAAGACATTGGGACCTTCACCCCTGCGAGTCGGAGACGGCGTTGACATCATGCTTTCCATACTACGAGAAGCGACGAGAAGTAGTAACTTAGCGCTTACTTCGTCCTGATAATACAAGAAGTGTAAACTATAAATCGCGCCTTCAGGCAACAACTAACCTCACGGTGAACACTGCACAGCTGTCAGCAGCCTGAAGTTTTTTTCTGTGTCTAACGTCTAACGTCTGAGCTGTGAGCATGGGGTAGCTCCGTGTGTACACAATTTTAATCACAACGCGCATGCGCAATCAGCGTGCTCTGCACATGCTAAGGAAGCCATTGAGTGACTATACAGTGCCGTTTCCTGCTACATCATCATGCGTATGTCAAAGATGCGTACAGCACTATCAATGAAAACGCTAGAAATCTTAACTACCAGTGTTCAAGCAATGAGTCATTTTCGTTGTTGTCACGTGCTGTAAATTGTGAAGACCGTTAATTTTTCTTGATCTTTTAACTTGAAACTGCTTCCCAAGATACTCAGGATTGAGTTCAGTATTATCTCCTCTAGTCGACTTCCTTCCTTTATGAACAGGCACGACATTAGACAGTATCAGTCTAGATATTGAGTTCTGTGACAACTGTAAAGACAGCTATTTTCAATGAAACACTTAGAGGCCTTGAATTTTGCTAAGTAGAATCCTTTCCTACGCACACAAATAGTTTGTAAAGACTCATACATGTGCTAGACAATAGACGCTAAAGACCCAACAGTCCCAACAGTCGGAATAAAAACCGGCTCAACAGTCGGAATCCGGTGGGCGCATTGCTACGATCGATGGGACTCGGCCAGAGTCCGACCAGACTGGTAATCACAATATGACCAGAACGGTCGCTCTCGATCCCAGAATCCATCTGGCAATCGAACCCAGCAAGGCTCCTCCGAAAACGAAGCCACTCGGCCGCAGGCTTGCCAGCGTCGCTGGTTGATGCTTACCTACGAAGAGGACTCCGACGATGACCGCAAGGTACTCCTCGACTTTGTCAAGGGGTCTCAGCTGTGCGCCATCGAAGGCCGGGGACTTCCATGGGTCCGAGCTTGAGCGTGTGGTGCAGGAGTTGACCGAGAAGGTGGCCTCCATGTGCGAAAAGCACATGGACGAGAAAACCACTACTCGGCCGACTAACCCTAACCAGGGTTGGCGCGGTGGAGGAAAAGGAAAAGACAGCAGCAGACCTCGACTCGGACCGACTCGGGTTCTCCGAGCGAATCCGGCTGAGGCTCCCGCTGGCCCCAAAGGGCTTCCGAAAACTCTGGCGGACATATCATGGATGTGGCAACTTCTCCAGAGTTCGTCACCATCAGGCGACTAGGAGGCGCTTTGATGGGGCTGAAGCCCAGCGCTTGCAACGGTTGTTTGAAACCAACCACAAGCTTTGCGTTAGGGAGATCCTGGAAGCAACCGCCGATGCAACATCTCGGTTGAGCACTGCCGAGTTGACAGCCTTTTTTAGGGGCGAGTACGCTGAGCAGGACATTGATGCGCCTGCCTGGCTCAAGATTGTCTGAGGGGCACCAACCCTTCTCCGGAGTGGGACCCAGCGCCCATCTCTCGAAAGGAGGTCAGGTCTCAACTGCAGCGGTTGCCTTCTTCATCCGCTCCGGGCCACGACCACATCCTTAAGGTGATCGACACAAATCGTCTTGCCATCTTTGAGACGGCTGTCGGCGCGAGCGTCGAGTGCCGTCTGCCTGATGGAAAAGGAGCACCACGACTGATACTTTTGTGCAAAAAGGGAGACGAGAAGGCTCCGAGGAATTGGAAGCCCCTGCATCTCCCTGCAGAATGCATTGTGCAAGGTCACTGTGTACGCTGCGGTCTAGGAAAAGAGACTGGCCGTCTGGGCGACGGAGGCGGGTGCCGATCTCTCCCTCTCACTAAGGGTTTGTACCGGGCGAGGGTTGCCTTGAGCACTCCTTCTTGGTCAGGTCCTGGTTAGAAGACACACGGAGGTGACGAAGGTATCTCTACCTCGTATGGTTTGAACTGAAGAAGGTCTTCGGGTCGGTCCCGCACAGACTCTTGTGGTTCTAGATGCAGAGTTTGGGTGTGCCTGAGGGGCATCTAAGCGGATTTCAAGTTCGACGTGCAACTGAAGACTGAGCGAAGGAAGCGATTCCGCAGGGACTGGATGTCAAGCAGGGTTGTGTCGCCTGAGCCCTCTCCTGTTCAACTTGGCTCTAGAGGGTCTCCTCCGTGGGATCGAGTCGGCCTCTGCAAAGGGCCGGTACTCTTTCTCCGAGGACCTTCAGACAAGAGTAAATAATAGAAGAGAGAGTATCCAACTCCAATATACCCGTCAAGGACACTCTCGGGAAAGTAACGTGACCAGCACGCGAGCAGATGACGTTTATCGGTATTAATTATTCATCGTGTAACGTCATGACTTAGTATGCGCGCCCGCGATCACGATTGCAACAGCACTTGAAAGTCGAGGCTAGCATTTTCAAGTCAGATGCGTGATATAGAGCCTGCAGGTGGATGCCAGTACCACAGTTTGAAGTCCACCAGAAGATGGCTATCTTATTTGGTCACGGTGCGTCCCACACGAAATTTAAGCCGCCGTTTTTCCCCAGCAGTGTTTAAGGCAGAAATAAAACTATCTGGTGAACGAGTGGCTGCTCGCTTTGCCTGTGGAGCGGAGTCGCTTGCTGTTTATCGAGCTGTTTACAAATATATAGCTTCAAGATGTAGGCGGGGCGCTACGAAGGCAAGATTTCCACTGCCACATGTACGTCAGATTACGTCAATTTGCTCGCGTGCTGGTCACGTTACTTTCCCGAGAGTGTCCCTGACGGGTATATTGGAGTTGGATACTCTCTCTTCTATTATTTACTCTTGCTTCAGATCAAGTCCTTGGCTTAAGCCGACGATCTGTCCATTGCCTCTTCCTCGGAGGAAGACATCAATAAATTGTTGGTCATGATCAAAAAGTTCACCAGCTGGGCCCACCTCAGTGCGATTCGGTTGTTACTAAAAGCCGGGTCGGGAACGGACTTAGCCGGGACGTCCCGTCCCCTTCCGCATACTAAAACACGAGACAAGGCTTTCATAATCACGTAATAACTACACTGTATCACGTGATAACTATGGACGAATACGCACAACTAAACCCTAAACCCTAAAAACCTTCTCCTAACTGCGCAAAGTCGGGAGGGTCGTTTTAAACGAATCGCATTATGTACCGAGAAGCCCCGACCGGAAGTCACGTGCGCGAGCGCGACTGAGTGTCGACTCGATTATCCTGAAGCAACTGAAGGACCTGAGGACAGGAAGTCTCTGACCTTGTAGTACCCAACTTTCAGCCGAGCTTCCGAGCCTCCAACTATTGGTGGTTACGGGACTGTTGCTACCTGAGTCTGATGTTCAGGGAGTACCGGTTCGGATTAAAGGGTCGTCTTAACCTGTTGCCCGTAGCTACACACAAGTTGAAGTTTGGGGAGACGTGGCTTGCTCCTAGAATATGCCCGCCATCAGAGCTTGCTACAATGTGGTAGTGGAGCGGCGACTGGTCAAAGCCATTCCGAACTCTCTGAGAACAAACTTCATCGATCAGGCAGTGCCGGATTGTTCTGGCATCCAACGGCCCGACGGTCAGTGTGTAAAACCTGAGCGCGGCCAGCTTGAACCGTAAATAAAGGGACGTGTATAATTGAGTAACGGTTTTTGTTTTTTTAGTTCATGGTAGTCTGGATATTAGTGTTGCAATTTCAACCACCAATAATTATTATGTTGGTTAAGACAACACAATGTTATGTTGGTCCATGACATCAGTCACGACTGAATTGCCTTATATCTCCCATTTGTCTAGTTTGCTTACCACCCTTTTGGCTCTCTAAAATGTGCATCGTACAAATCAGGCTCCATATTTCAATACTGCAGTTGAAAAGCGTAGCAGGTGTAACTCACGAGCACACTGGCACAAGCGGTCCGCTATTGTCCGTGCTCGTGAGTAGTGGCATAGATGATAATTTCCTAAACGCGACCATATTGAAACTGTGGCGCGATAATTTGGCGCAGTAGCAAAATTTCCTAGCGGCCAGGTTCCCTGTGACATCAGTCAGCAGGTTCCGGTGGCTCAGCGGTTTATTACAGTACGCGTACGGTGGCTTGTAATGCAATCGTTCAAGGTTCAATTCTCGCTGTATGCACGTGTTTTTATATTATTCTTTAAGCTGAAACTTAAGTTTTTAGCTAATTGTTCGACGATCTTTATTTAGTGAGGGCCGGAGGCCCGCTTAACCTCCGGCCGACGATCCTTAGGCTTAGTAAGGGCCGACTAAGCCTAAATCCCGGTTTAGGACGACCCTCCCGACTTTGCGTAGTTAGGACGTTTTTTACGGTTTAGGATTTAGTAGCCAGGACCTATAGCCCAAGAGTAGGTGATGAGTTTATCACATTGCTAGAGAGAATAGGTGCATCCCAAAAAAATTGCGCGGCCCGGTACGTCTAGCAGCCTTCTTCTGGAACAACTGGTTGAAACCCTAAAATCATGCTTAGTCTTCACAACCGTCCGAGAGACTGGCTCCTCATGCCTGATCTCTCAGAGCCGGTTGTCCACCGGCCGTAGCAAACACTCTTGTCTGACGGGGTGGTGTTGTTACAAAGTGTGGGTCACGAGGCCGGTTCCGCAAGGGACACCCTCTGTTGCTTGCTTGGCTTCGGTGGTTTTTCCAAATCGTCGAAGGATGAAGGCACACATGAGGAGGAGGATGAGTTCCCACACCCTTTCTTACGCACACAATTTTTTTGCAAGTGCTAGTTTGGTAGAGCTAGCGTACTGCATGTTGTAAAAAATCGCAAGACATAATATAAGCTGGCAAATGGACGCTAAAAACTCAGAATTTTAGAGGAGTTAGTGGTGGAAGTAAATCATTGTTTTCTGCCACACCAACAGAAGAGGCAGACTGAGCAAGTATAATATAGTGTATAATGTAGATGAAACATTAAAGTTGCTAATAATTATTAATGATGTGTCAAATAGTAGGGCACATTAGTAAAGTCAATAGCATGCAGAAGATAATAAGAAGTGGGACATTAATTGTCGATTATTTTTATGATATAAGGCTAGGTTTTGTGATAAAGGCTTTGAATTAGTGATAAGAAAAAATCTGAGAAACAGCATTATTCTTCGGTGCCTCTACAGAAAGCTTGCTGTGAGAGGACATATTTCACATGAACACACGTAAGATCATGATCATCCGGCAAACCATGAAATGCTTAACAGCAACAATAGTAGAGTATAGAGAAGAGGAGCAGAGGAAAGGAGAGGAGAGCTTCAATCGAATTGCAGTCTCTTTGATCGACACTATGTCACCCTTCACAGTCATCAGTCAAGAGTCGTTCCTTGATACCATCCAGCACACAATAACAATAACTACTGCACTAGTGTCATCTGGTATTAATAGTGAAGCATCAATATTAGCTGTAAGCTGGTGAGTACATGTAACAATCAGCATTGGTGCTCTGATACATGACAATAAGTTTCAAGGTATCAAAATATTATTATCAAATAATTACGACATTGTACACTCAAATAAATTATCAATACAAGATGTATAATAGAAGTAGATACAGTGATTGATACTGAACAGTAACAAGTGACAGTAGTCCGCTACAGTTGGTAGTTCATATTTAACTACACGAACAGTTTTGACATGAGGAGAAGAGCTGGCTCTGACTACAGATGATACTTGGAGTACAGCATGTGGGTGTCATTTCTTGTCTTGTGCCTCTCTGAGTTCGACTGGTTTCTCTGATCTGCATGAGCACGAGATATGTTCTTGGAGAGTTCATCCCATACTTGACGCTTCTCTTGTGCTGGTTGACCCACTCTCTCCTCTTGATGAGGCTCGGTCTGACAGATGATCCTACAATACAACATATAAAATGAAATAATTTCCAATAATAATAATTAGAGCATTATTACGTACCTCCACTGGATGGTCTTCTCAGAATGAAATCAAGTTGCTGAGGTTAACCATCTCTACTTAGATCCATCTGTAGACTGTTGTGGTAGGTCTTGCAAATGGCGACTTGTGTCCTGAGCGACAGAGAGAAAGAGAGAGAGAGAGAGAGAGAGAGAGAGAGAGAGAGAGAGAGAGAGAGAGAGAGAGAGAGAGAGAGAGAGAGAGAGAGAGAGAGAGAGAGAGAGAGAGAGAGAGAGAGAGAGAGAGAGAGAGAGAGAGAGAGAGAGAGAGAGAGAGAGAGAGAGAGAGAGAGAGAGAGAAGGAAGGGATTATCGTAAGTACAAGTTGCATCACACACTCACCATTGAGGACCTCTTCTTTGTCGTCTTTCAATATTTTTTACGGGGAGAAGAAAATCTGTTTGTGAATCCTAAGAAGAGATTAAGATATGATACTAACTACAAGATGACTTGACTACGTACTGCTATTTGGAAATTATTGAGAACCTTTCTCATGACGTCCATTGCATTCTCAGAGACTGCAGCTAGAGTGAACTCTGGTAGTACAACAGACTTCTGTAAAGAAGATCAGATGTACATGTAAACTGACATTTTGTTGTCAACAACTCACGTTAGGTCGTGTGTGGTTGAGTAGTCTAATGGAAATATCACTGGGTTGCTGGATCATTCTCATCTTGTCTATATGTCTGTAAGAGAAGGTCATGAGTGACTGACAAAATGAAAGTATGGATAAATTCACATTGAGTGAGTGAGTGAGTGAGTGATTGAGTGAGTGAGTGAGTGAGTGAGTGAGCGAGCGAAGGAGGGAGTGAGGGAGTGAGTGAGTGTGTGAGTGAGGGTCCTGAGGGAGGGAGAAGTAGGAAAGGAAGAAATGAGGGAGGGATAGCTTCAAACAAGGCTAGGTACATTATTGTTTACATGTACTGTGGTTGTAGCTGTTTTACAACACATGTGAATACTCTTATAATACATGCATGTCCTACACATGTCCATAGTGTGTATGAGTGCTATTGAGGGTTTACCAGGAGCTAAAGGTAGTGGTGGCTATGTTGAGGAGAATACAGGTCAGGTCAGTTGATCATACTGGAATGGTAGAGAGGAGAGATAGTGATAGACAGTGACAATAATGAAGTATTAGTGCATGGTGTAGTATAGTGCACACACATTAAAGTATCTGATCTGTACTAACAATAGATAGTATACTTACAGTGTGTTGATAGAAAAAAAAACAGAGGACAGCAATAATAGCTATAACCCACGCGCTGCAAAGAATAGGAACGAGATTCTTTCTTATCTGCTGCCAGCAACTAGTAGGCATGTTGTCAGGATTGATGGAGGGAACAGGTTTGAGGACACCATCCATGTTAGAGACAGGATCCAACACTGTATGATGTGAGATATCTATAACAACAAAACACACACAGCAATACATAATAACCTGATAAATTACAGTATTCACTAAACATTCTCTGATTGTATTCAACCTGTTTGATCTCAATCGACTGACCTGCGTTATCTCGATAGTGTCTATCATGTGTGTTATCAATACCACTGCCAACTGTGTCTTGATTGGGGACAGGTTCCCGTACTGGAATGAGAGCAGTAACAAGGGCTTGTAAAAGTATTATACTTCATTTTAGTAACATCTCAAAAAAGATAAAATAAACTGTATACAATAAACTCTGCGGTATGCAATATGACTACATGTATACAGTGGAATCCAATAGTGTCAATACAGTATGATACATTATGTGTTCACATCGAAGTGGGACAGTCCTTCTTTTAGAGTTTTTCACAAGATAAACCACATTGACGTACAGTATTACCTGGTATGTGTTCTGCTTCAATATCACTGGCAACTCCCTCTTCTCCCATGGCTCTCAAAGCTGTGATCAGGTCAGTCCAAGATGCGTTAGGAAATCTCTTTAACCACACATTAAACATCTCTGCCTTGAGTCTGTCTGTTCTGTAGCCATGGTAGGTGGTGTGCAGGTCATCTAGTTGCTCCATGGTGAGATCCAACTGGAGACCAAGTGTGTGCCAGTCACTAACTCTCTTGCATGCTGTGACAAGATGCTTCACTGTGAAAGGAGTGTCTAAAAAACAAATATAAAAGTACATAATAACATTCATTGTGGTGTAACTCACTGAGTGTTCTAGAGTGGTCATTAGTAGCAGTGGGTAGCTGTGTAGTGGTAGTAGCTGTGGGTAGCTGTGTAGGGGCAGTAGCTGTGGGTAGCTGTGTAGTGGTAGTAGCTGTGGGTAGCTGTGTAGTGGTAGTAGCTGTGGGTAGCTGTGTAGTGGCAGTAGCTGTGGGTAGCTGTGTAGTGGTAGTAGCTGTGGGTAGCTGTGTAGTGGTAGTAGCTGTGGGTAGCTGTGTAGTGGTAGTAGCTGTGGGTAGCTGTGTAGTGGTAGTAGCTGTGGGTAGCTGTGTAGTGGTAGTAGCTGTGGGTAGCTGTGTAGTGGTAGTAGCTGTGGGTAGCTGTATAGTGGTAGTAGCTGTGGGTAGCTGTGTATCAGTAGCTGTGTGACTATCCTTCAGCTCAGTAACCTCCTGTACACACACAAACCATGTAAGCTACAATACTAAACAACACACATGCACTTACAGTGAACCAGCACTTGTGTTTGTTCTCTAAACCAACTGGTCCTCCTCGACAATCTCGTATAGAACAGATCACTTGTTGCGGCTTGTTCTTTGAATGGCAGCGTGCAGGATGAGGGCGTCTACCTGACTGCACAGCGTGAGGACAGTAGAACCCAAAGTCCCAGTGCACATCTCGAGTGTGAGGATAGAGTGAACCAACTTCACGGAACATTGTCCATAGCTGGCGCCGACACCTCTTGATCAAGTGTGGGCTGATGACGGCATCAGTAAGAATACGAACCTCCATGTGGCTAACCAGACTACGAATCTCAACATGAACCAATCCTTCTTCTCTGTCGTCGTCAAAATAAAAGCGAATTCGATTCCTAAATCGATTGAGCTCATCTAATCTCCAATTCACATCTTGAGAGAATCTGACGACTGAGGCTTGGAACTGACCAAGAGGGACAAAGCCAGTAGCTGGTATGAGGAGGAGAGGAGAATACAGGAGACCAGAGAGGAGCTTAGAGTCGCTGGACTCTATCGTCACATTGTGGTCGGGGTAGAGTAGGCATGGCAGGAAGTACACCTCTTCATTACTAGCTGATCGAGCATTCTTGTAGAGGATATAACACGACTCTAGTAGCTCCACAATCTCATCAGTCGGGATTCCCGCCTCGTCAGTAGAGGAATCACTGCATGCCTTGTTCATCAGACGATGAGAAACCTCTCCTGTGAGTCGCATGTGTTTAGCTGTTTCTGGTTCCCCTCTCACTGCTCCAAATGCAGACACAAACAGCTCTGCTGGCGGCTTCATAATCAGGTTAACATTCACAATAACACGCTTGCCAAGCTTCTCCAACCGACCATAGTAAAGGATAGTGCCATACTTGTCGTGCAGGTACTGGAGGACACCTTCTTCTCCGAGGAGGTCTTCTCTGGATATGCCACAATGCTCAGCTATTACTACACACTCTTCTAGAGAGCACCATCCTGGAGATGGATCGAATCTCATGCGCAGTATCAGGTGGAGCAATAATGCACCTGTTGGAACCGGCTGTGGAGTAAACCTCTCGTGGACTATTCTTGTTATCAGTTCACGAAGACCCTCAATATCGCTGGAGTCTGTACTCACGTTGTTGAGTGGATGAATGTATCTCTTCTCCTCTCCTGGCTTGTTGACCGAGCACAGAACATCTCTCCTCATGAAGTAATTGTCTTGGAAGGAATGCTCAATGGAGCGGTCTAGAGTGAGAACAGCTGCCTCACCGGTCTGGTCCAGGTGAGTGCCAATGAGAATGGCTGCCGGCTTGTGGTCTGGACTAGTCTGGAGTGAGGAGATGCTGCACAGAGCACGCTGGATGATCTCTCTGATAGTGTACTCTGACTCATACTGTATTGAACTGGACCCATCAGCTCTGTACACTACTGCGTAGGGGGAGTCTAGATCGTGAGTGACATTGAAGAAAATGAGGTTTAGTGCCATGCCGTGCAATAGGAGAGGTAGGATCTCGTGAAACTCTGGCTGGCCACCAATATCGATAAAGTGAAGAAAAGAGAGGATATCTGTATTCTTGAGGAACTCCTGGATGGTCTCCCAGTCCTCATCTTTGACTAATTCAGTGAGTGCGGTAGCCACTAGCTCATCTCGTGTGAGATCAGTAAGATTGTCCCAAGCCTGTACGAGGGTGGCAGGATCAGGTGAGCTGCTGGCAGCAGTGGATGGTCTGATAGTGGACTTAATTCTTCTCCTTTTTATTCTCCTTCTACTTCTACTGCTGGAGAGTGCATCAGGGGGGTTTAGAATACGGCTGCACAAAGCATGACACTGTTCCTCCAGTCCCTGGCTCCTCCACCCTCTCTCAGACAAGAGCACTGATGATCGGTCAATGCCACGATACAACTGGACAGTAATTGGAGCGTCTATACCGGTACTAGGAACAATCTCGTCTGGCGATATGCAAACGATCTCGTGAGTGAGACGACGTCGTGCTGTGGTTTTACCAACACGAGATGGTCCGATCATGAAACCCTTGAGTGATCGTACTGGTACACTACCCTGCTGCTGAATGTGTTGCTGTATAATACCTCTCTTCATAACACCTACACATAAAGAATATCATGTATGACAAACTCAATGAAGCTGTTTACATTACTTTAAAGTATATGCGTGGGTGGAATCAAAGGCACTGCGCTTCCTGTAAATCACGTATTTTGTGAGCCTCGCCCACTGTACAATATTTGCGTTCAATTTGCCCATAAAGCACGCACTTTAACTCCTCAAAAAGTACGGCAACATACTGTACTCTATCAACAAAAACCTCGTCATTTTCCAGCTATTTTGGTCTTCATTTAGCCCGAACCCAAGGTTAACATGGGAATACCCTTTTAAAATTCGCTTGTGCTGTACGTTTCAGTGGGGAGAGCACGCAAACCACCGTTTTTTTAGGTAGAGTCATATTTTGCAAATAGACTTAATTTCACCTTTCTAAAGCATTTTTCACACTATTTATGACGTCTACAGTAGGTGGAGTCAATCATGACGCCAAAAGGTGTCATAAGGGGTTAAAGGGTTAATACTCACTAATCAGATATCAACCGTTTACATCAAATAAACTAAGTTCTGTTTAAGCAACGTAATTATTACAAATGCTGGCAATGTCAAGAAAATATCCACATACAATCTGAAAAAAGCAGCCTATGGCGCAATTTGGTCCCTTGAGTCTAATCTACACTCACATGCAATGTATATCACAAATGCATTTTGATCATGATCGAACACAAAGTCAAACACAATTGAACTCAAAGCCAAAATGCGATCAATCGCAAACTAAAACACAAACACACACAAATGCACCGTGTGATCAAAGTCGACGCAACGAGTAGCCGCACTTACCTGCTGCCTCTATGCTTAGCAGTATCAGTGAGTTTTTCACTCTAAACACTCACATACTCTTCATACGAGCAATTGCTAATCAAGCGCATTTTGCGAGCTATCATGTTTACAATTGCGTTCGAACACGGTTGTGTTTGAGTTCAAATGTGTTTGAGTTTAAGCAATATTGCATCTGAGCAGTTCTAAGCTACAGCAACTGATTGCAGCTGTCAACTGAGTCAGCACCTATACAGTGCTATCACCTTCATTAGACTGTGTGACTTCAGGAGGGAGGGTGGCAGTTGGCTGCTCAGCCGATCTGTCTGGTTCTGACATGTCCACCTCATCAGCAACATGTCCCAGGGAGGGGCTATCTAATGACTGGTCTACAGTGGATACAGGAGCCTTGGTCTCAGTAGGTGACTTTATGATTGCATTGTGGTTAGGCTTCAAACTACTAAGAACTTTCTCTCTGAACTCTTTTGCAACAAGATTCTCTGTGTCTGAAGATTGTCCTTGTGTGTCAGCATGATCACTGAGTCGGGTAGTGCTGCTCGATGCACTAGACACTCCACTGCTAGTTGACTGCGTTGAACTCAAGTCAATTTCAGTGTTTGTGTCAGGATTGATAATCTTTATAGCAGCACTCCTCCTTTTTGGTTGACTCTGAGAATACCAAAATGAATACAAAAAGGACAAATAATGACTTAAGAAAGTGAATACCAAAAAAATTAATGGTCTTGTATATGCATAAGATAGGTTGATATAATGCAGTGTGGGTTGGCTCAGTTTGACCAAAGCCTCTTCAACTAACAGCCCATAACTGTGCATGGTTGAACAAATCTTACCCACATCACACATGCAGTTTGGATACTGTATTTCCTCTATTAAACGCCTGCATGACATGCCTTTATTTTTAAAAAAGGCTTTTTCGAAAAAGTTATTTCTAATAACTTGGCTAACTGGGATTCTAGCCCGCGAACTTCGCATTGCTAAAGTGAGTGATACACCATTTGCACTACTTTTCATAAAATGCAATTATTAATTATTTCGTACTTGCATGGCGTTTATTAGAGACCGAACGACTATACGAACACAGCATTGAATAGAGGAATTACAGTACTATAATAATAGGGGCAATACAATAATTATTAGTGTCACAATAGTCTGGTCTAACACATTGACTAACCATCATAGGAGGTCGAGGAGCAGCTGAAGTATTAGGTGGACGATACCGACGAGGACTTGATCCTAGACCAATATGCAGTGTGCATGGTAATAAGTAAATCAGTATAATTATCATGGTTTGATCAAGAGCTCTCATTACATGCAGGGAGCAAACAACAGTGGAACAATGGGAAATACCGTATAGCGGGAAATTTTCGAGAATTTGTGAATTACAGGCTATTCGCGAATATAATTATTATCCGCGAATTTCTTGTTTTTTTTTGTTGACAAAGATAGGGCAATAGCACTAATTCGCGAAAATATTATTCGTGAAATCCTCTAACTCGCGCATTCACTCCCGCGAAAATTTCCCGCTATACGGTAATTGTACGTGACACACAAGCCAGTTCACTTGTCGCAGTTAAACAGACAATTCGATGAGGTCACACCCACTTATCAAGCGCCACATGCAGAAAGTTGCTAAAAGGAATGCTTGTATCATTGAGTAGGGTAGAGCACCTTGCTGTAAGCAGTTTGTTCAATGGTGATATTACCATAGTACTCCTTGAATGATGCGCTCCTGCATGAAGGACAATAGAAACGTTCCGTTGTCCCTCTATGACTGTGCAATTAACAGCTTAAATTTACATTGTTTATCATAAGGCACGATCATAGTTACGGCAAAAACTTAGCTTTTTGTGATATACAACGCCTGTCTAGTGCTCAACGGATCGTGCTTACCTGTATCCTAGTAGACGTACTAATGGTGTAAAGATAGTCAAATACAGGCATGAGGTGTAATATACCTGGGGCATGCTCGATAAATCATATGACTGGTGTTACGATACCCTAGTTCACTGTGTGACAAGTGTTAGTGTGGTATACACACCGAGGCATCTGCACCATGGTGCATGTAGTATCAGAATGGTTACTAGCCTGCACTGGACCACATGCATGAGTATTGTATACTAGCTCATGTACTGACAGCACTGCAGTACTGTGACTACTGTGTATCAGTGACTGATAGAACAAGGCTATCATGACCACTGTCAGTCTTGACACTGTAACTATACTGTGCAGCTAGCTGATGGTATTAGAATCAGCTCACAAGCCTATCTTATCCACTAATCCAACGTGCATGCAAGCTGGTGCATGGCACTCTGATCTGGACCATACACATGTACAGTACAGTGTATGAAATAGCAGCCGGTCATCGGTCATTTTCCGACCATTTCTAGTATTTGTCCGAGCAAAATTAAAGACGTTCTGCCAATTTGTCCGGACGAGCGTGTATGCGCAAGCCGCACGCAAAATTAATTTTACTTTTACGAGTGCGCAATAATTACTACAAAGCCCCGCCCACAACGTGAGCACGTTGAATCTCGACGATCGCCATGAAGAGAAGTCTTGCTTCTACCTCCTCGAACGCCAGGCGAAGAAAAGTGAAGCACGAAACTTACCAGAAATGGATTAGGCAGTATGATAGAGTACCAAACCATGACGTGGCTTGACTGCGAGACGGCGATCGACGGAGGAGCTAAAAGTAGTGACAAAGCTCGAGTCTGTACGAAGTATAAGGAACGTATTGATGGTCGAAAAACTTCAACGACAAGTGGATCACGAGTGGAGCTGACTCTGTCAGAACTTCGAACGTGGTTGATCATGGCAAGTCTGACCAACACGTGCACGCAATGAACTTACTGAAAAAAGAAAACGCCCAAACACAAGGCACTTTTGTTGCAACGTATGCTCCAAAATAATGAAAAAAAAATAATGGCAGATCAAATATAATAAATGTCCGAACACAATTGACATTGCTCAGACATATGTCCTGACACTTTTTGCATTCTATTTTGTACACTGCAGTATACACGTGTCACTAGAGAGGTTTAGATTCACGTCGACGGTGAACGTGAACGCGAACGCTAAATTGTGACGTCACGCTTTCTCATTGAGGGCAATACAAAATTGAATACAGATAGTGTGCTGACGTCATAATTTTTATCGAGTCGGCGTTCAAATCGCCACAGACGGCGGTTACTCACGTCTACAGCCACTTTTTGGCGTCAGCAAACGCGGTTATGCGACCAGTCTAGACCTAAGTTAAAGTAGAACTTACTTACGTACCTTGGGCGATCGATAGTCGATGTTTGATAATGCGATTGCTATATCACTAGCCAATACGCCGGCATGGCTTACTCTGGAGACCTAGAAGCCTAAGAGCTGGAACTAGCCCATAGCTAGCTAGCACAACAACTTGAAAGCACCTACATGGCCACGTGTTTCACTTTAGAGCTTCTGTGTTACAGTAGCAATACATGAAGGCTACAATGATGACTTCACAAGTGGTAGATCGCCAAAGCTGGCTAGGTTAGCAGTGCAAGCAGTGCTCTGAGTCTCTGACTGCTTTCAGCCCGCACTTTGAGCTTAGGTACACGCCCATTATACTTCCGCTTTTTTCAGTATACTCGCGTGTTTGTCCGTAATATTATTGTGACGTCACAGACGTTTACCGTTAGCCGTCGATGTGAATCTAAACCTCTCTACTGTCTACACTATAGTGCACATGCTCAGCTGTGACTAGCTCAATAAGCTGCTGACAAGAGGCTCACCAGGTGATGTGGGAGGGGCACCATACATGCAAGTTCAGTGCATTTGTCAATACACTTCCCTGATAAATAGATAAATACTTGACCTTCCGTTACTGTAGCTACATTCTACACTCGTCAGTTCATGTGTTAGTGATTCTTGTATTTCAACAATAGCGCACGTATTAACTGTACAACAATGCTCTGTCAACAATGAAACATCCAGCATTTACTGTCGTAAAGAACAAGTATAGTAATAACATGTACAGTACCGCTCACGAGTAAGTGTACTCAAACCCGCGGGCTAACCGCGCGTAACTCGGGGGTGCCCGCGGGTACGTGAACGTGTACCCGCTGCCCGCACCACACTAACCCGCGGCCCTCATGCAGCCTTGCATGCACTCGCGACCCGCTGGATAGCTAGGCAGACTCACGTTGTCGTTGTGTGACTTTCGCGAGCATATACAGTGCTCGCATGTATCCGCGCGCACCAGCGTGTGATGCACTCTGTATTCGCATCTACCCGCGGTTAAGAATACACGGTTCCGCGGGTAAGACAAAATTACCCCCGGGTTGCCTGCGAGTCTCCCGCGGGTGTTGGTCCACTTACTCGTGAGCGGTACTGTACACTGACCATCAGTAAGTCCTTCAAGATAGTTTATCATGTCTTGTTTTCTATACATTCTTGCCTTATCAAGTGGAGTCCTGCCATTCTATAGTGTAACAATAGAATAGTGTGAATCATATGATACACAAACAATTAAAGTAGTGATGCACTGATACCAGCATCAGTATCGGTATCAATGCTGATACTCAGTGTATCAGTACTGTATCGGTACTGTTACACTCACTGATACACAATTTTAGTTATGTGCATTTACAACCATATAGCTATAGAGTGGATTGCTATAATTATATGTCTTCAGGTTCAAAGAATTTCTTCTGTCTGTGCTGCTAATGAAGCAAAGGCTGTGTGCTGTGAGCTGAAAAGTAGAGATGATGTCGTTTTCGATTAAATCTGAAATTCAAGTATTTTTATTAGTATCGGTATTTGTAATCGACTATACTTAGATGGTAAGTATCAGTATCGATAGTATCGGTAAACTCATATCAGTTCATCAGTAAATTAAAGAATCATGCATGTACATGCACCACACGTGTACATCAGATGGTGACGCTCATTGCTACACAATTGAGTACACACACTAGCTCTGCACTGCCATCAAAAAACGAGACTGATTCAGATCAGGCAATTTTATTTCACAGTTTATAAAAGTGTTTAGCAGAAACACTTACAGATACTCAGAGGGCATACAAGCTATAGGACTACCACTGTATTCCATTAGCTACTATAATCCACCAAAACATGTGTGAGAGTGACAGAACAACACTGGTTAGGACACACTCAAATGAACGGTATAAACAATGACACGAACATATGAATCAATATTGAGATCCTCTATAGTAGCTGCTATTACATCATCAAGACAACTATTAGTGACAGACACAGTGCATGTTATTAGTGAGTTTTAGATTCATGTTTACAATGCACACCAAACAGTAAAATTTGACTAGTTCTGACGACTCGAGTTAGGGGCGTGGTTTAATGAGTAACGTCTGCTGTTGAAGATCTCGACTTGAACAACTGCTGTACTTTAACTGAGCTAATATTCGGCGCTCGGCATTTACTAAAGGACTTAGAAATTCGCCTGGTTCATACTGTAGAGCACAAATCACATGAACAACAATCACAAAATAAACACCACTATCAATGAAAAATTAGAGATAGCCTACATGTAGCTTTAAATTCAGAAGAAAAATATTATATTTCGTAAAGCTGACAAAATGTACATTAGTTGTACTGTGTTTCATGAGAACAGCTTTGCTCAACAACACAAAATATCAGTATCACTAGACACACCTGTACTCACCAGATTGGTTGCAGCAATAGCTGCTCCTGCAGAAACAAGCAGCCGAGCTACTGCCACATGACCATACACTGCACAGCGATGAAGTGGTGTCCCAATATGCTATAGAATAAACAACAAGTGAAGAACACATGATTATTGAGTGTGAGCTTGTTAGTGGTGTCAAGCACAACACATGGTAACTGGTCTTGTTGGTAATAACATTATACTACAAATACACACAATAAAACATTCAGTAACTAGTGTATTACAGTATCATACGGTGACTGATATTGTGTGTAACAGTACAGTATGACACATTACAATAGTTTACTGACTACAGATCACAGGAAATACTATTATCATTTGACGTGTGCTGCAATAGTCTGCTAGTGGACCAGTTAAGGAGCAAGCCAGAGCAAGAGAACAATCATTATGATGAGATCACTGTAGCACTGTATATTGTTCATACAGATCGATGAGCATATCATTGCCAGAAATCCAATACATTTTGCAGTCATGTACAATTTTCACACAATGATGTTTTTAACAGTCTTCTACACATTCAAGAAGTCATATTAGGGAGACACGGTAGTGTCTCCCTATGTAGGGTTGAACCAGAAAACAAGATGGCGGCTACATACAATGTATTAGCGTTCAAACGCTGATATTTCACCTGGTGATGAATTTTATACGTCCAAAGACACTTAAATCTGCTACCTGGCGTTGCCCCATCTTACAGTAGCAAGGAGATTGCTCGAGATTGTTACTAAAGTGACGAACCTGGAAACGGTGAAAATCGAGTTTCGTCATCTTCGTTTTCTTCTTTCTTCTTCTTTCTTTCTTTCTTTCTTTCTTCCACTCGCCTAGCACCTTTACGTGAGCAGTGCCGAGACCAAAACACCCACGAACAGTCGTGAAATTCTCCTGGCATGTGCCTTTTGAACTTAGTTTTTAGCGAAACGGCGATATAAATTCCGCGATTTCTCGATCGTGATCCATTGTCAGCTAAGTGTAAGACGCCATTAATAATTATAGTGATTGCGCAATACGCACGTGACCAAGCTGTGGTTAGCGCACGTGACCAAGCACAAGCTTGAGTATCGCCACGCCGTATAGATCACGGAGAACACATATTTGTCTGGAGTCTTCGAAGAACGGTAAGCTAGCAAGCGCAGAATCACCATTCTGCCTTGCCAGATAATTATAACATCCGTAAACAAGTGTGGGCGGGGCTCGAATGCACTGTATTCATGCATGCGTAGGCGAGCTGATATCTACAGCATAACAATTATTTAGCTACAAGTTTAAAATTGTTAATAATAAAGAAAAGCCATCAACAACAGGAAAACCAAACCAATGGTGGAAAAAAGATGGCACAGTAATTGCATGATATTGAATTGAACTGTACTTCACTGAAAAAGAAAAAAAGGACACAAACAAGAAAATAAAAAGATTTCTATCGAAATCAAAAGGATGTAGGGTTGTGAAATCTACCACTGGTCAACAATGTAAACTAACAAGGAACAAGCATGGAATGGTAACACGATTGACTTGCTAACAGACCATAGATCCCTACATCAGTGGCTGTACATAAGCTGTCACAAGCTGAATGCACTTCAGGTGTCAGTCAACAGCAACAAGCTAAGCTGAACTAGCTATAGTCAACTACAGCAGCCATGCACTGATGTAGGGATCTATGGTCTGTTAGCAAGTCAATCGTGTTACCATTCCATGCTTGTTCCTTGTTAGTTTACATTGTTGACCAGTGGTAGATTTCACAACCCTACATCCTTTTGATTTCGATAGAAATCTTTTTATTTTCTTGTAATTATAAGGAGTTGGCTAACAATACAGTATTGGATCGCTGAAGCAGCAGAGCCGTGATAAAGCCAACACCATTGCCCCTTCTAATGACATGCATTCATTAAATGTATTCATTGTCTATAATTATATTCATCAACTGTTATGTTGTAAAAATCTGAGATTTTTTATTTTTTCTTTTCAATTTGAACAGGCTAAAATTTTGATAAAAACTGCTAACAATTGGTTTAGAATACAATTTAATCCTTCGTAAACAGTTTCCAAAGTTGACAACTGTCAAAATGTGCAAGAATGATTGCTCAATGCTGTCCATTGATTTTGGGGATCGACGTGTACGGAGCGTGTGACAGTAAAATCAACTCCGTGTCGGCTTATTTCTGGGAATGTGCACTACAAGCAATATGATTGACACTACACATTGTCACACTGACCACACCCAGTGTGTGTGTGTGTGTATTACCATACCTGATCACGTGAGTCAACCACTATCCCAGGCTGTGACAGTAAAATGTCAACAACCTGGGAGTGTCCTTTCCGTGAACTAATATGAAGAGGAGTGTACTGTATAATAGTAGAGAATAATGACAACAATAACACAGTGAGTGGTAATAAATGAGTACAATCATAACAAATATTGTGTTATAAAGTATGTCTCCCACTGATCAAACAGCTAGTGTCCTCCATGATGTACATGTATCTATCGATGCCTACATCATTCCATTTACTGCTCCTATACATGTTCTCACTCACAATGTCTCACATTATACTAAAGAGCGGAATGGAAAGCTCATGACACCACACTATCAAGTAGTGTTCGACTGACATGTAGTCAACAGTCAAAATGAAACAACAAAGCACATGCATAAATAGGTTATTATACAGTACATGTACAAGCATGGCACACACTCCATTTAGCCTGACACTGAGACAAAGTGAACTATAGTTTGACCATTGATGCGCTTCTTTGTCAGGTGTAACAACAATGTACGTAGGAATGGGATGATGTATCTAGTAGAAATATCTCACATGTACAGTACATGTAGTCAATGATGGACACACTAACAGACATACAGAACCAAATGCTCAACCACTGACTGTGTGTGGTAGTAGATACTGATGTGTGAATCTGTTACTAGTACACATCATGTCATGTGACCACTAACAGTACTCACATTGTAGCGATCAGGATTATGGTAGTTTACATGAGCTCCTCTAGCAAGGAGCTCCTTTGCTTTGCTGACATTACTAGACTCACAAGCAGACCAGAGTTCCTTATTCTGTGAGTAGAATACAACATAATGTACGTAGTGACTATTTTTACGGTACCGTAAAAATAATTCGCCTGCTATTCTTACGGCATTCTTATTATACGTGCGCGTGTGTACAGAATTACTATAAAGGCTTGTTTGTAGCATTCACCGGTCAGCAGTTTTCGGTGGCTCAGTGGTTAGGAATGGTGGTTAGGAATGGTGGCTTGTAATGCAGACGTACGGGTTCGATTCTCTCTGCAGTCATATTTTTTTATTTTTTTTATTTAAGAACTTAAGTTTTTTAGCTAGTTACGACACTCTCGACGATCCTTGTGAGGGCCAGAGGCCCTGTTTAGAACGCCCCTCCCGACGATCCATAGCTAGGGCCGAAGGCCCTGTTAGGACGCCCCTCCCGACGATCCATAGCTAGGGCCGAAGGCCCTGTTAGGACGCCCCTCCCGACGATCCATAGCTAGGGCCGAAGGCCCTGTTAGGACGCCCCTCCCGACGATCCTTAGGCTTGACAAGGGCCGAAGGCCCGGCTTAGGACACCCTTCCAACTTTGCACAGTTAGGAGGTTTTTTTAGGGTTTAGGGTTGAGGGTTTAGTAATGCCGTAAAAATAGCCGCTCGGCTATTTTTACGGTACCGTAAAAATAGCCACTGCCCATAATGTAATCAGTATCAGACAATGATTGCTACAGTCTCCATCCTGAATTAACTACTGATCCCATACTGAGTGATATGACCACCTCACTATCACACAGTGCTCACACACTGACTGACACAGCACCAGAACTACATGTGTTGCTTTCTCTCTCACGACTAACCAACTGTTTAATTGATCACTTACCAATGTTTCTTGATCCTGGTTGAGAGAACTCATGCCGGGTAACAGAGACTACGAGAACAGAAGAAGAAGGGCTGAAGAGCGCGCGCTGAGATAGACACGGTTGAAGGGCGTGACTTGATAGTAAAACAACGGATACCTCTGTATATTCAATGGATCGCGTGATTACTTATGAATATCATACTCGCTCAGGCTCAGAACAGTGCACTACACTAGCTGTGTACTAGTGTAATACATTCTAGCATGATCTATAATATCCAAACACACAATGACAATAATTACTGCACTAGTGTCATTTGGTATCAATAGTGAAGCATCAATATTAGCTGTGAGCTGGTGAGTACAACAAGTCATGTTGTGCGCAGCTCAACACAGATTGGACTAGTTCACACATAGACTGGTTGAGTGGTGCCACCGCTGGGTCTCTTCTTGTTTTACATCTAGAGCTGTACTCTGGTCAGTTTGTCAGGATGACTGAACTGCAGGAGATCAGCCAGCTCCACTGCCCACTGCATGGTCACAAGAGGTGTTTGTGCATGATGGGACCATGAGTTGGTTTCTTATCAACTGATCTGTCAAGAGCTGCAAACCTGATGAACCAGAACTTATAAAGCATGTTCAGGTTAGTCCTACACCATAATGATGGATTGCTGCAGTGAGAAACATAATGAACTGGTGTGTAGGTGTGGTTGGTTGGTACATGGTTACACATGTTCTTATAAGACATCGTGAATAATTATACTTTAAGTGTAGTGTGTATGGTTTACCATCAATCTCGAGTAGTTTCCAGGAGCTCATCAGGAGGTGGTGACACGTGAGCTAGCTGAGCACTGGCTGGTGGTGAGAACTGATCAGGAGAACAGTGGGTCAGTTCATAGTACGGGAGCTGGGATAGATAATCTAGCTGGAATGGTAGAGGCGAGTGGTCAGTGTGGTCTGTGACTAAGTTGTTATAGTGTAGTGGTAGCTCACTTGTTGGTAGGTGTGGCTACTATCAGTAGGTCAGATAGTGAGTGCTTGCATGTTGCTACTGACTATAGTAATAGAATCAACATCACTGCACAACATGTGTTAGTTTGTGACTCACATGTTAGTGTGTGTTACCAGCTCCTCCTAGCTCCAGTATACTGTGCAGTACTGCATTCTGGTACACCAGCTACTCAACCATCAGTTATATCCTGACCCTTGATGACATGTACGTGCTGTAGACTGCAAGACAGACAGACAGACAGTCAGACAGACAGACAGACAGACAGACAGACAGACAGACAGACAGACAGAGTGATGGTCAAGATGTGCTCTTGTTTATAGCGACATAAAGACAATAATTGGTAAAGGAACAACAGAATGAATGAAGGGAATTGATTTGTTGTGATACACATACCATGCAGGTCTGTAGAAATAAAACACATCTCATGAACATAGAAAACATGTTAACAGTATCATTATACTCACATTCTAGATGAGTTCAATAACACACTCAGTCACTATAACAACACCAAATAGCTGTAAGGAGACAAATAATTATCAAATACACATGCAGTGATCAATACGCAATATAATAACTTGCCTCTTACCTTTATAGTGAGTCCAGGTTTCAGCACCTGATAACAAGACATACAGATAATACACACATACAGTACTAACAAACACAATGTAAAACACAGTGCCTGTTGTATCTGCTTTGTTTTAACTTTCACTGATTAAGGATTTGTGTAATCAGAGTATTGGAAGAAACATGGGTCTTGCACGCCTGGTTGGTCATCAACAAATATAGCTCCACCTCTCTGAGCAGTGTTATTGGTGAAGTTGAGGTATAGAATTTTCATAAAATACAAGGTAAGAGTTTCGGTACAAGGCCAGTCCACCTCCATCAATACCAGTACTAGATGATGTACCATTCACTACTAAAGCAGTTTGAAGTGCATATAGTCCAGTCATATTGTTGTTGTCAAACGGTGTTCTTTAGAGTCCTGATGTATCAGGTCTACAAACACAACAATGAACAGGGACTATGGATCTCTACACTTGCTGTACAACTCCACCCTCCCTCTACCCTCATGGTACCTTTGTTAAAATTCTTAAAGAATTCAGTCAATCTTCCACTTGCTGCACATGCGGCAAACAGCCTAAGTCATGCATACTCAGGGTTCGACTACCATGTGAAGATGAACGGATATGTTCCTGTTCCAAAAGATAATGTAGTGCAAGAAAGAGTGTATCATGGATTGCGTATCTATTGTATATTCATGATCAGCTTTATGGTGAAGAAGAAGAGAGAGATGAGAAAAGAGAAGAAGACAGAGAAGTATCAGAGGAAGATGAAGAAGATGCATACATTAGGGAGGCACTACCGTGCCTCCCTAATATTGATATGTTACTGTGATAAGATAGCATGCTCTGTTGATCAAGCAGCTAGCTAGGTCTCTGTCTTCTCACTGGAGAAACATACATGTACTACTAGTTCCATCATGAGTGACAACAGTAGCACTTCGAATTCTCTTGTTGCTGATGGTGTGGCTTTTACTCTGGCAGGAGTATCTACCATTGCTTGTATTGTATCTTTCACTGTAAAAAATGTAGTGAGACGTGGCAAAAAAGGAGTGAACGTCTCACTGCATTTTTTACAGTGTTGGGAGTTCTGCTATATTACAAGATGTGGCAGAAGTTCATCTCTCGATTGGTGCTTTATAATTATCATTATCACTATTGGTTTTGTCTTTATCTGATGTACTTTTGTACTCCATCTACATCACCAAGGTGAAAGCTGCCAATTTAAGCATCAATTTTAGTATCCTTACCAACAGCAGTGCCACAGTCGCTAATGGTGGCTTGGCAATTGCTGCAATGCATACAGCTTGTATAGCCTTTTGTCTTTATCTTATGGCTTTTCACAACTGCCAGTTTACATACAAATATGATATTTTCTTGATTGTCCCAACTATTCTTTATTCTGTGATTGTGATGATACTGACAACATTCTGGAACCTGCACATACCTCACTTCAAAGTGGCTGTGTATGTAGTATTTTGTCTGCCAATATTTGCAAATGTTGTATTCACATTACTGGCACTGGTGCCACTGTGTGGTAGAGCCTGTGGATATAACCTGTGTGTGAAGACTGCTGCTACAAAGAAGAAACACAGGAAGGCGTTGAGAGAAATACTACCATTCTTTCTCCTTGTAGTGCTTCCTATCTTTGTGTCCATCATGAGAATTTTTCGTGTATATGGTGATATTCTATTGGACTCGTTAGGATTACTGTTTACTATTATGTTTGCTATACACTTGTGTTTTGTAAGAAAGGGTCTCAGAAAGTTAAGAGGTTCAAGAAAAGCACAAGCACCTGAATCAATGGATCCATGTCACAACAAACAGTGCCGTGTTCATACCAAAACAGTGTATATTTCAGGAGAAGGAATGTCTGAGACTTGTAACACAAGATGTTCATTAGTGAATGAGAGTGTGGAAGACACACGGTATCTCCTAAATAAAACAAACCATGTGCTACACTGACAATAATTTTAAACATTAATTTTGTGAATTATGAAAGTAATTTTTGTACATTGGTGCTGTTGATCATGAATTTGTTATCAGGTGTGTGACATCATGACACAACCACAATACTCTTACGATCACACGATACAATAACACATCCATAACTGTTACTATGTCTATAGTAGTGATGATTATTGTTTTTACCTGAGGGTAATAAGCAATGACAGACAAGTATGTACTTTAGTCTTACAAACGATAGACAAAAGAAAGTTAGAAAATGGAAGATTAAGTTACCTCTTCTGAATCTGATAAGAAATTTACCAATAATTATTATGCTCAGATAAACTGCACGCATTAGCTCAGATAATTAATTACTAAATAAAGCCTACATATATAAGACTTCTCCAACCCAAAGAAATTTCATGATTTCCCAAAGGAAAAACGGGAACCTTCACTCCATGAGCTGAGTTTATAATTCACTGCTGGCTGGCTGCATGGCTGCAGCAGTAGAGGAACTATAATCACAGACTAATACACACATCACATGCACCACACACTACATTCATTATTATTATTTTTATTATTATTTCAACTTTACAGTGCATACAGAGGAATGAAAGTGAGAGTAAGTAATAAGGTTGGTGGTAGCACTGAAGGACCAATAACAAGATCTGCTAGGGGCCTTAACAAAAACAAACATAAAACTATTTATTTTTAAAACGTGATCTAGTCCTAGTAGCAATTGGAGTCCAGGATCTAGTTCTCGAGTTGGAGATGCGAAGACCTGGTTGGCCATCAAATGGAACAAACTTAACTATTGATGAAGGAGGGACAACCAGATCTTCAGTGCTAGAGTCAGTGTCAGACTGCTCATTAGTAGAGGACGGCGTAGTTCGTCGTCTAGGAGAGGGTGATTTATCACTTGGCTTTCGATTGCGGCGCCCCCGGACTTTAATCCATCCACTATCACCACTTTGATCTTTGTAAGACACTCCTGGGGTACCGTCCTTTTCCTGATACTCTACTGTAGAACACGAGCAGAGATCCACTCCAAGTTCAACCTGCTCCTCCTCTGGCTGTTTGTCATCGACGGCATTGCCCGCGCCAGTAACAGGTTGAGTGTTGGTTGGTGGCTGAAGAGATTCCTTAGCCTTGTTCTTTTGTTTTCTCTTGTTCTTTCGGGGTGCCTTTGTAGCCTGTCGCTTGGGCTGCCATGCGGAAGGAGCACGTGTCTCGCCAGGACGAGCGCATGGCCAATAGAGGCTAACAGAAACTCCCGATTTGGAGCGCCGAACTGTCCAGGCAGACGACTCTAAAGTGAGTTCACGACTCTGCAGTTCTCCTAAGATGGAGAAGGGAAGCCCGAGTCTGTGGAGTTCAGCATAGAGGCCCTCGAGAGCTGCCATCTTGACCCCGCCTCTTTCCGTTATCCCCGCCTCCTCCGCCTCTTTCCGAGTGGGTGTGGTTACAACAGCATTATGTTCCAACTTGTGTACATGCACTATAATTTTTTTAAGAAATCATTTATCATCAGTGTTCACAATTTATATGTCAGGATACCTGCATTTTGTATGTACTGTACTGCATGTAGCAGCTACATGTCCCACAGCTAGTTTAGCTGTTTGTGCTTTGGGATTTGTATTGGTACAACTGAAGGACAAATGCGTACACATGTCATAGCTTTTATCTCTCTAGCTGTGTTTTGTCCCTGGAAGCATGTAAACACAACAGCATACAGTGGGCAGTCTTGTTGAGTGGGTGTGGTTACAACAGCACAGCATTCTGTTTACTGAGAGGACTAAACAATCTCACAGTCACTCAGCATGCAGGGACTTGCCCTATAACTACACATAGACTAAAGTACTAGTAAATTCATACACCTTCTCAAGAGGACTCTGAGTATACACATAGTGACACTTGACCTCACAAGTGGGGCAGTCCCTAATACTCTCACTATGCACTGAAACTTTCATAAAAGGTAAGTTCTATAATCAACATGCACACACTGATACTATACTACTATACTACTATACTATATACTATACTACTACCTTTTTTGTTCTGTTCTCATGACTCTATAGTACACTTTGCTCTTTTCCTGTCACAATCAACATTAATTTCATGTTAAATTTAATATTTTAGATCTACTGTCTGGTATTCTGGGATACCAAGAAAGCATTAATGACACGTAAACATGCATTAGCACATCTCACGTAATTTTAAACCACAAATATAACACTGATCAACCAAAATTATAGTTATTAATTTGTTGTACATGCATGCATGAAATGAAACTGTATGCATATGACTATAATTATAACTATAGTTCTGTTAGAATGTGTGCATGTGTTCAGAGTATATAGTATCAGTAAAATTTATCCTTCTAATAATCTTCAGTGTACAAATGACAATTACAGTAGATCTGCAGTGCTGAAGAATTCCAATATTTCCTCATTGTGGTTGTTGGTCATCCCTGGGCGAATCCCAACCTCCACATGGTGGGTTGGCGACCACGAACACATGCCCAAAGATCGAGTTGTACTGACCCAGCATTCATTTGTTTTAACATTCCAAAGAAAAGACTTCACGTTTGCGTTGTGTCGAAAATAATGTCGACACTGAGATTCAGTTCTGGCTATATCAACGAAATCCCGTCCAAGACAGGTTGTAAAAGCTATTGCCGCTGACCTGCCCTTCGGAGTTCCTTTGTTATATTCTTCCGCTGGAGTGAAAGGACATGTCTTTCCATCAAACCAGCATCTATGAACATTACAGCCTTTTGCTGCATTTCTTGCCGGACAGCATATATACTTGTCTTCACTAACAACACCAAAAAGATTTAGATGGCATGTCCAAGAAGGTCCAGCATAACCCATTGCTATTTTGACAGAGTCCTGGTATTCAGCGATCAGGTTTGTACTACACCTACTGGAAGCGAAGTCAACTGGGGACAGTCCGATTCCCATTCCGAAGGCCAGACCAAAGTCAACAAATTTCCTATCAGCTGGACTGTAGTGAATCAGGAAGTCAAAGCCAATTTCTGTTCCTGGAACGTCCATCCCTAATTCTATCGTTACTGCTGTTCCCAATAGATCGCTCATTTTAGGCACTGATATACCACCACCAAAAGACACATCAAATTTAACACCCCAGCATGTTGTGGATGTAATCTTTGCAGTTTTCAACACAGGCACATCAAATCCTACTCCACCACTCACTGCCTGAAAAGTAGAGTCCTGCAGCAAAGCCGATACCAAACTCGACATGAACAGCCGCAGTATCTGATGCATCAGATTCTGTTCCAAAGGCTCTTGCCAAAGCTTCAAAAAATGCAGGTCCATTCTGACTTACGCACTCTATTAGTTTCAACTCAGTCTCTCCTTTTGCTATTTCCCTGGTCGTGTAGATCTGCTTGCAACCTAAGATCCAATTAAAGTAGCAGGCAGCTGGAGTTGTACTAATTGGCCGGCCTACACTCTCAGAACGTTCCTTTTCCCAGCATTCTTGCAGCTTCTCTGTTTTATCGAAAAGATCTTTTTCTCTTCCTCTGTGATACGATTATACTGTCCCAAAATAGTAGGCAAAGACATTGTTCCATTGTGGACCAGTTGTTCTGTGACCGGAGTGAAGTAACTAAGACCGGGTGCTGGTCCTTCTAGAGGATAATCTTTAGCATGATCAGCATCACTTAGACGTGTCGATCTCCAGACTCGCCTGTAATGCTGAAACAGACTCGGAGGGGTAAATGTATCCACATCTGTCAATAAACGTTTTCCATCAGCTTGGTAGAAGTAAGCTGAAACCATCAAGCTGCAGAATATGACTGCAACTGATGAGTTCATTGTCATGCACTTTCAGTAGCAATACGTAAGTTATCGCAAAGTGACTGAAGCATGACCACTTTTATACAGCAGTGGAAGTCAAATATTGTATTTTTACAGTAGTGACGTATAGTAATGCATTATATCTGATGACAATGGACATCACTTCCTCGTGACGCAGTAAGTGAAACTGATGTTGTAACACATAATACTTATTGTCAACATGGAACAGCTTTAGTTAACTGTATTATTTAAACAATATTATGTTTGGGAGGACATCATGCATGTAAGACAGGCAAAAAATTTTAGAGAAGTTTGTCTTCTCAAACACATCTCTCAATCGATTGGAATTCACAACACCAGTCAGCAGGCGCGTGTCCACGATAGGGCTCAGGGTGCTCTAGCACCCCCCTCAGCATCGAAGTTATAAATTATTCATTGCATTAAAGTAGTGGCTATTAATAATGAGAAGATTTGATTGTTGGCATAATAATTTATAGGCCATCATGTAGCCTGAGGAGAAAGCATTGTATTCAGCCTGACTAGTAAAAGCAATGTGTTCTACCTGAATCACTATGTCTGCTGGAACAAGCACCATATTTTGTGTTCTTATGATGGATAGTTTCTTTAGCATTATAGTTCGCGAAGGCTGAACAGCCAGGAGTGGAGCTGAGATCACTGGAAGACAGTCCCAGGTATAGACTTTTGTACTGTGAATTGGTCTAGGGGAAAAGGTTGACTTGGGGAACATAGTTTGTTTAGAGGAAACTTCTTTTTCTGATGGGATTTTTATCTAGACTCACATCAAAACAACATGTACTTTTATGAACAGGCACGGCATCAGACATTATCAGTCTAGAGATTGAGTTCTGTGACATCTGTATAAGACAGCTATATTTTAAAGAAACACTTAGAGGCCTTGAATTTTGCTAAATATAACAATGGAGGAGGAGCTAGGACAAGTTCTCACACCCTTTCCTACGCACACAAATCCTTTGCAAAGACTGACACGTGTGCTGGTCAATAGACGCTGAAGTCCCAACAGTCAGAATCAAAACCGGCCCAACGGTCGGAATCGTGGGCTCATTGCTACGACCGATGCATGGGACTCGAACAGAGTCCAACCGGACTGGTGGTCCGCACAATATGACCAGAGCGGTCGCTCTCGATCCCAGAATCTCTCTTGCAATCGAAACCAGCAAAGTGCCTCCGGAAACGAAGCCACCCGGCCGCAGGCATGCCAGCGTTGCTGGTCGACGCTTACCTATGAAGCAGACTCCGACGATGACCGCAATGAACTCCTCGAAATTGTCGAGGGGTCTCAGCTGTGCGCCATCGAAGGCCGGGGACTTCCAGTGGTCCAAGCTTGAGCGTGTGATGCAGGAGTTGACCAAGAAGGTGGCCTCCATGTGCGAAAAGCACATCAACGAGAAAACTACTACACGCGGCCACCTAACCCCAACCGTTTGGCGGTGGAGGAAAGGAGGAGACAGCAGCAGACCTCGACTCAGATCGGCCGAGCGATCGCGAATCTGAGGCTCCAGCTGCCCCCAAAGGCCGGCTTCCGAAAACTATGACGGACAGTGTTGCAACGGTTGTTTTGAAATCAACCGCAAGCGTTGCGTTAGGGAGATCCTGGAAGCAACCGCCGATGCAACATCTCGGTCAGTTGAGCACTGCCGAGTTGACAGCCTTCTTCAGGGGCGAGTACGCTGAGCAGGACATTGCAGTGCTGATAATTCACCTGCCTGGCTCAAAGATTGTCTGAGGGGCACCAAACCTCCTCCGGAGTGGGACCCAGCGCCCATCTCTCGCGATGAGGTCAGGTCTCAACTGCAGCGGTTGCCTTCTTCAACCGCTCCGGGCCACGACCACATCCCTTATAAGATGTGGAAGGTGATGGACACACAAAGCGTCTTGCCACTTTTGAGATCTGTCGGCGCGAGCGTCGAGTGTCGACTGTCTGGAAGAGGAACACCACGACTGATACTTTGTACAAAAAGGAGACGAGAAGGTTCCGAGCAATCGAAAGCCCATCTCCCTGCAGAATGCATTGTACAAGGTCCTGTGTACGCTGCGGTCTGGACAAAGAGACTGGCCGTCTGGGCGACGGAGGCGGGTGCGATCTCTCTCTCTCTCAAAACGGGTATGTGACGGGCGAGGGGTGCCTTGAGCATTCCTTCTTGGTCAGGTCTATGATGGAGGTGACGAAAGTTTCTCCACCTCGTATGGTTTAAACTGAGGAACGCCTTCGGATCGGTCCCGCACCGACTCTTGCGGTTGTCGATGCTGAGCCGGTTTGGGTGTGCCTGAGAAGGGTTGTCCTGAATCCTCCAGTACACAGGTGTCGTGGATGGAAAGGAACCTGTGGCTGGAAAAACACTGTACGAAAGTGGCGCTCTTCTGCGAATCGCCGAGTGGCGGGTGGTACTGCCCTGTGTGTAGACGTTGCTACCATACCTACCCTTCTGTGACCCAGCACATGCGGAGGGGTCACGGTGTGACTACCTTTGTCGTCGCCTGTGCGCGGTGTCGGGAGCTGTTAAGCAACCGACTTCCGTACAATCTCCACGTAGGCGGCTGTCCAGGAGAAGAAGCTGCGGAAGGAACTCACTCGTGTCCTCTCTGCGGCGAGCGGTTCAGGCTGCCGGACTCTCTGATCTCCCATTGCACGAAGCCTACTGCCCGGTGCAGGCGAGCGAGGGGGACACTTCGATTTACACCCGTTTCGTCGACTCCCAATTCGTCAATTAATTAATATTCATATTCGCGTTATTACCTGCGCGCGTGCCCGGCGCAGCGCTACGATTGAGTTCGAACAGCATTATGTAACAACTAAATCCTAAACCCAAACCCCAAACCCTAAAAACCTTCTCCTAACTGTGCAAAGTCGGGAGGGTGTCCTAAACCGGGCCTTCGGCCCTTGCTAAGCCTAAGGATCGTCGGGAGGGTGTCCTAAAGCGGGCCTTCGGCCCTTGGTAAGCCTAAGGATAGTCGAGAAGGTCGTCCTAAAGCGGGCCTTCTGCCTTTGCTAAAGATCGTCTAGAGCGTTGTGAATGGACAAAAAACTTAAGCTTTGGAGACTAAAAAACTTAAGTCCGTCTGTTCTTTACAATTCATACGAATTGTAAAGAACAGACGGACGTCACTTGAACAGTTTCCGTGACCCACAGATCTACACAAAGGGCTAGGCAGTGCTTTCACGGAACACGCCATGTTCCAACGTAATTGAAATTCGCTGTAGTGGCCGCATAGCGAACGTACAGTGGGCGTAACCCGATAATTGACTAGTCGACCATAGATATTATATTGCCTACGGACTGGGATTGGACACTAGCTCACGTGAGCGTATAGTAACAATACATTTTTGGTGCGTGCACACCGCGTTGCGCTTGACCCAAATGCCGCAATACATTTAGCGAGCAGAAAGTCGTGAACTTTGTGTACCTCTACTGCAAATACGAACTGTTTTTAGTGTACGCTGTAGCTTTATAATTGTTATTCACGTTGATCAATGTGGTGTAGGCATGTTTTTCAGCGCTTAGGGCGATACTGCAGTGCAGAAATCGTACTTGCTAGTGACCTTTTTTGTGTACCTCTAGACGCAACATGACAAATATCCGAATAAATTCAATACCTTGGAGTTACTGTTCGATGATTCGAATATGGTTTAGGCTATAATCTGTATGCAGACAAAGCGTTATCTCGTCGCAAAACGCCTTTGATTCGGGCAGTTTTTGTATTAAGTAATACTGTAACCATGCAGAACCACGCCGTATCCAAGGGCAAAATTGACCTCCGGCGCAACGCGCTGTGTACACGGAAATGCCCAGTGTCCAATCCCAGTCCGTAGGCAATATAATATCTATGAGTCGACCAATCGAGAGTCGACGAATCGGGAGTCGACGAAACGGGGACAAGCCCTTATGGCGACCGACTCGGTCTACGCGTGCCGCTATTGTGGCGAGTCGTGGCCGAGCCAGGCGAGCCTCTCTCAGCAAATTCGTGGCAGACACATGGCCGAGTCACAGCAAGATCGGGTGGAGGAAACTTCCAAGGGGCGAGAGCCCCACCTGAGTCGCAGAATCTGGACGGAAGAGCTGAGACTCGCCTTCCTGGAAGCGGCAGATCGGTACGGGTGGTCGCAGCATTCTGCTATTGCGTACGTGTTACTACCTCGGTCTGACGGCCCGACAGGTCCGAAACTTCAAAATAAAATTTCCCAGGTGGAGAGAGGAAGTCGCGGAAAGTACGACCGGTAACCGGGTTGGTAGAAGAGTACTTTTTTTCAAAAAAGTCCCCTAATATTATGGGTCTTTTTTATGTAAAAAGTCCCCTAATATTATGGGTCTTTTTTATGTACAAAAGATCCCTAATATTATGGGTCTTTTTTATGTACTCTGGTCCCTTAATATTATGGGGCTTTTTTATGTACAGAGCCTCTCTTATATGGAGCCTTTTTATGTACAATTAGTCTCTATTCATTACGGTTTCACCCCATGCTCCACCCACATACATAAAAAGACCCATAATAAGATCAACCAGATAACACTATCCATGGGACAATTTTATGTACAATAATTACTCACCATACGTTAAGGGTTCACCCCATGCTCCACCCACATACATAAAAAAGACCCATAATAAGATCAACCAGATAACACTATCCTTGGGACAATTTTATGTACAATAATTACTCACCGTACGTTAAGGGTTCACCCCATGCTCCACCCACATACATAAAAAGGACCCATATTAAGATCAACCAGGTAACACTATCCATGGGACAATTTTATGTACAATAATTACTCACCATACATTAAGGATTCACCCCATGCTCCACCCACATACATAAAAAGGACCCATAATAAGATCTACTAGCTAACACTACCATGAGGCAATTTTATGTACGATGCATATACTTCACTGCAGGGATCATGAATTAATGTTGGCTCTATGCAGTCGCCCACTGTGCTCTGCATAAAGTTTCATTGGGGGTTCTGCTTGGCTCAAACCAGCAAGCTAGCTCTTAAGACCCAGCCACCCGCTTGCCTTTAGTTGTTACCTGTATTTCTCTTATTGTTATTATTATTTTATTGTAGTTTATTACTATTATTATTGCCAAAACAAAGCAATGCAACAAATATAACACAGTACAGAAGAATATGCCTATGACAATGCTAAATACATGATGGATAAAGATATAGAGCTATAATGATTATTTTAGTCTGGCTGTTGAAGGATAAAAATTGGTCAAACGCGGAAGAAATTGGTATAGTAACAATTTTGGTATCAAAAGAAGCAGAATGTTTTACTTAATTACATATACAAAATCCACCTAAATCCACTTTGGGGAAAATTTTTTATGGTTATTTAAAATCAGTAAAATGTTACCTGTATTTTTCATTGGATCTTGTAAACAAGATCTTGTAAGTTTGCACCTTAGCTCGTTATTTTCTGGAAATATTACATGACCTCTTCTTTGTGGTCATGTATTATGCACAAGCATCATGTTCTTGATTCACAGAGTCTGATTCACAAAGTGAAATGCATAAGAAAGTGACATTATTATAGAGATGTATGTGTAGGCTATGTGTGTGCTAAATACGTAGGGTGTAGGGTTGAAGGGTTGCAGTGCCTGGTAGAAATTGTTTTGTCAGAAATAATTAGATCTGATTCTTAGAGCGCAGACACTAGATAGAATCATGATACAGGTTTAACTATTGTGGGTCATGATAAAGGTATTGTGATAATGGTGGGTTAAATTAGACACAATAATGGATGTATAAAAACAGAGCCTGCAGGAAGTAGTCTAAAGGCAAGGTATTGATACATGTGATATAACCAGTTCATTTCTCATTGAAGATGACCATGTGCAATAAACACCAGATATTTTGCACCCTTTTTATTTGTCCGTTAAGGAGAGAAGGTTGCTGCAGAATACTGTGACTCATTTAGAGAGGAGCAACATTCAGTGATAGAATTTGCATTGTGATGGATTATATGGACACAACCATTTGAAACTGTAGATGATTTTCTTGCTACTCTGAAATATCTCCAACACCATCAGCTAGAATGATCTTACCCACCCACTGGCAGACATTGGAAACCTGCATTTCATGCAGACAACTTCAACACAAAAGACATTTTCGTGATTACTAATAGAAAATTTGGAACCTTCACTCCATGAGCGGACTTATAATTCTCTGGAGCGACTTTCTTGCGGTATTCATTATCTACTTTATTTATTGTCAGTATGATTATTTGTGTTACATGAGAGTGTAAATTATTACTAGATTTTCTGAAAATGCTGTTATGACAAAATTAATGATCTATGAACAACAATAAAGAGCAGTAAAGATTTTACCAGTTCAACAACAGTACGAGATTAACCTTCTAACCACATTTTTGTACATTACAGGAATATCCTGACAGTCAGCTTCCACTTTACTCTCTCCAGCTGGTCTCTCTGTATCAATTCAATAGATCTTATCTACTTCTCAATGAACCGTGTGATACATCCATTTGATGAACCACCATATAGCTAGCAGAATGATTATAATAATAGTGGTTAACAAGTTAATTATTACAGGTGTGTACATGGAGTTCATTGGTGCAACTACACCTGCCTATGCTAGATTGTTATTGTAAGGAGGTTGATCCAAGCATACAGTATCCTGTTATTGTAAGGAATTTTATTCCAGCATACAGTATCCTGTTATTGTAAGGAATTTCATTCCAGAATACAGTATCCTGTTATTGTAAGGAATTAATTTCATTCAAGCATACAGTATCCTGTTATTGTAAGGAATTTCATTCCAGCATACAGTATCCTGTTATTGTAAGGAATTTCATTCAAGCATACAGTATCCTGTTATTGTAAGGAATTTCATTCCAGCATACATGCAGTATCCTGTTATTGTAAGGAATTTCATTCCAGCATACATGCAGTATCCTGTTATTGTAAGGAATTTCATTTCAGCATACAGTATCCTGTTATTGTAAGGAATTTCATTCAAGCATACAGTATCCTGTTTGTTATTGTAAGGAATCTTGTTCAATCATAATTATCAGCATATCTGATAAGGATCTAAAGTTTATGAAGCAGGCTCAAACCACTATAGCCTACTTTGAATTCTGGCAGTGTAATATAGTGCACAGTTCATTGGATATTCTACACTGTCACTTCGTTCCTCTCAATTGCTCTTCTCATCAACATGATACAGTTGTATATAGGCTCAACACAGAAACTACAAAAATCCTGACAGTCAGTGATTGACCTCAAAGTGATGACCAAGTATGATGCTCACTATTAAGATCATAGTCTTAAAGCGATAATAATTATGATGATAATATCATCATCCAAATTAATACACTGCAGTTTACAAGTTGGAATGGTAGTTACATCAATAGAGTGGAGTTAGATGAATAAATTTAAAAGCAAGGAAAAATTGGTAGAATGAAGGCAAGAGCAGAACAGAGACTGGATACTAAAGCAGTGCCTGGTGACTGGATACTAAAGCAGTGCCTGGTGACTGGATACTAAATCAGTGCCTGGTGACTGGATACTAAAGCAGTGCCTGGTGACTGGATACTAAAGCAGTGCCTGGTGACTGGATACTAAAGCAGTGCCTGGTGACTGGATACTAAAGCAGTGCCTGGTGACTGGATACTAAAGCAGTGACTGGTGACTGGATACTAAAGCAGTGCCTGGTGACTGGATACTAAATCAGTGCCTGGTGACTGGATACTAAAGCAGTGCCTGGTGACTGGATACTAAAGCAGTGCCTGGTGACTGGATACTAAAGCAGTGCCTGGTGACTGGATACTAAAGCAGTGCCTGGTGACTGGATACTAAAGCAGTGCCTGGTGACTGGATACTAAAGCAGTGACTGGTGACTGGATACTAAAGCAGTGCCTGGTGACTGGATACTAAAGCAGTGCCTGGTGACTGGATACTAAAGCAGTGACTGGTGACTGGATACTAAAGCAGTGCCTGGTGACTGGATACTAAAGCAGTGCCTGGTGACTGGATACTAAAGCAGTGCCTGGTGACTGGATACTAAAGCAGTGCCTGGTGACTGGATACTAAAGCAGTGCCTGGTGACTGGATACTAAAGCAGTGCCTGGTGACTGGATAATAATTAGCAGTGCCTGGTGACTGGATACTAAAGCAGTGCATGGTGACTGGATACTAAAGTAGATACTGCTGCGACTGGATATTGAAGCAGTGCCTGGTGACTGGTTGCTAAAGCAGTACCTGGTGACTGGATACTAGAGCAGTACCTGGTGACTGGGTACTGAAGCAAAGCCTGGTGACTGAATACTAAAGCAGTGCCTGGTGACAGGATACTAAAGCAGTGCCTGGTGACTGATACTAAAGCAGTGCCTGGTGACTGGATACTAAAGCAGTGCCTGGTGACTGGATACTAAAGCAGTGCCTGGTGACTGGATACTAAAGTAGTGAGTGGTGACTGGATACTAAAGCAGTGCCTGGTGACTGGATACTAAAGCAGTGACTGGTGACTGGATACTAAAGCAGTGCCTGGTGACTGGATACTAAAGCAGTGCCTGGTGACTGAATACTAAAGCAGTGCCTGGTGACTGAATACTAAAGCAGTGAGTGGTGACTGATACTAAAGCAGTGCCTGGTGACTGGATACTAAAGCAGTGCCTGGTGACTGGATACTAAAGCAGTGCCTGGTGACTGAATACTAAAGCAGTGAGTGGTGACTGGATACTAAAGCAGTGCCTGGTGACTGGATACTAAAGCAGTGACTGGTGACTGGATACTAAAGCAGTGACTGGTGACTGGATACTAAAGCAGTGCCTGGTGACTGGATACTAAAGCAGTGCCTGGTGACTGGATACTAATAAAGCAGTGCCTGGTGACTGGATACTAAAGCAGTGCCTGGTGACTGGATACTAAAGCAGTGCCTGGTGACTGGATACTAAAGCAGTGCTTGGTGACTGTATACTAAAGCAGTGCCTGGTGACTGGATACTAAAGCAGTGCCTGGTGACTGGATACTAAAGCAGTGAAAGTGACTGGATACTAAAGCAGTGCCTGGTGACTGGATACTAAAGCAGTGACTGGATACTAAAGCAGTGCCTGGTGACTGGATACTAAAGCAGTCCCTGGTGACTGGATACTAAAGCAGTGCCTGGTGACTGGATACTAAAGCAGTGACTGGATACTAAAGCAGTGCCTGGTGACTGGATACTAAAGCAGTCCCTGGTGACTGGATACTAAAGCAGTCCCTGGTGACTGGATCCAGAACAGCTATACAACAGATGCTGCCTATAAAAAATCAAAAAGTATCGTTTCAACCAATTAAGAGCACTTTCTCAACTAATAGATTAAAGTTTCAATATTACTGCTGGTTTTAACACCTTTCTCATGCAGCATTTAGACAACAAGTTCCAGTGACTCAACATACAGGGTATCTAGCATCATTACATTTCACGTTTGTAAGGGCATGAATCCAAATTGAAAATGAACAAATACAGAGACACAAGCTCAATCTCAGTAGGATTCAGCGGAGAATTTGTCAATGTCTGCGATGAACTAGGTTGTGCAAAAAATTAATAATAGTCATTACTAAAATTTAATTTTTAAGATAGATGTTTGGAAATGAAATTATATACAACAGTATACTTTTGGTAAACGTAAGTCAGTTTTTCATGATACGGGTTTATATATACAACTGTAATTCAAATGTCCTGTTCTTACTAACCCACTGCTTGCAACTACTAGTGTCTAGCTCTGGCTCACAGTACTGAACACAGTAATACAACAATATCAGCTCAAGCTGAAGAATAACGAGTTCTCAACTCTGATGGATCACTTAATTGTGAATGAACAACAGCTGATAAAATCAAGTTTGATTTGAACTTTGACGAAGAGAATTTCAGATACAATGGGCATAATAAATTGAATATGGGTGCTAAAGTAATGTATTCAGATACCAGCCAGACTGAAATTAAGCAACCAGTTGATTTCTACAACATCACTCTGAAATATACCCTTCACAGATGCCTTCATCAACATCGGTTAATCTGATCTGGTGTAGTATTTGTGGGTCTGTGCTCAGGGTTTGATAAAGAGTCAGAAGAAGCAATAGATATTGAACTATCAGAATCACTGATATTTGGACTACTAGGTGAGAGATTGTTAACCCACTCAGGTAGAAGAGTTGGAGGAGATGATGTTGCAAGCAGATGAACAGGTAGACATAAATCAGACACTGGGCTATCGTTCGACAAGATGCTGGGGACCCTGGCAAGGGTGTTTGAGAACCAACAGATGTTCATGATGGTAGCCTCGTTCATGTCGACGTCGTCGGCCCTGGGTAACGAGACTAAAGAAACGAATTGAACTGACTGTCACGTTGATTTTTAGGAGAGTACTCCACAGACTAATATCATACAAGACAGGAGTTAGTCCCACTGCCTCACGCGGAGTTAAAGACAACGACTCGGACAGCTGTTCTGCAGTCATCCTTCTCGGTATGCAGCCACACCTCCGAGTTGTATTTCTTGTATAGTATGAATCTCGTTAATGACGTGTCAGTACCCAAACAAGAATCATTATTCTAAACCTCATAGTACCAATCATACTTCTCTGACACATTGTAATGTACTGAAAATAACATGTGAAACAACAGATGAGAAACAAGCTAGAAAGATAGCACGTCGTTCATGATGTGCTGTGTGTAGTGTGACAACACCATTCAGTATACAATGAAGAAGAGAGGACAGTAACTATAGCTACAGAGAGATGATGATCAGGATGATTTAGTAGAGCAACTGATCTGACACTGAGTTATGATACTACTCTGATACTCACTGCAGCTAGAGGGAGGGAGGGAGAGAGGGAGGGAGGAAGGGAGGGAGGGCGGGAGGGAGAGAGAGAGGGAGAGAGGGAGGGAGGGAGAGAGGGAGATAGGGAGAGAGGGAGAGGGAGGGAGGGAGGGAGGGAGAGAGGGGGAGGGAGAGAGAGGGGAAGGGAGAGAGGGAGAGGGAGGGAGGGAGAGAGGGAGAGAGGGAGAGAGGGAGGGAGGGAGGGAGGGAGAGAGGGAGAGAGGGAGGGAGGAAGAGAGAGGGAGAGAGGGAGGGAGAGAGGGAGGGAGGAAGGGGGAAAGAGGGAGGAAGGTAAGAAAAGAGGGAGGGAGAGAGGGAGAGAGAGGCAGGGAGAGAGGGAGGGAGAGAGAGAGAAGAGGGAGAGAGGGAGGGAGGGAGAGAGGGAGGGAGAGAGAGAGGGAAAAGAGGGAGAGAGGGAAAAGAGGGAGGGAGGGGAGGGAGGGAGGGAGGGAGGGGAGGGAGAGAGGGAGAAGAGGGAGGGAGAGAGGGAGAAGAGGGAGGGAGAGAGGGTGGGAGAAGAGGGAGAGAGGGTGGGAGGGAGGGAGGGAGAGAGGGAGGGGGAGGGAGAGAGGGATCGAGGGAGGGAGAGAGAGAAGGAAAGAGGGAGGGAGGGAGGAAGTGGGCGGGAGGAAGGGAGAGAGAGAAGAGGGAGAGAGGAAGGTAAAGAGAGAGAGAGGGATGGAGGAAGAGAGAAAGGAGAAGGACGGAGAAAGCGAGGGAGAGAGGAAGAGGATCAAATCAGGTAGTGAACACATTTACAAATAGTTGAATATAGCAGATAAAAATATTATTTTCGTTCTTAACCCTTTAACCCCTAATGTCGCCTTTTGGCGACATACATACTTCAGACACCATAACTTTATCAAAAAGTGTTAAAATATCCCAAAATTAAGCCAAATTGAAGAATACAAATAACCGCAAAAAATTGACCGGTTTTCGGCGCGCCCCCTGCGCTAAACGTTATGGCGACGGCATTTCTATGGCTTCAGTGCAAAAATCACAACATTTTAGGAAAAACAAAATGGCTGCCAAGAAAATTGGGACATTTTATGGCTTCAGGGTGCTCGGAAACACATTTTTGAACATTCTCTATGATCTGGGCTACATTTTGCACTCACCAAAACCACTGCTATTTGTGTGTACTTTTCAGCAGCCAGCCCCAAAGTACTAACTTTGAGCAAAATTTGACGAGGTCGTTGCACTTTATCGGCTTCACTTTCGAAGTGGGAGGGGCATATTGACCGACTTGAGTGTGGGCAATTGCGGCTACTCACTGGGGTAAAAGGACGCAAATTTGAGACCAGTAGCTCAAAAGACACACGAGATATTCACGAGAGAAGTGGTCAGCATTTACGAGGTTAAAATTTCAGCTGGATAATTTAGTAATTAAAGGGTTAAAGGCATAATTAATTTTTTCCAAATTCAAACGGCTTTCCACAGGCTTACACTTTTATCGGCTTTTACCTTTAAAAAATTACAAGTTCTGGACAGCCTGGTAATTTTTATGATATGGAAAAAATTTATACTAAATTTTATGGGGCTAAAATTTGGTTTGTTGACATGTACAGCTGTTCTTACAAGACATTGTGAATATACTTTAAGTGTCAATGCAGTACAGTGTGTATGGTTTACCATCAATCTCCAGTGGTTTCCAGGAGCTCATCAGGAGGTGGTGACACGTGAGCTAGTTGAGCACTGGCTGGTGGTGAGAACTGATCAGGAGAACAGGGGGTCAGTTCAACATCACTCATAGTACGAGAGACAGGAGGAGATGAGGTTGGTGAGGAGAGGAGAATGGTAGAGCAGAGGAGGGAGTGGTGTCTGTGACAATGATAGACACAACTAACAACAGTATGTACATGATACACTACAGTACAGTGAGTGAGTGTATGAACACTACTACACACAACACAACTATCACTAACACAGTCTACTAGTTTGCATTGTAGAGGTGAGCCTGAGCGTAGCTACTTTGAGGAGCGTTATAGGTTAGCTGCCGTATGCTTCATGCATTCTGTCTGTCGGTATTCTCTCTGGAATTTCCTATATTAACACTCCAATCGTTTTTCTTATTCTTGATCAGCTTCTTGTTGTTGTTTTCTTAAAACACTCCTGTATTTTTCAAGTTCTTGTCTTGGTATTTCTAGTCGCTGTATTCTGAATCCCGTAGTATGTATTTTCTCAGACATTTTGATGCGTAACGGGCATTACCAATTATTGTGCACATGCATAGGCATGTTCTGGGAACATTGAGGCGACAAACACACCCGTGACAGATAGATACAAATTTGCACGCACATGATACATTATCACGATAAATGTGGGCTTGCTCAGGTTCATCCCAAATACTGTACACGATGACATACAGGTGCACACACACACGCACACACGCACACGCACACACACACACACCTAGTAATGATGACTTGAGTGATTGATGATTATAAACACACACACTTGAATCTGTGGTCAGAGGTCACTTGTTTGGGGACAGGTCCATGTACTGGAATGGAACAATAAGAAGGGATAGTAAAACACAAACAAGACCTAAGAGTATGCAACCGTCAATATACCCCGTTGGACAGCGTTTGACATTTTCTACGTCACAAGTTTACACAACCCAGCCAACCTCAGTAAACTTGTGACGTAGAAAATGTTCAACGCCGTCCAACGGGGTATATTGACTGTTGCATACTCTTAGGCTTAGGATGGGGTAATGAACTAGCTATTAACTCATGACACTATGTCTCATACCTGGTGCAGTGGGTGAGTAGACTGCTCTGACATTACTAGCAACACTGTCCAGTCCCATTGCCCTCAAAGCTGTGATCAGGTCAGTCCAAGATGCGTTAGGAGAGCTCTTTAACCAAACATCAAACATTTCTGTCTTGAGTCTGTCAACTCCGTGAGCATGGTAGGTCACGTGAATGCTATTCAGCTGGCTTGTGGTGAGATCCAGCTGTATACCGAGTGTGTGCCAGTCACTAACTGTCTTGCATGCTGTGACAAGATGCTTCACTGTGAGAGGAGTGCCTAGTGAGAAAACAAGTACATTATAACACTCTCCTCATCATTGTGGTGTAACTCACTGAGTGTTCTAGAGTTGTCACTAGTAGCTGTGGGTAGCTGTGTATCAGTAGCTGTGTGACTGATGATGTCCTCCTTCAGCTCAGTCGTGTTTGTGTCTATAGTACCACACAATAACTCTAATACACAATGGTTCATAATGGCATACCAGCTGGTGACTGCAGCCAACGCAACTCCTGTTCCCTCAATGCACACCTCTTCCTGGTTAGTTCACACTGAGCTCTTGGTGGTCCTGACGTGCTCGGTTTGCAGAGGATGTGGCGAGACTCTCTCTGTGGGTTACAGGAGCAGGGAAAGGAGTCCTCGATAGTGATGCTGTCTACATCAAAGCTGAGTCTCTTCTCTGTTTCAAGTATTGTCTTGTGGATAAAGGAACGAATTACGGAGCACTCACTGTCACTGAAAGAGTAGTAGATCTCTAGTTGAAGCTGTCTCTCGATAATGATGATGTCACCTCCATTTCGATAGTGAATCACAAAGATGTTTCTGTACTGACGTAGACCACTGACAATACTGAATAAGTGAGAGGACAAGAGCAACACGATCAGTGTAGGAGAGAACGCAGGAGGTAGAGGAATGTACAGTTCCCGGCTAGCTTGCTTAGTTTGCAACCTCACTATCCAAGAGCATTGCCGACCTTTCATTATATCACGCTCTTCTTCCTTTGAAGCATAGCGTAGTACACACGGCATAAAGAACTCGTTCGATTTCTCGATAATGGCCACAGCCTTTACCTCAGCAAGGAGATTGATAAATGCTTCAGCATTGAGCAGGTCTGGAAACTTGAAACACTCTGCCAGTGTGTGTCGGTCAAAGCAGCCGTGCTGTTGGAAGTGTTCCCTGGCACCAACAGGAAGGTCGATGCCAAACAGGTCATGGAGCTCGTCCTCATTGATAAAGGACACCCCAATCAGGAGGGACACCAGGTCAAGGATGGGCTTCAGCTCTATGATAACCAGTGCCCGGTAATGTAAGACGAGGTTAAGGTTATGGAAGAATGTGATTGCCTTCCTGGTCTCCTGCTCATCCATATCCAGTGACCTGCCGATATCCACACACTCTTGCAGTGATAGAATGGCTCTCTGCTTGGCCTTAGACAACAGACTAAGATATAACCCAAACCATCGTAGTTTTATTGTAACCTCTACGGATGGGCTCTTGCTGATTAGCCGTCGTAACTCCATCATGTATTGCCTTCTTTGCTTCTCGTCACTGATGATTGCATTGATAGGGAGGATTGGCTTGCCCTTATAGTTGATTCGGAGTCGCTCGTAGGCTTTCAGGCTCTCGGCTAGGATGGTATTCTTGTCATCGAGTGATTCGCTCGCACACTCGTCCACTTTGTCAGCAAACGTGCCGATGACAGCAAAACGTGCGTTGCCATGACAATCTGATGAAGGGCTCAAAGAGGGAAGAAAGGAAGACATTGATTTAGCGAGAGACTCTAGTAGCTGCCAATATGAGTGCTGGAGCATTGTATCAGCCATGCTGATAGAGTGGCCTCGTATACAATATGAGAACTGTGGGATGGCATCTAACCGCTCATTAAGCTTCAGAGTGAAGAGGGCTAGACACTTGTTGCGGACAAAGAGAGGGAAAACGTCCAGATAGTTTGGTTGACCACCAGAGTCAGACATTAGTAGTAGTCTGGTACGAAAGAGGCGGGTTGATCCACGGACCTTGGGCAGTCGCTTCATGATGTCTGTCAATATCTGAGGAAAGTCTCGTCTGTGCTTGGTCTCAGCACCAGGAGCTGCTGGAGGAGAGTGGGCTGGGTCAGAGAGGGTACGGGTAGCTCCTGTCTCGTGTTGCTGAAGGACAGCATCACGTTGCTGCTCTGTACCAAGATGGTCGACAGGTTTAGCCAGAGCCTCGATAGTCTCACAAACCATGTCAAGCATTCTGTCAGGAGTGAGCTCCTCCCACTCCACATCCTCAGAACTGTCGTCTCCTACTATGATGGAACATGATGGTGGCTCAGCAATGCCAGTGCTATGGCGCTCCACAGCAGGGGGTCGACCCATGGCTAGATCAATAACCGATGTTTTTCCGGTAGCCGGAGGACCTTGTGTTGTCACATTAGAGATACTGACAGTGACGTTATAGCCCAGCTTGTCCATGGCTTCATCACTGGTTACTGTACAGAGAGAAATAGAGATAGCTATAGTAACAACGAGATACATAGCAACTATACATGTATTTATTACAAGCACATGTATACTATCTGAAGAGAAGGAAATCTTAGAAATACCGTAGTTCGTTTAACTTTGGTAATATAAAATTGTCATTTTAAAACTTTTAGTGTTAAAATAATTATTCTTCTAAGGCCGTGGTTTATTGTAGTATCAACAAAGCTGACTAGACGACGATCTCGAGGGCTCCTGGTTGAAATTTACTTCAGTTACTTGAGCGCTGTATATATGTTAGGCGCAAAGCGTCGATTTGGACAATCCACGGATTGCCCTGCGCAAAGTATGGATCTACGCTTTGCGCAGCCAATCCACGGATTGTTCTCGATTCAGACACGTGTTTCAGAACGATCGTTTCCAGCTGCTATTGACTCGAGGTCTATCGATCCGCGGCCATGGTTGACAGAGAGGCGTTTGAGGCTTTTGTTAATAGTTCCTTCGTGCAGACAAAGAAGACAGGGAGTAAAGTGCTGACCAGGAGTAGAGGAGCAGAGATAGTAGCTTATCTTTCGGGTCGTGATGCCGGGGAGACCAGTGCGCATTTTAAATTCTGGGTTAAGTCGCGCGGTTTTTTGTTGATGGACTACCCAGTTCTTGGTCTGTCGAACGTTCTGTGTTTGCCAGCTAAGCCACAGAAAAAGGTTTGTTGTGCTGTACAAAAGAGCCTATGTACAACAATCTTCTTGTTACTGCTGTAGGATGAGAATGATCCAACTCCTCTTGGAAAATACCGTCGTGTGGCATTTGCTGAGGATTTTTATGAGATTCTCAACAGAATTCACTGTCTAGAGCGTGGGCATACTGGCTACAAGAAGACATTAGCTGAAGTGAGTACAGTGCAAACTCATTAACAAATTAACATTCATTTGCTGTTGCAGGTGGCGTCATGCTATGAATGCCTCCCAAGGTCTGTGATTCAAGAGTTTATCCGTCAGTGTCAAGCATGCAGTCTACAAAGACCACAGCAAAATCAGGCTCCATTGAAACCAATTCTAGCTTCTGGATTTATGACAAGAGGCCAGGTTTGCATGTGTACAATAAATGACTCTGCACAAGCTGATATATAGTTGGACATTCACTCCTTTTTGATTAACATAACATCCAGGGTTCACTCTATTGTGCATCATGCTTAATGCATGCTATTTCCCATACTAATATAGTAATCACACATTTTTTCGTTGTAACTATTTTCATGGGTTAAATATTTGTGGTTGAGAAAATACTAGTACATGTACCAATTGCATGAATGCTTGTATATAATTATGTTTGCATTTCTAAATTAAACTTTTCTTCACGTGCATGCAGGTTGATCTTATTGACTGCGCCATCGGCCAGATGGTGCATACAATTGGATTGGGCACTTTATGGATCACTGGTCCAAGATCCATGTTCTCTTTCCTCAGATGGAGAAGAGTGCTGCCGAGGTTGCATTAAACTTGTCTTCCAAAGTTTTTGCCTATTTTGGTCCCCCCAAGATCCTGCAGTCAGACAATGGGCGTGAATTTGTCAACAGTATTGTGAAAAAGCTGATAGAAGAGTGGCCTGGAGAAATTACGATAATCAATGGGCGAGTAAGGCACCCACAGACTCAGGGTCTTGTTGAACGAGGAAATGCCAAAGTAGAGGAGATGTTAGCCAGTCGTTTTTATGCTCAACGTGATCAACAACAGAACCATTGGACTATGTGGCTCCCAGAAATACAATGTCAGTGCATTTGTGAATCATTATTGTTATTCACAGTACCTACAGACCAGCTCAACACTTCTATTCAGAGAACCATGAAAGCAACACCATTTGAGCTGGTGTTTGGTCAGCCTCCACGCACCACTGTGTTCCCTGGTGTGTCTGGACTGGTCATGGAAGAGGAAGTAGCTGATATTTTGACAGAGGAAGGTAAAATTAATTGTATTTGCATTCTTTTAATGCCATTGCTCACACACATACTAACTAACTAACTATAATTATAACCTATATTATTTTGTGCAGGTGATAACACTGATGATGAATTGTATGACTCCAATCCTTTACCGTTTCCTGAAGAAGAATCTGTTGCCAAAGAGAGTCCTCCACCATTTCTTAAAGACAAATCTGCTGTAAAAGATGGCGATTCACCATTTTTGAACGTGCATTCTTCACCATTGCTTCAAGAAGAGCCTGGTATGTGTGTGTGAATTCTACTTGCAAGCTTTGTATTTGTTCTGCAAACCTATAGTAGGATCAGGACCATCCATGGATCGTCTTGTGCAAAATGTGGATGTGCAAGGTTAGCAGGGTGTAGCTCAAATAGGCATGGCTTATAGACTGTGCACAAATGTCTGCTAGTTGCTTTAATTGAGACCCTTGGACTTTATGGATGGTCCTAATCCCTGTTTGCGCAGAACATTATTCATGTTCATCATTTCAATATTAATTTTATTTACTTAACTTGTTGCATTGCAGATATGAATCCACTAGCTACATCACAAAAGCACCTGCATAGGCGTGTTATTGCAGACAAGCACTATCGAAAAAATGCTGAAAGAATGAAAGAGCGGTACAAGAAAAAGAAGAAAGTGCAAACTTTTGATGTTGGAGATGCTGTTTCAGTACGAATACCCAGAATTGATCGTGCTTCTACTGATCTTCATCGGCTTCCAAGTATTGTAGTCGAACGCCGCGGAAAGAAGTATTTCTCGTATCGATTACTTTGCAAGTTTGGTGTGTTGGACAGTTGCTATCCTGAAAATGAACTAGAGGCATATGGCAGTGCACTACAGCTAGATATCACTAACTGGAAGAAAGCACCAGTCGTAACTTTGCGTGAGGCGTCTAAGTCAACCAACCCTAGCAATGCCTATTATGGAAAGACATGCCACTGCAAAAAAGGTTGTGGTGGTATGCAGTGCTCTTGTAGAAAAGCAGCCAAGCCATGCTCTTCCCGATGCCACTCAGGAAGATCTTGTAAGAACTGTAGTGGCCTTGCTGTCCAGGAGCATAACAGTCTTGAACATTCTGATTTATGTGCACCTCAAGACCAATCTTCTGATTTGACATCATCTCCTCGTTCTCCATCTCTTCCACACTCTCCTGTCAAGCACAAGGCTACATCTGCTTGTAACTGCAAAAGTGGATGTGGCAGTAAACGTTGTTCTTGTCGAAGGACAGGAAATCAATGCTCTCCATGGTGCCACTGTCACTCAGGAAAACCTTGTCAGAACAGTGCGTATGACTCAGACTTAGGTGTTTATGAGGAGTATAATTCACCAGACCAGCCATCCTCTTTTGCATCATGTCGTTCACCACTTTCTTTATCTCAGTCAAGTGCAGATGATTTTTCTGTATCATCATCACTATCTCCTCCAGCTCAAGATTGGTGGGTCAAGGATCTACTTCTTACTGTAGAAGACAAGGAAATAATAGAAAGTGAAAGATGGTTGAACGACAAGCACATATCTGCTGCCCAGCAGTTGCTGAGAAAGCAATATCCCTTAGTTAGTGGTCTGCATAATCCAATCTTTGGTTCGAATCTGACTTTCGATGTAATGCCAACTGAGGGTATCCAGATAATCAATCATATGAACCATTGGACTTGCCTATCTACCATTGGTTGTAAGCCTAGAGAGGTAAATGTATATGACAGCCTTCACAGCAGATTGTCAGCGTCTGCTAAGAAACAGGCTTGTAGGCTGCTGGGCACAATGCTGACTGTAAGAATGCGAAAGGCGCAGGTCCAGTCTGGAAGTTCAGATTGTGGAGTCTTTGCAATTGCCTTTGCTGTATCCTTATGCGAGGGCAAGGACCCATGTTCAATTTCTTGGACACAACCACTCATGCGCCAGCATCTGGTGAATTGTTTGTCCAAACAACATATGACACCTTTTCCTAGCAAAGCACACAAGTAAGTCAGCATGATGTTTTGGTGCATTTAGAGCAATTTTATTGGTTGCAGGTCATGTAGTTCCCTAACAATTGGGCCAACGTGAAACAATAATATTTATTATTGTTTGCTTTGTTATTGTAGCACTGTGAAAAAGAACAAACAGAAGATCGTACATATGGATGATGCATTGAAGAAAGAAGTGGTCGAGGGTGCAAGAGAATTAGAGAGGGTTCTCTGGCCAACTGTAGAAGAGGTGACTGCTGCTCTTAAGAATTTCAAGGTATAATATGCACGACTTGTCTTCTTGTGTATTGTCTAATTATTGTGCATTATAATTACATTAATTAAAAGAGTTTTATAATAATTATTGGCATATTATGATAGTTTGTATCATGCTATATAGGGACACTTAATGGCAATCACTACCGGAAAAACTAAGTCTGCCAACAGAGACTTGGTTATGAATCCACAAGCTAACTTCAGAGAACTCCAGCAGCTGAAGGATAGTTCTATTGGTGCAGCTACATCATATTTCTCAAGTGAAGAGGTATATGCATGCATGCTGTAACAATGCACATTTACTCTTAATTAAAATTAATAGATGTGTCAGATGAATCATCAGCTGGTCTCATTTGTGAAAGCTGCAGAAGTTAAGGGGATAACCGAGAATCAAGAGTTTCGGTTAGCTCTGGATGTGCTCTTTAAAGAGGTCAGTCTATGTCCACGCACTGGTTAATTATTGATTATGTACATTCTTTGACTGCAGGTGATGATCCTAGCTCTATGCCAAAAAAATCCAACAACACAAGAAGAACAAATTGTTGCGGCTTTTTATGGGCTTTAGTGTCAATAAAGCATCTGTTGACAACTATTAATAATTATAATTACTTTGAGAGCATGCAGCACACAATGCCACTGTGCACTAACACGACGGCAGTATAGGACCAATTTCTTATAGATGATATCCGTCTTAATCCCAGCACGAATCTATGGTTTGGCGGCAACTGAATCCATGCGTGGTACTGCAGTAGACTAGGATCATTAGGCATACATGTATCTTCCAGCTCGAATCCATGGTTTGACCAAATCCATGCTTTGAGCCCTTTGATTCGCGCGATCCACGGATTAAGCGGGCAATCCGTGGATTGTCGCGCAAAGCGTAGATCCATACTTTGCGCAGGGCAATCCGTGGATTGTCCTAATCGACGCTTTGCGCCTAACATATACATGGACTCGCCTTGTGTCAAAATTTTCGAAGCAAAAAAATTTTCATTGTACAAAACTTTCGTGTAATTTACTTTCGTAGCCCTAAGAAAAGCGAAATTTCCCCAACTACAGTACATGTACACTCAATGGACAGACAATAATGACATAATGCATACAGATCAGATTAAAGGATTTGTATTTTGATTTAACATATCGGCTAAAATGTTATGATTGCAGCACCAAAATGGTATTGTGTTGTGAATCAAAGTAAAAGCTAGTGTACCTTACCATGTGATGGTGATGGTGGAGGAGATGGTGATGGTGGAGGAGATGGTGTTAGTGGTAGAGATGGTGATGATGGTGTAGCTAAAGAAACAGAGACTATCATACATGTACAGTACATGTGTAGCTACAGTAGATAGTGTTGAATGATTATGCCTCGGTATGGGCGGAGCCACGAGGCATACAGTAAGTGTGTGTTTCCCGGCTGGATCTCAGAAACGGCTAAGAGCTATAGGCACTGATAGTTGCAATGTAAGTACAGTGAACCCTCACTAATCCGAACAACCCTAATCCGTACCCTCGCTAGTCCGAATGGGGAAATTTGATTGTAAATATCATTATAGGATTGTGAATCTCATTACATGTACATGAATTATGCCATGCGGTAGTCATGGCATATTTAGGGTTGGGCGGAATTCAAGATGGCGGCTACACTTAGGCTAAACGCAATAATTCACGTATATCTTGGCTGTTGACGATATCAGGGGTATTTTAACTAGCTATAGGGGCTATCCTAAGAGGTAAGCGCTTTCAATGAGTCTACTAAGAAAGACTATAAGGCCAGGTGCTATGGGCATGAAAAGATGGCGTCTCGCCTGGAGACACGACTACGGCACTGCCATATCTTCGCCGTACGGGCGTTTCAAGCTAATCTAACGTTCTGAAGCTCTTTGCACGATTTGTGCGATTACAAAGAGACCTTCAGAAGCAAAAGAGACCAAGTCTAAGGTGGTAAACCAGAGTTCACGTGGTCACCCGTTTGTTCATCTTCTTTCTTCTTCTTCTTCTTCTTCTTCTTATTCTTCTTCAGAGAGCCTAGCGCCGTGGCTAGTGAGCTATTCAAGACAAAACCTACACAGAAACTACACTAGTCGTTGGGAGCAGTGCACCTGATATCTATTTAAGCCTAAAACACTAGCAGAAGCGAGTATTTTCAAGAAAACAGCGATTTTGGGTCCATAACAGACTCCATTCCATCATTCTTTTTGAACTCCGTTACTAGGTTACGCCTACTCGCGCACGCCCGTGTATGTAATTATTCTAATACAAGCGCACCTTAGTACAAATTGCATCATGGCTTGGAACGCGAGTGCTGCTGCCACTAGCAGTGTTCACAGCAGACAATGAGCAAATCGTCACTGTTACACCGGATTTGTCTGTTCAGGCTTGTAAGAATGCTAGCTTAAGCTTAGCTAATGTTACATGGTACGTGTTGCATGCAGTGCATGCAGACTGCAGACTGACTCACTGAGAGTCGATTGAGTGCATTGCGGAGCTGCCCGGCACTTAGTTCTCTTTATACACTGTATTAGCATAAGTGCCAACTAAGTCATTAATAAAAAAAGAAAAGAAACAAGTAATAAAAACATTTTAACCAAAATGGAAGAGATTTAGGGTTGGTACATTTATCGAAAAAGTATGGAAACAAGAGTTTGAAATGAAAAGAATTGTAACAATAGCAGTGTAATGCTACCTCCCTAAATTAACTGCTTTCGATAGTTGTGGTTAATTTAATAGGGAGGTAGCATTACACTGCTATTGTTACAATTCTTTTCATTTCAAACTCTTGTTTCCATACTTTTTCGATAAATGTACCAACCCTAAATCTCTTCCATTTTGGTTAAAATGTTTTTATTACTTGTATAATTAGCATTGTTAGCTATCTGTATCATCTACATGTTTTTGCTAGTCCGAACAAATTCACTAATCCGAACACCCCCAGGAACGGGGCTGTTCGGATTAGTGAGGGTCTACTGTATATTTAAAATACGTATGTTAGATTTCCAATTAATGCTCATTTTTCTATTCATTTTGTGATTTGCCTACTTTGGCAGCCATTACGGGCGCTGCGGTCTTTTACAAGAGGCTCACCAGGTGATGTGGGAGGGGCATCATACATGCAAGTATACATGCAAGTTCAGTACATGTGTCAGTACACTTCCCCGATAAATACTTGACCTTCTGTTACTGTAGCTACATTCTACACTCGTCAGTGTCCTGAGTTAACGATTCTTGAATTTCAACAATAGCGCACGTTTTAACTGTACAACAATGCTCTGTCAACAATGAAACATCCAGCATTTACTGTCGTAATGAACAAGTATAGTACTAACATGTACACTGACCATCAGTAAGTCCTTCAAGATAGTTTATCATGTCTTGATTATCATGCCGTCTTGCCTCATCAAGTGGAGTAAGGACCCACTATAGTGTAACAATAGAATAGTGTGAATCATATGATACACAAACAATTAAAGTAGTGATGCACTGATACCAGCATTGGTATCGGTATCAATGCTGATACTCAGTGTATCAGTACTGTATCGGTACTGTTACACTCACTGATACACAATTTTAGTTATGTGCATTTACAACCATGTAGCTATAGAGTGGATTGCTATAATTATGTCTTCAGGTTCAAGGAATTTCTTCTGTCTGTGCTGCTAATGAAGCAAAGGCTGTGTGCTGTGAGCTGAAAAGTAGAGATGATGTCATTTTCGATTAAATCTGAAATTCAAGTATTTTTATTAGTATCGGTATTTGTATTCAACTATACTTATATAGATGTTATCAATAGTATCGGTAAACTCATATCAGTTCATCAGTAAATTAAAGAATCATGCATGCATGTACATGTACCACACAATGTTAGCCTCGTACCCAGGCCTATTGAGGAAAAGAGATAAGGCCTGGTATCTACTGTTTGCGCATGCGTGGGTAGCGGTGGAATTCCACCACCGCCGGGCGCCGGTTATTATCTTACATGTTTGCAATACGTGATGAATATTCATCAGTTTTCTTAGCCATTTGTGAAGCTCTCCTGTTTGCAATCTACTCTGATGACTGTATTGTATCGTCTTTTCTTGAAGCTCTATCACAATAGCAGAAGTACAATTTAACAATTGAGTGCTCCTGGTAGCGAAAACGAGCGACATCGATCAACAATAGCAGTGTGAAATGTCACACGATTAAGCACTATCGCGTATGCAGGCTCATCACAAAGTTATTCGTCGAATCCAGAGCTAGAGCTGACGATCAAGCTGCTTCTTAGCCAGTTGTTTATAGACTTAATAACTTAGGTGTGGTCAGAATAACTGCTACCATGTTTTCATATCGCAATCGGAATATTTTACAGTAAAATACACAGATATTTACGCATGCGCAAGCAGTAGATACCAGGCGCTTATTTCTTGTCCCCTAGCGCCTGGGTACGAACGAGGCTACACACGTGTACATCAGATGGTGACGCTCATTGCTATACAATGGGGTGAGTACACACACTAGCTCTGCACTGCCATCAAGAAACGAGACTGATTCAAATCAGGCAATTTATTTCACAGTTTATAAAAGAGTTCAGCAGAGACACATACAGATACTCAGAGGGCATACAAGCTATAGGACTACCACAGTATTCCATTAGCTACTATAATCCACCAAAACATGTGTGAGAGTAACAGAACAGCACTGGTTAGGACACACTCAAATGAACGGTATAAACAATGACACGTACACATGAATCAATATTGAGATCCTGAATATCAATATTTTGAATGGTGAGACTGCATGCAAACAGTCGTGTTTTTTTATGACACACACACATAGTCACACGCCGACCGAAACGCCTAACCCCCGATGCCTATAAAGAACTAAAGCTGAAAACAGCCACCATAAGTAACAGACTGTGAAATGGGTCTCCAAGCATAAAAAACATTTGAAATTACCCGAAAACGATGAGATTTATCAGGAAGAACCTCAGCTAGATTCTATCAGGAAGAACCTCATACATGACCTCGCCCCTGTACCACACCCCCTGCAAGACAGGAACTAGGACCATGAGGCTACTACAGGACATGACAGTGACTCATATTGTGAGAATTGCTGTCTATAGCTGAGCTGTGAATGTCTTTGTGATGCAATCACACAAGTTATGTACTCATGAATCGCACAAATGGACTCTCCTCACTCACACTCCACACACACATACTGTGTACATACAGTACATAACATATCTACTACTGTAGAGCACAAATCACATGAACAACAATCACAAAATAAACACCACTCTCAATGAAAACCTAGAGGAAAGATAGTGTGACAAAAGGTTTTCGTGAAGCAGGCAAAATCTGAAGGACTTAATTTATATTTGTAGTATCACTAGACACATATTATGTACTCACCTTATCGGTTGAGTCAATGGATGCTCCTGCAGAAACAAGCAGCTGAGCTACTGCCACATGACCATGATATGCACAGCGATGAAGTGGTGTCTCATTATGCTATAGAATAAACAACAAGTGAAGAACACATGATTATTGAGTGTGAGCTTGTGCATGGTGTCAAGCACAACACATGGTAACTGGTCTTGTTGGTAATAACATTATACTACAAATACACACAATAAAACATTCAGTAACTAGTGTATTACAGTATCAGATGGTGACTGATATTGTGTGTACCAGTACAGTATGACACATTACAATAGTTTACTGACTACAGATCACAGGAAATACTATTATCATTTGACGTGTGCTGCAATAGTCTGCTAGTGGACCAGTTAAGGAGCAAGCCAGAGCAAGAGAACAATCATTATGATGAGATCACTGTATATCGTTCATACAGATCGATGAGCACATCATTGCCAGAAATCCCAATACATTTTGCGTTCACACAATAATGTTTTTAACAGTCTACTACACATTCAAGAAGTCATAAGGAGTTGGCTAACAATACAGTATTGGATCACTGAAGCAGCAGAGCCATGATCTGCTAGATAGCTCGTTGTCCCTCTTAATGACATGCATTCATTTCTATTAATCACTATAGTTTTGTGGTAAAAAAATTATGTGATTTGTTTCATTTAAACAGGCTAAAATTCGATAAAAGTGAAAAATTGGTTTAGGATACAATCATAGATATTACAGTACGGGATAGGAAACCGCCTTAATTGGGTGGTCGATGCGCATTACCTTTGACGTCACACGACGATTAAATTTTCCGTGTATTTTCCGCGTCCGCGTATTGTGCTCTCCGTGTTTTAAATAAACGGAGAATCTTTGATAGCACAGCCAAGAATCTACCAAGAACTTCGCCTTTTTACACGGTCAAAGAACGACTAGTTGTCTGGATATCCAGCCCAGTACACATCGTAGCCAAGGGTATGTAGCGCTGGTTTAGAGCTTACAAAGCGCCATTGATCCAGCCAGTATGGAGAATTTGTGGCTACAAAATCCTGACCAACGGAGACGAGTTGGCTTCTGTTCGGGTCTATAGCGGAAAAAGTATACTTCTTGGCAATGTACTAACTGGTTCAGTACACCGAGACGACTAATGCGGCTTTGTATTAGTACCAAAATCAATTAAGTCATAGAACCTTTGCCTCTTCGAGAATTTGTGTGTACAGATCTGTAATAATCCGCCGTTATACTCACAAATCTTCTGTTTGCCGTGAGGTGCCAGTACTGGTATCCATCAAAGGCCGGTAGTATAAAACACGCAATCTTCAACAACACAATAAATGCACTAGAATATCCCAGAGACAGCTAAAGAAAGCTGTACATGCAAAAAACTACCACGCTCGTCTGCTGCGCTAATTAGTAATCACTGATACACGCGGTAATGCGCATCAACCACCTCAACGTGACGTCACGTAATACATTCAGTTGATTTAGAGGAAATTTTAGTTTCCCATCCCGTACTGTAATATCTATGATACAATTAAACCATTCGTCAAAACTTTCTTGAGATATTTTGCGCACTGCATGAACACACCCATGCAGTGTGAGTGTATGTGTGTGTGTGTGTGTGTGTGTGAGTGTATTACCATACCTTATCACGTGAGTCAACCACTATCCCAGGCTGTGACAGTAACATGTCAACAACCTGGGACTGTCCAAGCGCTGAACTAATATGAAGAGGAGTGTACTGTATAATAGTAGAGAATAATGACAACAATAACACAGTGAGTGGTAATACATGAGTAAATAATAAATATTGTGTTATAAAGTAAGTCTCCCACTGATAAAACAGTGTCCTCCATGATGTACATGTAACTAAATTCTATTGATGACTAAATCATTCCATTTACTGCTCCTATACATGTTCTCACTCACAATGTCTCACATTATACAAAAGAGAGGAATGGAAAGCTCACGACACCACACTATCAAGTAGTGTTCGACTGACATGTAGTCAACAGTCAATGAATCAGCAAAGCACATGTATAAATAGGTTATTATACAGTACATGTACAAGCATGGCACACACTCTATTTAGCCTGACACTGAGACAAAGTCAACTATAGTTTGACAATTGATGCACTTCTTTGTCAGGTGTAACAATAATGTACGTAGGAATGGGTCAATGGGATGATGTATCTAGTAGAAATACCTCACATGTACAGTACATGTAGTCAATGATGGACACACTAACAGACATACAGAACCAAATGCTCAACCACTGACTGTGTGTGGTAGTAGATACTGATGGGTAGTGTTGCACCGATTCAGGTATTTGCCGATATTTCGATATTCCGATTATATTAGTTTTAAATTTACAGATACAGATACAGATTCCGATAATTATTATGAAAGAAACAAAGCATGTATAATGATGGAAGTGACGGTACAACAATGAGTATTAAGAAAATGGCTGGCAATCATGCGCTATCATCCCTCCTATCATTGTGCTAATGCGAACAAAACGTCGGTCGCTTGTTTCTCACTTTCTGGTTCTGTCGACCGTCTCTTCGAGAGTAAACTACCTAGAGGAGCTGGGTGTGTACGTACACTTTGTCCGCCGGCGCTGCTGCTGCTTTCCTAGCCTCGTATTCCTTAAGTTTTGGTACTTTCGCCGCTTCTAGTACCTTCTCCATACAAATCTGGCAGGTAGCAAACTATTTTTCCACCATTGGTAGCTGCCAGGCCATACGGCTTTGTATTGACGATTGCACAATCTACCACGTGGTATTAATCGATTGCGCAATCTACCACGTGCTGCTAACCGATTGCACAATCAATTAACATCGGTACAGATAACACCGATACAGATCCGATTCAGATACAGCAAATATCGGCAGATACATGCAGATACTCATATCGGAAATCAGTGCAGCCAGGAGCGTATAAAAGGAAGGAGCGTGTAACTAACAGAAATATCGGAGCCTAAAGTCCGCCGCTTGCGCTGCAAAAACCTTCCTTATAAGGAAGGTTTTTGCAGGCCGCATAAGACGGCGACCATAGCTCTGGCTGAACGCTTGCTTATTTTAGCCGGAGACGGGGAGGACGAGACGTGGATGAATGTATAGGTAGGAAGTAGCGAGCCACAACGCGCAAAGAAAGGCCCAAGTCCAAGTGGCAGTCAACAATCACTGGACTGGACCAGTGGACTGGACTGGTGGACTGGACTACTGGACTGACCTTTGGTGCAGGAAACAGGAAACCGCGCCCATAATTACTACTAAACCCTACACCCAAGACCCTAAAACCTTCGCCTAACAGCGCACAGATGGACCTAACAGCGCACAGATGGACCTAAAAGCGCACAGATGGACCTAAAAGCGCTCAGTATGGACCTAAAAGCGCTCAGTATGGACCTAACAGCGCTCAGTATGGACCTAACAGCGCTCAGTATGGACCTAACAGCGCTCAGTATGGACCTAACAGCGCCCAGTATTCGCCTAACAGCGCCCAGTATGGACCTAACAGCGCCCAGCTGTATGGATCTAACGGCGCTCATTACTATCCTGGCGAATACTGGACGCCGTTACGTCCATACTGAGCGCTGTTAGGTCCATCTGTGCGCTGTTAGGTCCATCTGTGCGCTGTTAGGTCCATCTGTGCGCTGCTAGGCGAAGGTTTTAGGGTCTTGGGTGTAGGGTTTAGTAGTAATTATGGGCGCGGTTTCCTGTTTCCTGCACCGTACCAAAGGTCAGTCCAGTAGTCCAGTCCACCAGTCCAGTCCACTGGTCCAGTCCAGTGATTGTTGACCGCCAGTCCAAGTAGCAACAGCGCACGGCAGGCTTCGATATTACTAAGCGTATACGGTAGTTGAACGCTCCTTCCCTTCATACGCTCCTGGTGCAACACTACTGATGGGTGAATCTGTTACTAGTACACATCATGTCATGTGACCACTAACAATACTCACATTGCTGACATCAGGATTATGGTAATTGACATGAGCTCCTCTATCAAGGAGCTCCTTTGCTTTGCTGACATCACCAGAACGACAAGCCTGATAGAGTTCCTTATTCTGTGAGTAGAACACAACATAATGTAATCAGTATCAGACAATGATTGCTACAGTCTCCATCCTGAATGAACTACTGATCCCATACTGAGTGATATGACCACCTCACTGACACAGTGCTCACACACTGACTGACACAGCACCAGAACTACATGTGTTGCTTTCTCTAGCTCTCACGACTAACCAACTGTTTAATTGATCACTAACCAAGTCTTCCTGATGCTGACTGAGAGAACTCATGCCGGGTAACAGAGACTACGAGAACAGAAGAAGAAGGGCTGAAGAGCGCGCGCTGAGCTAGATACAGTTAAAGGGCGTTACTTAATTGATAGTAAAACAACGGATACCTCCGTATATTCAATGGATCGCGTGACTGACTTATGAATATAATACTCGCTCAGGCTCAGAACAGTGCACTACACTAGCTGTGTACTAGTGTAATACATTCTAGCATGATCTATAATATCCAAACACACAATGACAATAATTACTGAACTAGTGTCATTTGGTATCAATAGTGAAGCATCAATATTAGCTGTGAGCTGGTGAGTACAACAAGTCATGTTGTGCTGCAGCTCAACACAGATTGGACTATATAGTTCACACATAGACTGGCTGAGTGGTGCCACCGCTGGGTCTCTTCTTGTTTTACATCTAGAGCTGCAGTACTCTGGTCAGTTTGTCAGGATGAACTGCAGGAGATCAGCCAGCTCCACTGCCCACCACATGGTCACAAGAGGCCGTTTGTGCTAGATAGGTCCATGAGTTGGTTTCTTATCAACCGATCTGTCAAGAGCTGCAAACCAGATGAACCTATACTAAAGCAGTGCCTGGTGACTGGATACTAAAGCTGTGCCTGGTGACTGGATACTAAAGCAGTGACTGATGACTGGATACTAAAGCAGTGCCTGGTGACTGGATACTAAAGCAGTGACTGGTGACTGGATACTAAAGCAGTGCCTGGTGATTGGATACTAAATCAGTGACTGGATTCTAAAGCTGTGCCTGGTGACTGGATACTAAAGCAGTGACTGGTGACTGGATACTAAAGCAGTGCCTGCATGGAGACTGGATACTAAAGCAGTGCTTGGTGACTGGATACTAAAGCAGTGACTGGTGACTGGATACTAAAGCAGTGCCTGGTGACTGGATACTAAAGCAGTGACTGGTGACTGGATACTAAAGCAGTGACTGGTGACTGCATGGATAGTAAAGCAGTACCTGGTGACTGGATACTAAAGCAGTGACTGGTGACTGGATAGTAAAGCAGTGCTTGGTGACTGGATACTAAAGCAGTGACTGGTGACTGGATACTAAAGCAGTGACTGGTGACTGGCATGGATACTAAAGCAGTGCCTGGTGACTGGATACTAAAGCAGTGACTGGTGACTGGATACTAAAGCAGTGACTGGTGACTGGATACTAAATCAGTGACTGGATACTAAAGCTGTGCCTGGTGACTGGATACTAAAGCAGTGACTGGTGACTGGATACTAAAGCAGTGCCTAGTGACTGGATAGTAAAGCAGTGCCTGGTGACTGGATACTAAAGCAGTGCCTGGTGACTGGATACTAAAGCTGTGCCTGGTGACTGGATACTAAAGCAGTGACTGGTGACTGGATACTAAAGCTGTGCCTGGTGACTGGATACTAAAGCAGTGACTGGTGACTGGATACTAAAGCTGTGCCTGGTGACTGGATACTAAAGCAGTGACTGGTGACTGGATACTAAAGCAGTGCCTGGTGACTGGATACTAAATCAGTGCCTGGTGACTGGATAATAAAGCATGCAGTGCCTGGAGACTGGATACTGAAGCAGTGCCTGGTGACTGGATCATGCACTAAATCAGTGCCTGGTGACTGGATACTAAATCAGTGCCTGGTGACTGGATACTAAAGCAGTGCCTGGTGACTGGATCATGCACTAAATCAGTGCCTGGTTACTGGATACTAAAGCAGTGCCTGGTGACTGGACACTAAAGCAGTGCCTGGTGACTGGACACTAAAGCAGTGCCTGGTGACTGGATACTAAAGCAGTGCCTGGTGACTGGATACTAAATCAGTGCCTGGTGACTGGATACTAAATCAGTGCCTGGTGACTGGATACTACAGTGCCTGGAGACTAGATACTGAAGCAGTGCCTTGTGACTGGATCATGCACTAAATCAGTGTATACGTGCCTGGTGACTGGATACTAAAGCAATGCCTTGTGACTGGATCATGCACCTGGTGACTGGATACTAATAATTATACAAGCTTCTGTTTACAATTCTGACACAAATTAAATATAACTTTTCACACACATCAACTCAATCAAGGCTCCAGAACAGCTATACAACAGATGCTACCTATAAAAAAATAAAAAGGGAATATATCATTTCAACCTAGAGCACTTTCTCAACTATAGATTAAAATTTCGAAATTACTGGTTATAACTATGCCTCCCCTGTAGAAAAAAATTCAAGATTGTAACACAAAAGAATTCAGCCTGTACCTCATTCTTCCTCTTAGCGGTCTGTGACCAGGAAAACCACCTCTACCAAACCCGCCCATTGCATCAGATGCAATTCCTCAGCATGTAGACAACAAGTTCCAGTGACCCAACATTACATTACAGGGTATTACAGGATATCATTTCACGTTTGTAAGGGCATGACCCAAAATTGAAAATGAACAAAATTAATTTTAACACAAAGACATAAGCTCAATCTTAGTAGGATTCAGTGGAGAATTTGTCAGTCAATGTCTGCGATGAACTAGGTTATCTTATTGTGCATAAACAAAATAAGAGAACAAAAATAATAGTCATTATTAAATTTTTAAGATACTAGATGTTTCGAAAAGAAATACATCTGTATAATTTTGGTCAACGCAAGTCAATTTTTTTATATGGGTTTATACATACAACTGTAATTCAAAAGTCCTGTTCTTACTAACCCACGGCTTGCAACTACTAGTGTCTAGCTCTGGCTCACAGTACTGAACACAGTAATACAACAATATCAGCTCAAGCTGAAGAATGATGAGTACTCAACTCTGATGGATCACTTAATTGTGAATCAACAACAGCTGATAAAAACAATTTTAATTTTAATTTTGACGAAGAGAATTTCAGATACAATGGGCATAATAAATTGAATATGGGTGCTAAAGTAATGTATCCAGATACCTGCCAGAAATTAAGCAACCAGTTGATTTCTATAACATCACTCTGAAATATACCCTTCACAGATGCCTTCATCAACACCGGTTAATCTGATCTGGTGTAGTATTTGTGGGTCTGTGCTCAGGGTTTGACAAAGAGTCAGAAGAAGCAATAGATATTGAACTATCAGAATCACTGATATTTGGAATGCTAGGTGAGAGATTGTTAACCCACTCATCAGGTAGAAGAGTTGGAGGAGATGATGTCGCAAGCAGATGTACAGGTAGACATAAATCAGACACTGGGCTATCGTTCGAAAAGATGCTGGGGACCCTGGCAAGGGTGTTTGAGAACCAACAGATGTTCATGGTAGTAGCCTCGTTCATGTCGACGTCGTCGGGCCTGCTGGGTAACGAGACTAAAGAAACGAATTGAATTACTGACTGTCACGTTGATTTTTATGAGAGTACTCCACAGACTAATCAGACAAGACAGGAGCTAGTCCCACTGGCTCACGCGGAGTTAAAGACAACGACTCGGACAGCTGTTCTGCAGTCATCCTTCTCGGTATGCAGCCACACCTCCGAGTTGTATTTCTTGTATAGCATGAATCTCGTTAATAACGTGTCAGTACCATATTATTCTAAACCTCATAGTACCAATCATACTTCTCTGACACATTGTAATGTACTAGCTGCCATAACATGTGAAACAACAGATGAGAAACAAGCTAGAAAGATAGCACGTCGTTCATGATGTGCTGTGTGTAGTGTGACAAGTATACAATGAAGAAGAGAGGACAGTAACTGTAGCTACAGAGAGATGATGATCAGGATGATTTAGTAGAGCAACTGAGCTGACACTGAGTTATGATACTACTCTGGTACTCACTGCAGCTAGAGGGAGGGAGGGAGGGAGGGAGGAAGGGAGGGAGGGAGGGAGGGAGGGAGGGAGGGAGGAAGGGAGAGAGGGAGAGAGGGAGGGAGGGAGGGAGAGAGGGAGAGAGGGAAGGAGAGGAATGGAGGGAAAGAGGGAAGGAGAGAGGGAGGGAGGGAGGGAGAGAGAGGGAGGGAGAGAGGGAGTGAGTGAGGGAGAGAGAGAGTGAGTGAGGGAGGGAGAGCGGGAGGGAGGAAGAGAGGAAGGAAGGGAGGGAGGGAGGGAGGGAGGGAAGGAGGGAGGGAGAGAGGGAGGGAGGAAGGGAGAGAGAGAGGAAGGGAGTGGAGGGAGAGAAGGAGGGAGGGAGGGAGGGAGAGAGGGAGAGAAGGAGGGAGGGAGGGAGAAAGAGAGAGAGGGAGGGAGGGAGGAAGGAAGGAAGGAAGGGAGAGGGGGAGATAGAGAGAGGGAAGGAGGGAGAGAGGGATGGAGAGGGAGAGAGAAAGAGGATCAAATCAGGATCAACACATATACAAGTACAACAAATAATTTAACGGATAAACTTCTTGTTTTTCAAAAGAATAATTTTTTTCCAAATTCAAAGCTTTACCACAGGCTTACACGCTTTTAAAAGTTCTGGACAGCCTGGTAATTTTTAAGTTATGGAAAAAAATTTTGATACAAAATTTTATAGGGCTAAAATTTGGTTTGTTGACATGTACAGCTGTTCTTACAAGACATTGTGAATATACTTTAAGGCTCATCAGGAGGTGGTGACACGTGAGCTAGCTGAGCACTGGCTGGTGGTGAGAACTGATCAGGAGAACAGTGGGTCAGTTCATCATCACTCATAGTACGAGAGACAGGAGGAGATGAGGTTGGTGAGGAGAGGAGAATGGTAGAGCAGAGGAGGGAGTGGTGTCTGTGACAATGATAGACACAACTAACAACAGTATGTACAGTACATGATACACTACAGTACAGTGAGTGAGTGTATGAACACTACTACACACAACACAACTATCACTAACACAGTCTACTAGTTTGCATTGTAGAGGTGAGCCTGAGCGTAGCTACTTTGAGGAGCGTTATAGGTTAGCTGCCGTATGCTTCATGCATTCTGTCTGTCGGTATTCTCTCTGGAATTCCCTTTATTGACACTCCAATCGTTTTTCTTCTTGATCAGCTTCTTGTTGTCTTTTTCTTAAAACACTCCTGTATTTTACAAGTTCTTGTCTTGGTATTTCTAGTCGCTGTATTCTGAATCCCGTAGTATGTATTATCACAGACATTTTGATGCGTAACGGGCATTACCAATTATTGTGCACATGCATGGGGAACATTGAGGCGACTAACACACCCGTGACAGATAGATAGATACAAATTTGCACACACATGAAACATTGTCACGATAAATGAGGGGCTTGCTCAGGCTCATACCAAATACTGTACACGATGAGAGAACAATACAGGTATGCACACACACACACACACACACACACACACACACACACACACACACACACACACACACACACACACACACACACACACACACACACACACACACACACACACACAAAGCAAAGCAAGGAAGGAAGGAAGGGAGAGAGGGAGGAAGGAAGGAAGAGAGGGAGGACAGGAGAGAGAGAGAGAAAGGGAGAGAAGAGAGGAGAGGGAAGGGAGTGAGAAATAGGATCAAATCAGGTAGTCAACATATTTTCAAGTACAATTAAGAGTTCATTTTGGTACAAAAATACTGCAGCGGATTAAATTCTCGTTTTTCAAAAAGTTTAATTTTCCCCGAAATTCAAAGCTGTACCACAGGCTTACATGTACATCACTTTTAGGTAAAAGTACAAGTTCTGGACAGCCTGGTAATAATTATGTTGAAGTTATGGAACATTTTTGTAGCTCCAGTACAATACCAGGTACCCGTATTACAGATGGGTGTGCTGGTGGGCTGTGATGTTTTTTTTCCTCCTGCTCAGGGAATCGAACCAGTGTCCTCTGGGTTATAAACCCAAACCCAAGACTCTACCAGTTGAACCACCAGGGCACCCACCCACACACACACACACACACACACACACACACACACACACATGCGCGCGCGCGCGCACGCACGCACGCACACACACACACACACACGCATGCACACACGCACACACACAAACCTAGTAATGATGACTTATAAACACACACTTGAGTCAGTGGTCAGAGGTCTCCTGGTCTTGATTGGGGACTGGTTCCTATACCGGAATGCATGAGTGCAGTAACAAGGGCTTGTAAAACACACAGTATGAGATCCTTTAGACAAACACTCTGCTAGATAAATCTATACACAACGATTCGATGACCATACAGTGGAACCCAATGGTTTGGAATAGTGTCATAATAATGATTTCAAGGGATGTTACAGCCAATTTGGAATCACATAAAGAGTGTTCATATCAAAGTGTGTGTCCTTATTTTAAGGGTTTCCAATAGTGTATACAGTGCTAAACAAACAATATTCATTCATTACCTGGTATCCGTCCTGCTTCAATATCACTGGCAGCTCTCTCTTCATCCATTGCCCTCAAAGCTGTGATCAGGTTAGTCCAAGATGCGTTAGAAGAGCTCTTTAACCAAACATCAAACATTTCTGTCTTGAGTCTGTCAACTCCGTGAGCATGGTAGGTCACGTGAATGTCCTTCAGCTGGCTTGTGGTGAGATCCAGCAGTATACCGAGTGTGTGCCAGTCACTAACTCTCTTGCATGCTGTGACAAGATGCTTCACTGTGAGAGGAGTGCCTAGTGAGAAAACAAGTACATTATAACAGGAGCACTCTCCTCATCATTGTGGTGTAACTCACTGAGTGTTCTAGAGTGGTCACTAGTAGCTGTGCAGGGTAGCTGTGTATCAGTAGCTGTGTGACTGATGATGTCCTCCTTCAGCTCAGTCATGTCTATAGTACCACACAATAACTCTAATACACAATGGTTCATAATGGCATACCAGCTGGTGACTGCAGCCAACGCAACTCCTGTTCCCTCAATGCACACCTCTTCCTGGTTAGTTCACACTGAGCTCTTGGTGGTCCTGACGTGCTTGGTTTGCAGATGATGTGGCGAGACTCTCTCTGTGGGTTACAGGAGCAGGGAAAGGAATCCTCGATAGTGATGCTGTCTACATCAAAGCTGAGCCTCTTCTCAGTTTCAAGTATTGTCTTGTGGATAAAGGAACGAATTACGGAGCACTCACTGTCACTGAAAGAGTAGTAAATCTCTAGTTGAAGCTGTCTCTCGATAATGATGATGTCACCTCCACTGTGGTATTGAAGAACAAACATGTTTCTGAACTGACGTAGACCACTGACAATACTGAATAAGTGAGAGGACAAGAGCAACACGATCAGTGTAGGAGAGAACGCAGGAGGCAGAGGAATGTACACTTCCTGACCACCACATCGAATTCTTAACCTCACTATCCATGGCCAAGACAGTTGACCTTTCATTATCTCGCGTTCTTTTTCATTTGAGGCATAGCGTAGTACACACGGCATAAAGAACTCGTTTGACTTTCCGATAATAGCAACAGCCTTTACCTCAGCAAGGAGACCGATAAATTTTTCAGCATCGAGCAGGTCTGGAAACTTGAAACACTCTGCCAGTGTGTGTCGGTCAAAGCAGCCGTGCTGTTGGAAGTGTTCCCTGGCACCAGCAGGAAGGTCGATGCCAAACAGGTCATGGAGCTCGTCCTCATTGATAAAGGACACACCAATCAGGAGGGACACCAGGTCAAGAATGGGCTTCAGCACTATGATAACCAGTGCCTGGTAATGTAAGACGAGGTTAAGGTTATGGAAGAATGTGATTGCCTTCCTGGTCTCCTGCTCATCCATATCCAGTGACCTGCCGATATCCACACACTCCTGCAGTGATAGAATGGCTCTCTGCTTGGCCTTAGACAACAGACTAAGATAGAACCCAAACCATCGTAGTTTTATTTTAACCTCTATGGATGGGCTCTTGCTGATTAGCCGTCGTAACTCCATCATGTATTGCCTTCTCTTCTTCTCGTCACTGATGACTGCATTGATAGAGAGGATGGGCTTGCCCTTATAGTTGATACGGAGTCGCTCGTAGGCTTTCATACTCTTGGCTAGGATGGTATTCTTGTCATCAAGTGACTCGCTCGCACACTCGTCCACTTTGTCGGCAAACGTGCCGATGACAGCAAAACGTGCGTTGCCATGACAATCAGATGAAGGGCTCAAAGAGGGAAGAAAGGAAGACATTGATTTAGCGAGAGACTCTAGTAGCTGCCAATATGAGTGCTGGAGCCTTGCATCAGCCATGCTGATAGAGTGGCCTCGTATACAATATGAGAACTGTGGGATGGCATCTAACCGCTCATTAAGCTTCAGAGTGAAGAGGGCTAGACACTTGTTGCGGACAAAGAGAGGGAAAACGTCCAGATAGTTTGGTTGACCACCAGAGTCAGACATTAGTAGTAATCTGGTACGAAAGAGGCGGGTTGATCCACGGACCTTGGGCAGTCGCTGCATGATGTCTGTCAATATCTGAGGAAAGTCTCGTCTGTGCTTGGTTGCAGCACTAGGAGCTGCTGGAGGAGAGTGGGCTGGGTCAGAGAGGGTAGGAGTAGCTCCTGTCTCATGCTGCTGCAGGACAGCACCTCGCTGCTCTGTACCAAGATGGTCGACAGGTTTAGCCAGAGCCTCGATAGTCTCACAAACCATGTCAAGCATTCTGTCAGGAGTGAGCTCCTCCCACTCCACATCCTCAGAACTGTCGTCTCCTACTATGATGGAACATGATGGTGGCTCAGCAATGCCAGTGCTATGGCGCTCCACAGCAGGGGGTCGACCCATGGCTAGATCAATAACCGATGTTTTCCCGGTAGCTGGAGGACCTTGTGTTGTCACATTAGAGATACTGACAGTGACGTTATAGCCCAGCTTGTCCATGGCTTCATCACTACTCACTGTATAGATAGAGAAGGAATAGTAATACTATAGCATTGGGACACATAACAACTTTATAGGCAGTGACTATTTTACGGCACCGTAAAAGTAATTCCCTCATGGCTATTGTTACGGCATTCTAAACCCAAAACCCTAAAAAAACCTCCTAACTGCCTACTTTGGCAACCATTACGGGCGCTGCGTTCTTTACGAAGACAAAACTGTTCACAGTAGACTTCCTAGACACTTGATGGTTCGATATGTACTACAGGACAACTGGCAAGCCCAGTGAAATTGAAGAAACGGAGACCATTCGAAGCTGCTGACAAGAGGCGATGTGGGAGGGGCACCATACATGCAAGTATACATGCAAGTTCAGTACATGTGTCAGTACACTTCCCCGATAAATACTTGACCTTCCGTTACTGTAGCTACATTCTACACTCGTCAGTGTCCTGTGTTAACGATACTTGAATTTCAACAATAGCGCACGTTTTAACTGTACAACAATGCTCTGTCAACAATGAAACATCCAGCATTTACTGTCGTAATGAACAAGTATAGTACTAACATGTACACTGACCATCAGTAAGTCCTTCAAGATAGTTTATCATGTCTTGGTTTCTATACTGTCTTGCCATATCAAGTGGAGTATAGCCCAACTATAGTGTAACAATAGAATAGTGTGAATCATTATGATACACAAACAATTAAAGTAGTGATGCATTGATACCAGCATCGGTATCGGTATCAATGCTGATACTCAGTGTATCAGTACTGTATCGGTACTGTTACACTCACTGATACACAATTTTAGTTATGTGCATTTACAACCATGTAGCTATAGAGTGGATTGCTAAAATTATGTCTTCAGGTTCAAAACATTTCTTCTGTCTGTGCTGCTAATGAAGCAAAGGCTGTGTGCTGTGAGCTGAAAAGTAGAGATGATGTCGTTTTCGATTAAACCTGAAATTCAAGTATTTTTTAGTATCAGTATTTGTAATCGACTATACTTAGATGGAAAGTATCAGTATCGATAGTATCGGTAAACTCATATCAGTTCATAAGTAAATTAAAGAATCGTGCATGTACATGTACCACACGTGTACAACAGATGGTGACGCTCATTGCTACGCAATTGAGTACACACACTAGCTCTGCACTGCCATCAAGAAACGAGACTGATTCAGATCAGGCAATTTTATTTCACAGTTTATAAACGTGTTCAGCAGAGACACTTACAGATAATCAGAGGGCATACAAGCTATAGGACTACCACTGTATTCCATTAGCTACTATAATCCACCAAAACATGTGTGAGAGTAACAGAACCGCACTGGTTAGGACACACTCAAATGAACGGTATAAACAATGACACGATACACATGAATCAATATTGAGATCCTCTATAGTAGCTGCTATTACATCATCAAGACAACTATTAGTGACAGACACAGTGCATGTTATTAGTGAGTTTTAGATTCACGTTTACGGTGCACACCAAACGGTAAAATTTGACTAGTTCTGACGTCACTAGTTAGGGGCGTGGTTTAACGAGTAAAACAGCTGTTGAAGATTTCAACTTGAACTACTGCTGTACTTTAACTGAGCTAATATTCAGAACTCGGCGTTTACTAAAAGACATAGAAATTCGCCTGGCTCAAAGAACAAGAAGGTATAAGGCCTCGGTCACACTCGGTCACTACGATAGCGATGACGGCAAATTACTGCGATCACAGTCACGACAGTAAATGCACGCGGTCACACTACCAAAGATGGCTGTTGCCTGGCTGCCTGGCTGTTGTAACGTCTTGAGAGACTACTGCTTTGCTACTTGCCTTTGCCAAATAACAAGGCTTTCGAGAATGTACAGTTCACTGTATTTCAAGGCATGAGTCCTTTTTTCGAAGCTAGCAAGAAATCGCAAGTTTACACGGACCACGACGCTCCCTGTCGGTTTTCCTCACTATCACCAGTTCTTTAGTCTCTCAGTCTCAGTAGAGTTGCTGGTTCATTTTTGTTAGATACTTGGTTATCTTTAGATCCTAGCATGCAAATTTGGCTCGATACTAGCTTTGTCGCAGTAATAACAGCGGTCGCAGTCATAATCTTGGGCTCCAATGGCGCGACAACATCTGCTGTGCGACAATGGCACGACAAAGAATATAGCGGACATATACCCGGAGAAATTGAGGTTGATCTTGTCGCTGTCGCCAATTTTATCGTAGTGTGACCGAGGCCTAAGTGAAACTTTAGTTGCCTTTTTCAAGCCACAGCACGCTCCTGGACGCCTCGCAAAGTGTCAATGTTTTCATTCATCTCTAGATTTCACTGGAAGCTACACCGCTTTTTAAAACACGCAGAGGACCTAACACAAAGCATATTCAACACAATTTTATAACTGCAAAACCATAGCTTGACTCTTCTTGAAATAGCAACAAGAAGTATGCACCAGACCTACGACATCTAAACAGTGGGTCCACTTTGCAAGCTTCAAACAGCGCACAAAAACATGGCATGAAGTTGAAACTAGCTCTTTGCAAAGCACATAGTGTGGACACTTACCTTGAACACATACCCGAGACGTCATGTGGTTGCAGTAGCAGCAACTACTGCTCAAAGCTGCTACTCAACACTATTATAATTATGCTCACTATAGTACTAGCACTGAGTAGCAACAGCAGCAGCAATACACGTGTAGCTGCAGGCAGTACATACCTTAATGTCACTATTAATTGCGCAGACTTAATTTTGCGAATTTGACAAGGACAGATTTAGCGTGTACTAATTTTAGCGTTTTCACAAATTCTTTAATTAATATTTATTATTGAGAATAACAAGAAGAAAATGGGTCCTCAGGAGGTAAAACTGTAGTTCCATCCAGAAGGCCTATAATTCCAGCTTTTTTCCACCCTTTTGCTATGATTTCCATTCCTTTGTTCGTAGTGAGGTAGTTATACAAAGCTATCAGCCATTTAGCAGGGAGGGCTGGAGATTCCCATAGAAGTATGTGTCGTCATGAAACTCTCGGATGACAATAAGAAGGCACTGGAAACATACAAGACGTTGACAACTGAAAACTACGAGGAACCTGTTGATGGACATTTCCCAGACATTACTCCAAGAGTTCTTGCTGATTTAGAAAGTACTAGCGAATCCGACACAGACGAAGAAGTAGAAGAAATGGACGACGATCAGTAATGATATTCATTATAATAAACATTATCAACAAATTATTGCGTGTACTATTTTTAGCATTTATTGACGGCATCGCTAAATTCGCTAAATTTAGTACGCGCAATTAATAGTGACAGTAAGGTAAACTAACTTTCAGCAGGCTATAGTGGTATAGCGGCAGGATCAGGCGGCGTGAGTACAACGTGCTCGCTCGGTCTCATTATTGTGCACTTACTCAGGCTGGCAGTGGCTACCGTAATGTTCTTATCGGTGGTGAAGTTATTAGGAAAGCATGCCCGTTGCACTCGACACAAGGCTCTCCCGACTTTCTAGGTGTCTTTCGAAAAATGAGAATTGCATAACAAGCATTTTGAAAATATTTTGAACGGTGAGACTGCAAACAGTCGTGTTTTTTTATGACACACACACACACATAGCCACATGCCGACCGACACACCCAAACGCCTATAACCCCCGATGCCTACGCGTCCCAGGTAATAAAGAACTAAAGCTGAAAACAGCCACAGTAAGTAATAGACGGTGAAATGGGTCTCCAAGCATAAAAAACCATTGGAAATCACCCAAAAATGATGAGATTTATCAGGAAGAACCTCAGCTAGATTCTATCAGGAAGAACCTCATACATGACCTCGCCCCTGTACCACACCCCCTGCAAGACAGGACCTAGGACCATGAGGCTACTACAGGACATGACAGTGACTCATATTGTGAGAATTGTTGTCTAACTGTGCTGTGAATGTCTTTGTGATACATAAACACAAACTTTATGTACTCATGAATCTCACTAATGGACTCTCCTCACTCACACTCCACACACACATACTGTGTACATACAGTACATAACATATCTACTACTGTAGAGCACAAATCACATGAACAACAATCACAAAATAAACACCACTATCAATGAAAATTTAGAGGAAAGATAGTGTGACAAAAGGTTTTCGTGAAGCAGGCAAAATCTGAAGGACTTAATTTATATTAGTAGTATCACTAGACACTTCTCACATTATCGATTGCGTCAATGGATGCTCCCGCAGCAACAAGCAGCCGAGCTACTGCCACATGACCATGTGATGCACAGAGATGAAGTGGTGTCTCATTATCCTATAGAATAAACAACAAGTGAAGAACACATGATTATTGAGTGTGAGCTTGTTAGTGGTGTCAAGAACAACACATGGTAACTGCATGGTCTTGTTGGTAATAACATTAAAATCACATGAACAACATGCACAAAAAAACTACTATCAATGAAAAATTAGAGGAGATTGCCTTAAATTTTTTTTCCAAGAAGAGGGCAATATCTGAAGCACTTAATTTACATTAGTAGTATCACTGGACACACATATACTCACCTGATTGGTCGCATCAATAGTTGCTCCTTTAGCAACAAGCAGTCGAGCTACTGCCACATAACCATCCGATGCACAGAGTTGAAGTGGTGTCTGATCAAACTATAGAATAAACAACAAGTGAAGAACACATGATTATTGAGTGTGAGCTTGTTAGTGGTGTCAAGCACAACACATGGTAACTGGTCTTGTTGGTAATAACATTATACTACAAATACACACAATAAAACATTCAGTAACTAGTGTATTACATTATCAGATAGTGACTGATATTGTGTGTACCAGTACAGTATGACACATTACAATAGTTTACTGACTACAGATCACAGGAAATACTATTATCATTTGACATGTGCTGCAATAGTCTGCTAGTGGACCAGTTAAGGAGCAAGCCAGAGCAAGAGAACAATCATTATGATGAGATCACTGTAGCACTGTATATTGTTCATACAGATCAATGAGCACATCATTGCCAGAAATCCAATACATTTTCACGTACAATTTTCACACAATGATGTTTTAACAGTCTTCTACACATTCAAGAAGTCATAAGGAGTTGGCTAACAATACAGTATTGGATCGCTGAAGCAGCAGAGCTGTGATAAAGCTGGATCTGCTGGATAGCTTGTTGCCCCTCCTAATGATATGCATTCATTAATTATATTTTAATTTTTTCCTTTTCAATTTGAACAGGCTAAAATTTTGATAAAACTGCTAACAATAATGGTTTAGGATACAATTTAATTCTTCGTAAACAGTTTCTAAAGTTGACAACTGTCAAAATGTGCAAGAATCATTGCTCAATGCTGTCCATTGATTTTGGGGATCGACGTGTACGGAGCGTGTGACGGTAAAATCAAGTCTGTGTCCGCTTATTTCTGGGAATGTGCACTACAAGCAATACGAATTAATTGACAATACACATTGTCACACTGACCACACCCAATGTGTGTGTGTGTGTGTGTGTGTGTGTGTGTGTGTGTGTGTGTGTGTGTATTACCATACCTGATCACGTGAGTCAACCACTATCCCAGGCTGTGACAATAAAAAGTCAACAACCTGGGAGTATCCCCACTGTGAACTAGTATGAAGAGGAGTTTGCTGTATAATAGTAGAGAATAATGACAACAATAACACAGTGAGTGGTAATAAATGAGTACATAATAAATATTGTGTTATAAAGTAAGTCTCCCACTGATCAAACAGTGTCCTCCATGATGTACATGTATCTATCGACGCCTACATCATTCCATTTACTGCTCCTATACATGTTCTCACTCACAATGTCTCACATTATACAAAAGAGAGGAATGGAAAGCTTACGACACCACACTATCAAGTAGTGTTCGACTGACATGTAGTCAACAGTCAAAATTAAACAGCAAAGCACATGTATAAGTTATTATACAGTACATGCATACAAGCATGGCACACACTCCATATAGCCTGACACTGAGACAAAGTCAACCATAGTTTGACCATTGATGCACTTCTTTGTCAGGTGTAACAACAATGTACGTAGGAATGGGATGATGTATCTAGTAGAAATATCTCACATGTACAGTACATGTAGTCAATGATGGACACACTAACAGACATACAGAACCAAATGCTCAACCACTGACTGTGTGTGGTAGTAGATACTGATGTGTGAATCTGTTACTAGTACACATCATGTCATGTGACCACTAACAATACTCACATTGAAGTGATCAGGATTATGGTAATTGACATGAGCTCCTCTATCAAGGAGCTCCTTTGCTTTGCTGACGTCACCATTCCAACAAGCCTCCCAGAGTTCCTCATTCTGTGAGTAGAACACAACATAATGTAATCAGTATCAGACAATGATTGCAACAGTCTCCATCCTGAATGAACTACTGATCCCATACTGAGTGATATGGCCACCTCACTATCACACAGTGCTCGTGACACACTGACTGACACGTACAGCATCAGAACTACACGACTAACCAACATGTTTGATCACTAACCAATTCATCCTGATGCTGGCTGACAGAACTCATGGTAACAGAACACAGAAGAAGAAGTTGGGACTGAAGAGAGCGCGCTGAGCTAGCAACTCGGCTTAGGGCGGGGGAGTAACATTATAGTAAAACATCGGATACGTCCGTACTACTCAACTGATCACGTGATGACAGCACTATCTCTGATCTGCTGCATGCAGTGTACTACTGTAATAGTCCATTCTAACATAATCTGTAATATCGTCCAAGCACAATAATTATTGCACTAGTGTCATCTTTAATAGTGAAGCATCAATATTAGCTGTGAGCTGCATGGTGAGTACATGCTACAATCATCATTGGTGCTCTGATACATGACAATAAGTTTCAAGGTATCAAAATATTATTATCAAATTATTACGACATTGTACACTCAAATAAATTATTAATACAAGATGTATAATAGAAGTAGACACAGTGATTGATAATGAACAGTAACAAGTGACAGTAGTCCGCTACACCTTATTGTAAGTCGTCATGTTAATTCGTCGTGTTTTCATGACAGTTGGTAGTTCGTACTTTACTACACGAACAGTTTTGACGTGAGGAGAAGAGCTGGCTCTGACTACTCTGCTGCGATTATAGTTAGGCATTGAGCGAGCTTTGCGACTATGATCAGATGATACTTGGAGTACAGCATGTGGAGCATATGATGGTGTCATCTCTTGTCTTGTGCCTCTCTGAGTTCGACTGGTTTCTCTGATCTGAGCACGAGATATGTTCTTGGAGAGTTCCTCCCATACTTGACGCTTCTCTTGAGCTGGTTGACCCACTCTCTCCTCTCCTGGTTCAGATCTCATGGCTTCCTCATCCTGCACTAGCCCTAGCTTGATCTTTGCCATCTCCACTCTCCCTCTGATCCCTTTCGCTGCATTCTTATCTTCTGAGGGCCACGCTCAGCGACTGCACCGGCTGCTCTGTTACTGTCTGAGGAAGGACCAGCAGCAGATGAGGACTGTCCTCTACTCTCCGTGGGGTAGGATGGAGTGAACACTCCTAGCTGGCTTGTGGTTAGGGTGTATCTCCACTACTTGTTTCTGTCTTCTTGTAGCAGGTTCGTTGGTGCTGCGAGCTGTTTTTGACAGGTCCATTGGGTACGGTTGTTTGACAGTACGAGCAGGCCGTCCATAAGATAACCCAGGGCTGGTCACCTCCTTCATCTTCTCTCTTTGTCTGCTCAAGGTACGGCTAGGAGAGGACTCTGTGTCTGAGTTGTAGCCTCCACTGGCTAGTGTCATTTGGGAGTCCCTCGGAGATACCAACCCGACTTGAACAAGCTCTGCTTGCTGTCCGTACAAGACACCTTTTGAATTGTTGTTCACTGTGAGGTCGTCTGGTCTCTTACGAGGAAGACTGAGTAGATGCTGTTCTGCTTCTGGTCTATCGTCCACATCCACCTTGCTGCTTCCAGCTGGTCTCATGGCGCCACTACTCCTGTACGGGTACTCAGTCAGCTGACCACCACTCTTACGAGGCATCTTTGATTCTGGTTCATCTTCTCCCAGTATGTTTAGACCCTTTGCTATTTGTGGAGGCTGCTGTTTGCTGCTGGCCGAAGAAGACGAGGATGAAATAAATTCGTGATGAGTGTGTGAACGTTGCCGTCTTTCGTGAGCTTGAGGAAAGTCGACGGATGAGATTCCAAAGCGATGACTGATGGCTTGTTTGATGAACTCTCGGTCCATCTGGTGGAGTGGTGTATTGGCCAGTTCTGCTAACGGGTCAGGAGAGGCACTTTTTCTACCTCTTGAGGAGCCTACAGCGGATCTTCCAGAGCCCTTTGGAGTGACGCTGGTACGAGAGTGAGGACGATGCTCGCTACCAGAACTGGATCGACTGCTGATGGAGTGGTTGCTGGCTCTAGAGGGATGAGGTACATGGTCATCGGAACGGACTAACGGATCGGAAACACGAGGAATTCTTGAAGTGTCTTTCGGAAGCAATTGATCATAGTAGGTCACAGGTGATGCACTGGACTGGTGTGTTAATCTTGGTGCATTGTATGATCGGTCATGATAAGAGCTCTGTGCAGGTGTTGATGACTGCTTGGATCTCTTGGCTGGCTCTGAGTGAGGGGTACGGTAAGGGCTGTCACCAGTGCTACTGGTGGTCGTGTGGTGCGGTGTGCTGGGTGAGTAACCTCCTTGAGAGGAGGAGGACATGGAGGAGTTCTGAGAGTGAGAGCCGCCCATTATTGGCTGCATCTCAGGAGAGTAGTGAATGCTGGTGGGTAACTGTGTAGCTGCGATGGACCGTCGTCTGCCGCCTAGAGAATCACCCGAACGATGGCGTACTCGAGTTGAATACACGTTAGTTCTGTTTGTGCTTCCGGCTGAGTCAACACGACGCCACATGGGGTGACCATCAAACGGTGAAACAGGCCCTTCATCATCTTCCATGTCCGAGTTATCGTCCACAAACGCAGGAGTAGTCCTTCTCTTTATTTTGTCAGGCAACATACCTCCATGACCTATCAGCTGAGAGTCACTGACAGTCTCTGGTATATCTTCATCGTCCTCTTCTTCATCGACTGAGTCCATCTCACTAGCTGAGGTGTCCATACTGTCGTCTCTACGGTGACCAAACCTTTGCACTTTTCCTTCTACTTCGTCTTCACTCTTCAGTGGAATGAGCTCAATCTTTCTCAAGGTGGTCTCCTCTGACAGATCGACAGGTACAATGTTCTCCACTTGTTTGTACAGCTCTGGGAGCTGATCGTCGTAAAGACACATGGCGTGAGTTATCATGAAGTCCACTAGTACGGGAACCTCGTTCTTGATGACGTCCAGTGAGGAGTCCGGCCAGAGGAGGCTAGGAGCGAAGCAGATGGCGAGATTAGTAGTGCTCATTTGGTTGACATCCTTGAAGGACGAGATGTGGTGAAGGAGAGGGAAGAGGTAATGGAGGAACACTTGGTTGCCGTTGGGAAGCTTTAAGAGTATACTTTGCTGTGGTCAGAAAAGGATAACATCAACTAAAGTTCACCTGACACACACTGCCTTACTTTTTGATGTGTTGTGCTCGTGTGTTTGGATCAGGAATGTCATTCGAGGCTACAAACTCAGTGTATCGCGCACAAGACAACACTCCACCAGGAACATTGCGCAACCAGTCCTGTGAGTCACAAATAATATACTGTTGTATCTTTCAAAATACACAATACCTTGAGCAGTGCTCCCAGCACGTGTATATGAACTTCGCTGATATCAACAGGTAATCCTGCACACAATGAGTCAGTAACCATGACAACCAGTAGGCCACACCCATGCATGAACTCACTGTTATCGATGGCGTCCTTGAGTTCCTTTTCCTTCACTTTCTTGACACTGGTTCCTTGACGGAATATACCGAAAGTGTGAGGACCCTCGACCCATAGTCTGACCAGCACCTCCTATAACAAGAGAGAGCGTCAGGGCACGTACAGGTTAAAATAGGTTACCCATTACCTGTATGACTTCAGGTAGTTGATGGTTGATAATAATTTCATCGAGTGACACTCCAAATATTCTAAAGAAACCACACAAAAAGAATTAGTTTACATATGGAATTGAAAAAATAACACTCACTTGGACGACTTCTTTCTCTTTTCATTGTTTCCTCCACTGCGAGTGAACATTCTCTTGATGAGGCTCGGTCTGACAGATGATCCTAATACAACAAATTATTTCAGTAGTATCCATTTACATGTGTGTAATTAGAGTATGATTGCGTACCTCCACTGGACGGTTTTCTTCTCAGAATAAAGTCAAGTTGTTGAGGCTTGTCGTCTCCACTCAGATCCATCTGTAGTCTGTTGTGATAGGTCTGGATAGCAAATGGTGACTTGTATCCTGAGGAAGAGATCAAACAAGATCAGCTTCATGCACATACTAGCTCACCATTGAGGATCTCTTCTTTGTCGTCTTTCGATACTTTTACTGAAAGTTGAAAATCTGTAATTGGTGAGTCCTTAAAGAAATACCAGAAGATGATACTCTCTCTCTACAATCACTCGTCAACGTACTGTTATTTGGAAATTATCGAGAGCTTTTCTCATGACGTCCATTGCATTCTCTGAGACAGCAGCGCTTGTGTGAACTCTGGTAGTACAACAGAATTCTGCAAAAATAAAAACGTCAAATATCAGACATTTTGTTTATAAGTCAACGACTCACGTTAGGTCGTGAATGGTTGAGTACTCTAATGGAAATTTCACTGGGTTGCTGGATCATTCTCATCTTGTCAATATGTCTGTAAGAGAAGGTCATGAGTTACTGACATATGTGAAAGTATGGATGTACTCACATTGAGAGCAACTCATACCAGAGACGTTTCTCCTCTTGTGAACTGTAATGAAGAAAGGTACATGTTTATAAGTACTCGCTTGCTCGCTTGCTCGCTCACTCACTCACTCACTCACTCACTCACTCACTCACTCACACTCATTCCACTCACCTAAACTGAGCGACTACGTTCACTGTCGGCCAGCCCAGCAAGAAGGAATATCTCTCTCGAGGTAGCCCAGTTCCCTGGACGTCACTGATCCACATCTCAGCTAATCTATGTTGCTGCTTGCGACGATAGTAGCGATGATGTGCCCTGAAACAAGAGGAGCGTCATACTTGTGAATCTTATTTATTCAATCTCACCTTGATCTGTTGGCTGGTTTTGCAACTATCAGCAAATCACTAAACATGAAGAGCTAGATAGCGGTCGTGTGGAGTCAGTCCCTGCTTGGTCACCTGTGGAAATCAACATGACATCACTCGAGTGTTTGTATGAGTGTGTGCTCATGTGTGTACCTCTAATATACGCACGGGACCTTCCTGTATGTACATCCTGGTGCTCCTGTGACCTGCACCATCTGTCAATTCTTGACCCTTGCCATGAACGTGCTGTAGACTGCATGACAGACAGACAGACAGAGTAATAGACACACACACACACACACACACGCATGCACGCACAGACACACACATACACGCATACACACACAAGCACGCACACACACACACACACTGTGGTTGTTGCTTACCTTGATATGGAGCGTGTTCCTCTGTGATGGTGGTGTTGAGGTGTGGTAGACTCTCTAGTGGTCCCTTCTCTCTCTCCTCCACCACCCTTTAAAGGGAACATGGTCTTGTGCTTGTGAGTCAGACCCAAATTCTAAGAAGACATAGTCAGTACATGCAGGAGGTAAGATAAACCACAGAGGATAAACCAAACCACACCCTCACAGGATACATGTATCCTGTGAGGGTGTGGTTTATCTTACCTCTACCATCATGTTGTCAAGGTGATCATTGAGACATAGATTGTCTTGAGGGAACTGAATCTGGACTTGCTCCAACTTTGACTAAAAGAGAAAAAAAATAACATTTTAACCCTTTAAGGCCTATAGCGGCTTTAGCCGCCATAATTGACTCCACCTACTCTAGACGTCATAAAAAGTGCAAAAAGTGCTCTAGAAAGGTCAAATCAAGTTCAATTGCAAAAGCTAACTTTACCTGAAAAAACCCACTGTTTTTCGCCGCGCCCTCCCCACTAAAATATATAGAACGGGGGGATTTTTAAAGGGGGGTGTCCCCCCTTTAACCTGGGGTTCGAAGGGGCGGAGCCCCTCGCCGCTTTCGGCATTTTTGGGGCTTCAGGATGCCCCTAAATGCATACTTGGGCATAGATTATGGTCTAAACTATGCTGTTTGCTCACCTGGACACCACCAGGTTTTTGTATCAGTCACCAGGGCTAAACGAAGACCAAAATTGGCTGAAAAATGACGAGGACGCAGCACTTAAGCGGCTTCAGTTCCGAAGTGGGAGTGGCCAACTCAGACTTTAGTACATGGTCGTAAACTTTGACATGCCAGGAAAAAACAGTGCTAGTTTGGAACAGCTAGCGTACTGCATGTTGTAGAAATCGCAAGACAAACTGTCAGTTTAGAGCAAGCCGAATTTTCGTCAAAATAATTCAGTCACTAAAGAGTTAATTAAAGCTCATTTTGCTGTACATGTATTCATACCTCATTCTCCAGATAAAGCAACTCTTCTTCACGAGCTTTGATGATCTGTAAGAGCGAGAAAAAGGTTGAATTGTGTTCCTTACAGCTAGTACATGTAATTCATATTCTAACCTCCTTCATTCTAGCTACAGTGGTCTGTAGGTGATGATGATCGGGATGCTCTAATGGAGTGAGCGCCAGCAACTGAGAGAGTGAGTTATGGTACTCTGAGACTCTTTGCACCTGGAGTGAGTGAGTGAGTGAATGAGTGAGTGAGTGAGTGAGTGGGTGGGTGAGTGATTGAGTGAGTGAGTGAGTGAGTGAGTGAGTCACTTACTGGTAGCATCATCAGTGACTCTAGAGTGTGCATGGCTGCTCCACGCTTGATTTCGAGAAAATTACCAAATGAATCATCCTGCCTTTTCTTCTTTAACAACCTGTACATACAAAATGGTGTGAATTAAACTCAAACATTACATTTAGTTTACTGCTGACCTCATTGCTATGGTGTTGCTATGGTTATACTCAACGTACATGTCCCAGAATGAGCCATACTGAGTGAATATACCGCCTGGAGATTAGAGTATAATATTGAAACATTGCGTATGTACAGATAATTAGAAACTCACCAATGAGGGTAGTATGTGTGTTCCAAGACTTGACAGCTAGTTCCAACTGAAGAGAGAAGAATAATTGAATAAATTTCGAAAAGAAAAAAAATACATGTAAATGAAGAGAAAAATATGTAAGGTGAGGTACATGTATAAATTCAAATAAATTTAAGTTATACAATATCGGCAGTACATATACTATATCAGGAGTCTATAGGACTAGATCAGTTAAAATGGGCAAGTACCGTTTGATGTCATTTCCCAAAAATGCATAAGTATTACTAAAAGTGGAAGCACATTACATAATATGACTTCTCAACCATGCCCAGTGAGAGAAATTAGGATATTAAAGTTTAAGAGTTTAAACTTTGGAGTTCCGTAGCCTACTAATAATTGCATTGCTATAGTGTGACGTGAACTCGGACTATGCGTGATTGCTGAACGTGCAGTGATCGAGTGTGTGTGTGCAACAGAACATACCTCAGAGAAGAAGTTCATCAGTAGGTCACATCGCCTGCTCAATGATCTGAAGAGGGTGTTCATGTCACTCTGAGGCATTCCCCACGTTCTGTAGAGGTTACCATGACAACAGGTAAACACATGATTAAGTTACATGCGCATTCCCGACTATGCGCATTGTGCGTAACCAACGCCTTTGACACTGTTGTTGTTGCTTACCTTGATATGGAGCGTGTTCCTCTGTGATGGTGGTGTTGAGGTGTGGTAGACTCTCTAGTGGTCCCTTCTCTCTCTCCTCCCCCACCCTTTATAGGGAACATGGTCTGACTCCGAGAGCGTTTGTGAGTCGGACCCATATTCTAAGAAGACATAGTCAGTACATGTATCCTGTGAGGGTGTGGTTTATCTTACCTCTACCATCATGTTGTCAAGGTGATCATTGAGACATAGATTGTCTTGAGGGAACTGAATCTGGACTTGCTCCAACTTTGACTAAAAGAGAAAAAATAATAAAAATTAACATTTGAATGCTCATTTTGCTGTACATGTATTCATACCTCATTCTCCAGATAAAGCAACTCTTCTTCACAAGCTTTGATGATCTGTAAGAGCGAGAAAAAGGTTGAAATGCGTTCCTTACATCTAGTACATGTAATTCTTATTCTAACCTCCTTCATTCTAGCTACAGTGGTCTGTAGGTGATGATGATCGGGATGCTCTAATGGAGTGAGCGCCAGCAACTGAGAGAGTGAGTTATGGTACTCTGAGACTCTTTGCACCTGGAGTGAGTGAGTGAGTGTGAGTGAGTGATTGAGTGAGTGAGTGCAGTGATTGAGTGAGTGAGCGAGTGGGTGGGTGGGTGAGTGAGTGAGTGAGCGAGTGGGTGGGTGGGTGGGTGAGTGAGTGAGTGAGTGAGTGAGAGAGTGAGTGAGTGAGTGATTGATTGAGTTAGTGAGTGAGTGAGTGAGTCACTTACTGGTAGCATCATCAGTGACTCTAGAGTGTGCATGGCTGCTCCACGCTTGATCTCGAGAAAATTACCAAATGAATCATCCTGCCTTTTCTTCTTTAACAACCTGTACATACAAAATGGTGTGAATTAAATTCAAACACTTAGTTTAAATTACTGCTGACCTCATTGCTATGGTGTTGCTATGGTTATACTCAACGTACATGTCCCAGTATGAGCCATACTGAGTGAATATACCACCTGGAGATTAGAGTATAATATTGAAACGTTGCTTATGTACAGATAATTGGAGACTCACCAATGAGGGTAGTATGTGTGAAACAATTGTGCTTTGCTTACACATTATGGGTTTACTGTTGCACCAACACCTGGACAAGATATACTCATATCAGCTATACAAACTAGCATCTACTGGTTCTATCCCTATTATAGTATAAACACATAAATATACATAAAATAATAATTATGAATATTATTATTATTTGCTTTACACTTTCAGTTGATGAAAAGACCATTAGTACAATCATAATGTACATTTGCAGCTGAACACAATTCCACACAATCCGCTGTGACATTGTTTTCAGTCTACTTTGAGCAGTGAATTATTACAGTTACAGGAATAGTAAGTCATTATCATTAGGCCACGCCAAGTGGTATCCCGGTTTCTGGTCAACCGCCCGCACAGATTTTCGGCGAAGTTTATTTTCGCCATTATTTTAGTGCGCATGCGCAGACAATGACCACGCCTCTTCGTATATTATCAACTCGTGCTAGTGCTTGCAGCTAGCTGTCCGTTTACACGGTGACGCTTTGACCAAAACGGGGGAAAGTATGCGGATTCACCACAGCGTTTTTACTGTGTTTACACGACTACGCTATCAGCGTTTCTGCCAGTGAAATTAACCGGAAGTTAATTAGGCGGTTGGAATGTGGGTGTGACCACAATGGCGAAGCAAACTGTACTGCCTTGTTCGCACGAAGCTGTTGGAGCAACGAAGAAAACGCACATTACTCGTTGTCTAAGGACTATTGCTAGTATTCTCTGCGAGTATGAAGGCTGAGGTACGCTCATAACAAAAGCGCGTTATCGTTTTTGGCGTTCTTTGCGTTTGTAAACGGGGCCTGTAACTATTAAATGTTTTTTCAAGAGCACTACCAAGGTAAACTACGCCTTTACTTCCAAAAATACTCGATATTCCCACATTCTTTAATTTATTATAGTTTTTGACCATCAAAACCGCGTGAAAATAACAGTCCATTGCAGTATTTAGACATGTAAACAGTTAATAATGAATAATGACATAATGAATAAATCCGCCCGCCCGCTTGCTGAGTAGGGGAAGGCCAAAACCAGAAACCGGGATACCACTTGGCGTGGCCTTATCAGCTAACGATGAACTTTGTGTGCTCAGCATGCAGCACTCACCTTGTGTGATAGGGATATTACATGATCACTCAGACAGAAGACATTGGGACCTTCACCCTGCGAGTCGGAGACGGCGTTGACATCATGCTTTCCATACTACGAGAAGCAACGAGAAGTAGTACTTCGTCAGTCCTGATAATACAAGATGTGTAAACTATAAATCGCGCCGTCAGGCAACAACTAACCTCATGCATGGTGAACACTGCTCAGCTATGCCTGTCAGCCTTATTCTAACGTCTGAGCTAGCTGTGGGGTACAGTAGCTCCGCGTGTATGCGATTCACAACGCGCATGCGTGACAAACATGCAGCATGCTCTGAACTTGCTATGCATGGAAGCCATTGAGTGACTATACAGAGCCGTTTCCTGCTACATGCGTATGTCAAAGATGCGCGCAGCACTATCACTAAAAACGCTAGAAATCTTAACTACCAGTATAATTGTAAGTATGTAGTTCAAGCAATGTGTCATTTTCGTTGTTGTCATGTACTGTGAAGACTATTAATTTTTCTTGATCTTTTAACTTGAAACTGCTTGTCAAGATCCTCAAACTATCCAGTGACTTCTTGTGAGTTGTCAGCAATAAGTTGTTAGTTTTCTGAAGACATCATGAAAGTAGATGATATCATAGCTGTGTGACAGGTCTCTCGATCGAATGCCGGAAGAACTCTTTCATGCGATCAACATCTTCGAACTGGATTGAGTTCCGTATTATCTCCTCTAGTCCACTTCCTTGCCTGTGGAGCACAGACAGAAAGTGCATGTGGTTCAGTGCTGGGAGGAAACCTGGAGTATACATGCTGACTGGTGTTGTGAATTCCAATTGCTTGAGAGATGTGTTTGAGATGACAAACTTCTCTAAAATGAAAATATTTTTTGATTATTGCATGGCATAATAATTTATAGGCCGTTGTGTAGCCAGAGGAGAAAGCATTGTATTTAACGTGACTAGTAAAAGCAAGGTGTTCTACCTGAATCACTATGTCTAGTGGAACAAGCACCATATCTTGTGTTCTTATGATGGATAGTTTCTTTAGCATTAGTTTGAAGGCTAAACAGCCAGGAGTGGAGATCACTGGAAGACAGCCCCAACAGTCGGAATCAAAACCAACAAAGACCCAACAGACGGAATCAAAACCGGCCCAACAGTCGGAATCGTGGTCGCATTGCTACAACCTATGAAACTCGACCGGAGTCCAACGTTAACCGGACCGGTGGTCACAATATGACCAGAACGGTCGCTCTTGATCCCACTGGGAATCCCTCTTGCGGCAATTGATTCCTACAAGGCTCCTCCGGAAACGAAGCCACCTGGCCGCTGGCTTGCCAGCGTCGCTGGTTGACGCTTACCTGCTACGAAGAGGTCTCCGACGATCACCGGAAGCAAGCAACTCCTCGACTCTTTCGAGGGGTCTCAGCTGTGCGCCATCGAAGGCCGGGGACTTCCAGTGGTCCGAGCTTGAGCGTGTGGTGCAGGAGTTGACCGAGAAGGCGGCCCTCCATGTGCGAAAAGTACATGAGAGAGAAAACCATTACTCGGCCGACTAACCCCAACCAGGGTTGGCGGTGGGTGTATGGAAAAGAAGGAAACGGAAAACTGAAACGGACGACGGAAAATGGGCGTGGTCTCGCACTCAAGACCCAAAAAACTAAACCCAAACCCAAGACCCTAAAACCGTCGCCGCTAACTGTGCAAAGTCGGGAGGGTATCCTAACCCGGGCCTTCGGCCCTTGGTAAGCCTAAGGATCGTCGGGAGGGTCGTCCTAACCCGGGCCTTCGGCCCTTGCTAACCGTCAATGCGAGACCACGCCCATTTTCCGTCGTCCGTTTCCGCCGTCCGTTTCAGTTTTCCGTTTCCTTCTTTTCCATACTCCCGTTGGCGGTGGAGGAAAGGAGGAGACAGCAGCAGACCTCGACTCAGACCTACTCGGGTTCTCCAATCGAACCTGAGGCTCCCGCTCCCCCCAAAGGGCTTCCGAAAACTCTGGCGGACCGTATGGACGTGGCAACTTCTCCACTCGGAGTTTGTCGCTGTCGTGCAGGCGAATAGGAGGCGCTTTGATGGGGGCTGAAGCCCAGCTTTGCAACGGTTGTTTTGAAACCAACCGCAACCGTTGCGTTAAGGAGACCGCCGACGCAACATCTCGGTTGAGCATTCAGCGGCCGAGTTGACAGCCTTTTTCAGGGGCGAGTACGCTGAGCTAGAAATTGATGCTGAAAGATTGTGCCCGCCTGCCTGGCTCAAAGATTGTCTGAAGGGCACCAACCCTCGTCCGGAGTGGGACCCAGCGCCCATCTCTCGCGAGGAGGTCAGTTCTCAACTGCAGATATTGCCTTCTTCATCCGCTCCGGGCAACGACCACATCCCTTACAAGGTGTGGAAGGTGATCGACACACAAAGCGTTTTGCCATCTATGAGATCTGTCGGCGCGAGCGTCGAGTGCCGTCTGCCTACAAAAGGAGTACCACGACTGATACTTTTGTACAAAAAGGTAGACGAGAAGGCTGCGAGCAATCGGAAGCCCATCTTCTCTGCAGAGTACAAGGTAAGTGTACGCTGCGGTCTGGGCAAAGAGACTGGGCGACGGAGGCGGGTGCGATCTCTCCCTCTTAAAAGGGGTTTGTGCCGGGCGAGGGTTGCCTTGAGCACTCCTTGGTCAGGTCCATGTTGGAAGACACACGGAGGTGACGAAAGTCTCTCCACCTCGTATGGCTTGAACTGAGGAAGGCCTTTGGGTCGGTCCAGCACAGATTCTTGTTGTTCTCGATGCAGGGTTTGGGTGTGCCTGAGGGACATCTACGCGGATTCCACGTTCGACGTGCAACTGAAGACTGAGCGACGGACGAGATTCCGCAGGTACTGGGTGTCGAGCAGGGTTGTGTCCCCATCTCCTGTTTAACTTGGCTCTGGAGGGTCTCCTCTGTGGATCGAGTCGGCCTCTGCAAAGGGGTCGGTACTCTTTCTCCGTGGAACTTCAGATCAAGTCCTTGGTTTACGCCGACGATCTGTCCATTGCCTCTTCCTCGGAGGAGGACAACAAAAAATGTTGGTCATGATCGAAGAGTTCAACAGCTGGGCCCACCTCAGTGCAATTCGGTTGTTACCAAAAGCCGGGACGGGACGAGACAGCGCCAAGACATCCCGTACCCTTCCGCATACTAAAATACGGGACGAGGCTTTCATAATCACGTAATAACCACACTGTCACACGTGATAACAATCGACGAATACGCACAATTAAACCCTAAAAACCTTCTCCTAACTGCGCAAAGTCGGGAGGGTCGTTTTAAACAGGGTGTTCGGCACTAGCTTAGGATCGTCGGGAGAGTAGTTCTAAACCGACCTCCGGCCCTCACTAAAGAATATCGAGAGTGTCACGACTAGCTAAAAGAATTTTAAGTCATCATGAGGTAAAAAATTTAAAGAACACTTGCACACAGTGCGAATCGAGCCAAGAACATCTGCATTACTAGCTACCGTACAAAACCGCTGAGCTACCAGATCAGCAGTTATTAAGGGGGCGGGTACCCCAATTTTTGCCGTTTTTTACAGTTTTTTAAATATGCATAAAACGCTTATTTCTAAAGCTTTGCTAAAGAACTAAAGTTTTAATGAAATATAACACATCAGTGCATGTTTTAGCGCGATTTTGTCCAGGTACAGATTTGTATGTGCGTAGTTATCATACATTTTTAGAATATTATAATTTAACGTTTTCTTTCTACAGGAAATGTTTGCAGATGCTGAAATTTCGCCAGTAGCAATAGATTGCCTATGTCCAAAAACGGTTGGATGGATTTGGCGTGCAGTTGCGCTGAAGCATTTTTGTCGCTATAATAGCTATTATTTTGTTTTACTTACAACTGTTAGTATTCATATAATACAAACTCTGTAAGATCGGGCCAAACGGATCCAACCGATTGCGGTACACATACTTATGATGCTGCAGCCAGACTTTTGATAGCTAAAACTGTTGCAAACGAAAGTAAAACGTAAAATATGTAGCGTGTGTAAAGCTGAGTTAATTTCTGTGGTTTTTGGTCGTGCGCCGCAAGATGTGACGTCAGCGTTGCAATCACGTGATACAAGAATACATGTCTGAGCCCATGGCTATAGCTAAGTGACGCAATTCTACGCAGAGGCTGCGTTTACACTAGCGCATTTTTGTGGTTACCACAGGTTATGAATATTATGCATATTAATTAGCGTACCCGCCACCTTAAGACAGCCTCGTCCCGCATACTAGTATGCGGGGCGGGACGTCCCGGCTCAGTCTCGTCCCGTCACAGCTTTAAGTAAGTACCTGCGATTCAACGTGGCACGTGCGCGTAACTTTCCACGTCGTACCGAGGTCAGTGGGAAGAGAGTTTTCTCCAGACCGAGTTTAAACTTAGCTGACAGGTAATTCCTGTCATGAAGGTGGGGGGTTGCTGCAAGCATCTGAAGACTCGCGGCTGTGTTCAGGGAGGACACAGAGAAGCTCTTCCAGTCTCCTCTGGCCGACTGGATGAAGCTGGATTCTTGAAGCATTTCGGGACTTCGACTTTCCCAAATTGGACTATGCGCTCCGGTCCACTCTGGCGTATAGGACGTGGCCTGGAAGACTAGACCGCATCCCGTCAGACACACTGTGAAGCGGTCACCCGGCCGGCTTGCCGAGTCGTACTAGTCTTGTGACGCGGTCTTCTACGTTCCCTGTCACCAGGAAGGGCTTGGTCTGCGCAGCGTAGAGAATAATTTAGGTAACGCCATGATCACGCAGGCAGTCAAAATGCTCACCTCCCCCGATCCTCTGATCCAGCTCTGTTCACCCGGTTCAGCATTCACCAGGTTCCAGCGGTTCAGCGATTTAGTAAGACGGCTTGTAATGAAGGCGTCCTGGGTTCGATTCTCACCGGGTGTTTACTTTTACCAGAAAATGTTAGACTTTTGCTAGTGACACTCTTGACGATCCTTATTGAGGGCCGGAGGCCCCGTATGCCTACCCTTCCGACGTTGCGCAGTTATGAGGCTTTCTTTTAGGGTTTAGTTGTCGTCCATAGACGACTTATCACATGGTTCTTATGGCAACGGATAGAAACGGGGTCAAAAGAGTGATTCCCCTGATCCCGGGGTAGCGTGACTGAGTCTCGACTGATTATCCGGAAGCGATATAGGGTGACGGAAGGACCTGAGGACAGGTGGAAGTTTCTGAGGTGGAAATCAAGAGAGGCCATGAGAGTGGACCGGCCTAGCTGAACAGTTGACTCGTCCCAACTTTCAGCCGAGCTTCCGAGTCCAACTATTGTCGGTTACGGGACTGTCGCGCGCAACCTGAGCCTGAGGTTCAGGCAGTACCGGTTCGCATTAAAGGGTCGTCTTAACCTGTTGCCCGTAGCTGCCCACAAGTTGAAGTTTGGGGAGACGTGGCTTGCTCCAAGAATATGCCCGCCGTCAGAGGTCGCCACAATGTGGTAGTGGAGCGGCGACTGGTCAAAGCTATTCCGAACTCTCTGAGAACAAACTTCCTTGATCAGGCAGAGCCGGATTGATCTGACATCCAACTAAACCCTAATCCCTAAAAACCTTCTCCTAACTGCGCAAAGTCGGGAGGGTCGTTTTAAACAGGGTCTTCTGTCCTAGCTTAGGATCGTCGGGAGGGTAAGTTCTAAACCGGCCTCCGTAAATCCTCGTCCTGCATATTAGTATGCGGGACGGGCGAATTTTTTTGGACGCACTTTCGACTTAGTCTCTCTAGCAATGTGATAACCACACCTACTCTTGAGCTATCTACTAAACCCTAAACCCTAAAAAAACCTTCTCCTAACTGCGCAAAGTCGGGAGGGTCGTCCTAAACCGGGCCTTCGGCCCTGCTACAGATAGACAAGCCAGCAGTCCCGGCCTTAGAGATAGTCAAAATACAGTAGAAATGTATTTTGAATCCCTTAGAGATAGTCAAAATACAGTAGAAATGTATATCTGTAGAGATATGTGCAAAAACTCATTTTCACAAATGAGTAGCCGCCATCTTAGTTCGAGGTCATCCCTACATATCATTGCCGATCGACAATGATAATACTGCAGCAAAAAAGCGGAGCAGGTGTAACCAAGAGTAAATAATAGAAGAGAGAGTATCCAACTCCAATATACCCGTCAAGGACACTCTCGGGAAAGTAACGTGACCAGCACGCGAGCAGATGACGTTTATCGGTATTAATTATTCATCGTGTAACGTCATGACTTAGTATGCGCGCCCGCGATCACGATTGCAACAGCATTTGAAAGTCGAGGCTAGCATTTTCAAGTCAGATGCGTGATATAGAGCCTGCAGGTGGATGCCAGTACCACAGTTTGAAGTCCTCCAGAAGATGGCTATCTTATTTGGTCACGGTGTGTCCCACACCAAATTTAAGCCGCTGTTTTTCCCCAGCAGAGTTTAAGGCAGAAATAAAACTATCTGGTGAACGAGTGGCAGCTCGCTTTGCCTGTGGAGCGGAGTAGCTTGCAGTTTATCGAGCTGTTTAGTGTTTACAAATAATAGCTTCAAGATGTAGGCGGGGCGCTACGAAAGCAAGATTTCCACTGCCACATGTACGTCAGATTACGTCAATTTGCTCGCGTGCTGGTCACGTTACTTTCCCGAGAGTGTCCCTGACGGGTATATTGGAGTTGGATACTCTCTCTTCTATTATTTACTCTTGGTGTAACTCATCAGCACGAGCACAGGTACTAGCGGTCGGCTATTGTCTGTGTTCGTGAGTAACAGCATAGATGCCTAAACGCGACCATATTGAAACCGTGCCACTGATGCTGCCAAATTTCCAAGGAAAATTTGGCGCAGTGGGAACATTTCTATCGGCCAGATTCGGTTGTGGTGGTTCAGCGGTTTAGTACGGTGGATTTTAATGCAATTGTCCAGGTCTCAATTCTCGCTGTATGCATGTGTGCTAATATTGTTCGACGATCTTTAGTGAGGGCCGGAAGCCCTGCCGGATTAGCCTCCCGACGATCCTTAGGCTTAGTAAGGGCCGAAGGCCCGGTTTAGGATGACTTTCCAGATCTTGCGCAGTTAGGAAGTTTTTTACGGTTTAGGATTTAGCAGCCAGGACCTATAGCCCAAGAGTAGTTGTCTTTGTCACATTGCTAGAAAGACTAAGTGCGTCCAAAAAAAATCGCCCGGCCCGCGTCTAGCAGCCGTTCTTCTGGAACAACTTGTTAAAACCCTGAAATCATACTTAGTCTTCACAGCCCTCCTCCGAGAGACTGGCTCCTCATGCCTGATCTCTCAGAGCCCGTGACCTGCCACCGTAGCAAACACTCTTGTCTGACGGGTGGTGTTGTTACGTAAGTGTGGGGGCCACGAGGCCGGTTCCGCAAGGGACACCCTCTGTTGGCAACGGCAGAGGCGGCTACCCTTCGATGTTTTTCTAAATCTTTGTAGGATAAAGGCACACATGAGAAGGAGGACGAGTTCGCACACCCTTTGAAAACTCAGAAATTTAGAGGACTGTCGATTACTTTTGAGATAATAAGGTTTTGACTAGAATGTGATGAAGTCTCTGAAATAGTGATAAGAAATTATAAAACATCAGATAAACAGCATGTTCTTCAGTGCCTCTGCAGAAAGCTTGATGTGAGAGGAGATCTTCCACATGATCTGAACACATGGAAGATCAACAACAATAGTAGAGAAGAGAAAAGGAGCAGAGGAGAGCTTCAATTGATTGTAGCCTCTTTGATTGACACTATGTCACCCTTCACAGTCATCAGTCAAGAGTCGTTTCTTGATACCATCCAACAAACTATTATACTGCACTAGTGTCATCTGGTATTATAATATGAAGCATCGGTATTAGCTGTGAGCTGGTGAATACATGCAACGGTGCTTTGCTACATGACAATAAGTTTCAAGGTATCAAAATAAATATTATTACGACTTTGTACACTCAAATAAAATAATTATTAAAACAAGAAGTAGACACAATAATAATGAACAGTAACAAGTGACAGTAGTCCGCTACACCTTATTGTAAGTCGTCATGTTAATATTCGTCGTGTTTTCATGACAGTTGGTAGTTCGTACTTTACTACACGAACAGTTTTGACGTGAGGAGAAGAGCTGGCTCTGACTACTCTGCTGCGATTATAGTTAGGCATTGAGCGAGCTTTGCGGCTATGATCAGATGATACTTGGAGTACAGCATGTGGAGCATATGATGGTGTCATCTCTTGTCTTGTGCCTCTCTGAGTTCGACTGGTTTCTCTGATCTGAGCACGAGATATGTTCTTGGAGAGTTCCTCCCATACTTGACGCTTCTCTTGTGCTGGTTGACCCACTCTCTTCTCTTGATGAGGCTCGGTCTGACAGATGATCCTAATACAAAAATAAAAATGAAATTATTTCAATAGTATCCCAATAATAGCATTATTACGTACCTCCACTAGATGGTTTTCTTCTCAGAATGAATCAAGTTGCTGAGGTTTACCATCTCTACTTAGATCCATCTGTAGACTGTTATCAGGTAGGTCTGGACTGCAACTTATGGTGACTCGTGTCCTAAGAGACAGACAGAGAGAGAGAGAGAGAGAGAGAGAGAGGGAGGGAGGGAGGGAGGGAGGGAGGGAGAGGGAGAGGGAGAGGGAGAGGGAGAGGGAGAGGGAGAGGGAGAGGGAGAGGGAGAGGGAGAGGGAGAGAGAGAGAGAGAGAGAGAGAGAGAGAGAGAGAGAGAGAGAGAGAGAGAGAGAGAGAGAGAGAGAGAGAGAGAGAGAGAGAGAGAGAGAGAGAGAGAGAGAGAGAGAGAGAGAGAGAGAGAGAGAGAGAGAGAGAGAGAGAGAGAGAGAGAGAGAGAGAGAGAGAGAGAGAGAGAGAGAGAGAGAGAGAGAGAGAGAGAGAGAGAGAAGAAAGAGATTATCGTAAGTACCAGTTGCATCACACACTCACCATTGAGGACCTCTTCTTTGTCGTCTTTCGAAATTTTTACGGGGAGTTGAAAATCTGTTTGTGAATCCTAAGAAGAGAATAAGATATGATACTCACTACAAGATGACTTGACTACGTACTGCTATTTGGAAATTATTGAGAGCCTTTCTCATGACGTCCATTGCATTCTCAGAGACTGTAGCTATAGAGTGAACTCTGGTAGTATAACATACTTCTGTAAAGATCAGATGTACATGTAAACTGACATTTTGTTGTCAACAACTCACGTTAGGTCGTGTGTGGTTGAGTACTCTAATGGAAATTTCACTGGGTTGCTGGATCATTCTTATCTTGTCTATAATTATATATGTCTGTAAGAGAAGGTCATGAGTGACTGACATAAGAAAGTATGGATAAACTCACATTGAGTGAGAGAGGGAGTGAGTGAGTGAGTGAGTGAGTGAGTGAGTGAGTGAGTAAGGGAGTGAGTGAGTGAGTGAGTGAGTGAGTGAGTGAGTGAGTGAGTGAGTGAGTGAGTGAGGGTCCTGAGGGAGACAAAAGTAGGAAAGGAAGAAATGAGGGAGGGTGAGCTTCAAACATGGCTAGGTACATTATTGTTTACATGTACTGTGGTTGCAGCTGTTTTTACAACACATGTGAATACTCTTATAATACATGCATATCCTACACATAGTGTGCATGAGTGCTATTGAGGGTTTACCAGGAGCTAAAAGGTAGTGGTGGCTATGTTGAGGAGAAAACAGGTCAGGTCAGTTGATCATACTGGAATGGTAGAGAGGAGAGATAGTGATAGACAGTGACAATAATGAAGTATTAGTGCATGGTGTAGTATAGTGCACACACATTAAAGTATCTGATCTGTACTAACAATAGATAGTATACTTACAGTGTGTTGATAGAATAACACAGAGGACAGCAATAATAGCTATAATTATTGCACACGCTACGTATTTGCTGCAAAGAATATGAACGAGATTCTTTCTTATCTGCTGCCAGCAACTAGTAGGAGGCATGTTATCAGGATTGATGGAGGGAACAGGTTTGAGGGGAGTAGGAGGTATGTCGTCAGGATTGCTGGAGGGATTAGGTTTGAAGGGAGTAGGATGCATGTCGTCAGGATTGATGGAGGGAACATGTTTGAGGACACCATCCATGTTAGAGACAAGATCCAACACTGTATGATGTGAGATATCTATAACAACAAAACACACATGGCAATACATAATAACCTGATAAATTGATGTATTCACTAAACATTCATTGACTGTATTCAACCTATTTGATCTCAATCGACTGACCTGCGTTATCTCGATAGTGTCTATCATGTGTGTTTTCAATACCACTGCCAACTGTGTCTTGATTGGGGACTGGTTCCCGTACTGCATGGAACGAGAGCAGTAACAAGGGCTTGTAAAACATACAGATACAATATTCATTCATTACCTGGTATCCGTCCTGCTTCAATATCACTGGCAACTCTTCCTTCTCCCATGGCTCTCAGAGCTCTTATCAGGTTAATCCAAGATGCGTTAGGAGAGCTATTTAACCAAAAATTAAACATTTCTATATTGAGCCTGTCAACTCCGTGAGCATGGTAGGTCATGTGAATCTTATTCAGCTGGCTTGTGGTGAGATCCAGCTGTATACCGAGTGTGTACCAGTCACTAACTCTCTTGCATGCTGTGACAAGATGCTTCACTGTGAGAGGAGTGCCTAGTGAGAAAACAAGTACATTATAACAGGAGCACTCTCCTCATCATTGTGGTGTAACTCACTGAGTGTTCTAGAGTGGTCACTAGTAGCTGTGCAGGGTAGCTGTGTATCAGTAGCTGTGTGACTGATGATGTCCTCCTTCAGCTCAGTCATGTTTTTGTCTATAGTACCACACAATAACTCTAATACACAATGGTTCATAATGGCATACCAGCTGGTGACTGCAGCCAACGCAACTCCTGTTCCCTCAATGCACACCTCTTCCTGGTTAGTTCACACTGAGCTCTTGGTGGTCCTGACGTGCTTGGTTTGCAGAGGATGTGGCGAGATTCTCTCTGTGGGTTACAGGAGCAGGGAAAGGAGTCCTCGATAGTGATGCTGTCTACATCAAAGCTGAGCCTCTTCTCTGTTTCAAGTATTGTCTTGTGGATAAAGGAACGAATTACGGAGCACTCACTGTCACTGAAAGAGTAGTAGATCTCTAGTTGAAGCTGTCTCTCGATAATGATGATGTCACCTCCATTGTGGTATTGAAGAACAAAGATGTTTCTGTACTGACGTAGACCACTGACAATACTGAATAAGTGAGAGGACAAGAGCAACACGATCAGTGTAGGAGAGAACGCAGGAGGTAGAGGAATGTACAGTTCTTGATAACTGGATTCGATTTTCAACCTCGCTATCCACGGGCAAAAGGGGCGGCCTTTCATTATTTCGTGCTCTTCTTCCTTTGAGGCATAGCGCAGTACACACGGCATAAAGAATGCATTCGACTTCTCGATAATGGCCACAGCCTTTACCTCAGCAAGGAGATTGATAAATGCCTCAGCATTGAGCAGGTCTGGAAACTTGAAACACTCTGCCAGTGTGTGTCGGTCAAAGCAGCCGTGCTGTTGGAAGTGTTCCCTGGCACCAGCAGGAAGGTCGATGCCAAACAGATCATGGAGTTCATCCTCATTGATAAAGGACACACCAATCAGGAGGGACACCAGGTCAAGGATGGGCTTCAGCTCTATGATAACGAGTGACTGGTAATGTAAGACGAGGTTAAGGTTATGGAAGAATGTGATTGCCTTCCTGGTCTCCCGCTCATCCATATCCAGTGACCTGCCAATATCCACACACTCCTGCAGTGATAGAATGGCTCTCTGCTTGGCCTTAGACAACAGACTAAGATAGAACCCAAACCATCGTAGTTTTATTGTAACCTCTACGGATGGGCTCTTGCTGATTAGCCGTCGTAACTCCATCATGTATTGCCTTCTCTTCTTCTCGTCACTGATGATTGCATTGATAGGGAGGATGGGCTTGCCCTTATAGTTGATTCGGAGTCGCTCATAGGCTTTCAGGCTCTTGGCTAGGATGGTATTCTTGTCATCGAGTGACTCACTCGCACACTCGTCCACTTTGTCAGCAAACGTGCCGATGACAGCAAAACGTGCGTTGCCATGACAATCTGATGAAGGGCTCAAAGAGGGAAGAAAGGAAGACATTGATTTAGCGAGAGACTCTAGTAGCTGCCAATATGAGTGCTGGAGCATTGTATCAGCCATGCTGATAGAGTGGCCTCGTATACAATATGAGAACTGTGGGATGGCATCTAAGCGCTCATTAAGCTTCAGAGTGAAGAGGGCTAGACACTTGTTGCGGACAAAGAGAGGGAAAACGTCCAGATAGTTTGGTTGACCACCAGAGTCAGACATTAGTAGTAATCTGGTACGAAAGAGGCGGGTTGATCCACGGACCTTGGGCAGTCGCTGCATGATGTCTGTCAATATCTGAGGAAAGTCTCGTCTGTGCTTGGTTGCAGCACTAGGAGCTGCTGTAGGAGAGTGGGCTGGGTCAGAGAGGGTAGGGATAGCTCCTGTCCCGTGCTGCTGCAGGACAGCATCACGTCGCTGCTCTGTACCAAGTTGGTCAACAGGTTTAGCCAGAGCCTCGATAGTCTCACAAACCATGTCAAGCATTCTGTCAGGAGTGAGCTCCTCCCACTCCACATCCTCAAAACTGTCGTCTCCTACTATGATGGAACATGATGGTGGCTCAGCAACGCCAGTGCTATGGCGCTCCACAGCAGGGGGTCGACCCATGGCTAGATCAATAACCGATGTTTTTCCGGTAGCTGGAGGACCTTGTGTTGTCACATTAGAGATACTGACAGTGACGTTATAGCCCAGCTTGTCCATGGCTTCATCACTGGTTACTGTACAGAGAGAAATATAGATAGCTATAGTAACAATGAGATGCATAGCAACTATACATGTATTTATAACAAGCACATGTATACTACCTGAAGAGAAGGAAATCTTAGAAATACCATAGTTAGGTAAATTTTGGTAGTATGAAAGTATCGATTTAAAACTTTTAGTGTTAAAATATTTTCGTAGGCTGTGGATTATTGTAGTATCAACAAAGCTGACTAGACGACGATCTCTCGAGGGCTCCTGGTTGAAACTTAATTCAGTTACTTGAACGCTGTACATTGACTCGCCTTCTGTTGAAATTTTTGAAGCGCAAAATTTTCATTGTACAAAATTTTGTGTAATTTACTTTCATAGCCTGTACACACAATGAACAGACAATAATGACATAATGCATACAGATCAGATTAAAGGATTTGTATTGTGATTCAACATATCAGCTAAAACGTTATGATTGCAGCACCAAAATGGTATTGTGTTGTGAATCAAAGTAAAAGCTAGTGTACCTTACCATGTGATGGTGATGGTGGAGGAGATGGTGATGGTGGAGGAGATGGTATTAGTGGTAGAGATGGTGATGATGGTGTAGCTAAAGAAACAGAGACTATCATACATGTACAGTACATGTGTAGCTACAGTAGATAGTGTTGAATGATTATGCCTCGGTATGGGTGGAGCCACGAGGCATACAGTAGTCTGTTAGTGTGTGTGACCAGGTTGGATCTCAGAAACGGCTAAGAGCTAGGCACTGATAGTTGCAATGCAAGTATAACTAAGCATTTTAAGACTTTTAAATATGTTAGATATCTAATTAAGACTAACTAGTTATCAATTCATTTCGTGATTTGCCTACATTTGGCAGCCATTATACGGGAGACAATACTGATCACAGTAGACTTCCTAGAAAATTAATGGTTCGATATTGTACTACAGGACAACTGGCAAGCCCTGTGAAATTGAAGAAATGGAGCGCCAGAGTTTCAGCAGCGTGCTAACCATCAGAACTTTGCAGGCACATAATGCCTATTGCTGATTATTAAACCACAGCCAGGGGCGTAACTAGGGTCTGAAGAAAGAGAAGGCGCACGCGTAATTGCGTGCGATTTTTGAAGCATCTAATTAATATTCATTGAAAATTACGTCATTTCCGCTAATCGATCACTCTCAGTGTACATGTTATGTATACAGATTGCAATAAATGGAACTCTGACCATGTAGAGCGAGCTTTTCTGCTTCTCATGCTTCTGCTAGGACTCTACTGAGACCGTGCGCCTGTTTAAAAAGGCTTGTTTACTTAGCACCTGTCTAAAATCGAGGAGGCAAGTGCCTCCCCTGCCTCTATGGTAGTTATGCCCCTGACAGCTACATCTGTATGCACTTGCTTGGTTTCTGGTTGCTACTATCTAAACTGTTCTTGTTACTGCCAAGGTACAAAAAGCAATATTGTTTCTAGCGTTAGTGTGGTAGGGGCACCATACATGCAAGTATACATGCAAGTTCAGTATACCGTATAGCCGGTTATTTTCGACGGGATTTTATTTTCGATCATAGACTGCAGTTCGAAAATTAAATCCACGAAAATTTGAACCATACCAAAAATTTTGAAGACCGAAAACTTTCTCGTGCAAACACAGATCTAGGCTAGTCTGGCTAGAGCCCATTTCCAACGCTTCTTACCAGAATCTGATGGTAGCAGCAGGTAGCTTGGTGCCGCGACAGCAGTAAAAACTGAACGCCAAGCGCCTCTGTTAGAGAAATGTCTGCCATGCGCACTGCAGCATGCGAGAGACTACTCGAATGATGAGCAAAAGGCGGACACCGCGGTACGGCAACTTATCTTCGACTCTGTGGTTCCATCTAACAACCATAAAACGTGGCTGGCGTGGTTTTAACGACTATACAGTTCTCCAACATTTCGACGCCATTGAGTTCGAGATGAAGGGCAATAAATTTTAGCTTGGATTTTATTTTCGAACGGCGAGTGAGTATCGAAAATTAGATCCAATCTAAAATTTTACTAACGAAATATTTGACCGTCGAAAATAACCGGCTATACGGTACATGTGTCAGTACACTTCCCCGATAAATACTTGACCTTCCGTTACTGTAGCTACATTCTACACTCGTCAGTGTCCTGTTATAACGATTCTTGAAAATTCAACAATAGCGCATGTTTAAACTGTACAACAATGCTCTATCAACAATGAAACATCCAGCATTTACTGTCGTATTGAACAAGTATAGTACTAACATGTACACTGACCATCAGTAAGTCTTTCAAGATAGTTTATCATGTCTTGATTTCCCAACCGTCTTGCCTTATCAAGTGGAGTCTCACACCGCTATAGAGAATAGTGTGAATCATAATGATACACAAACAATTAAAGTAGTGATGCACTGATACCAGCATCGGTATCGGTATCAATGCTGATACTCAGTGTATCTGTACTGTATCGGTACTGTTACACTCACTGATACACAATTTTAGTTATGTGCATTTACAACCATGTAGCTTTAGAGTGGATTGCTATAACTATGTATTCAGGTTCAATGAATTTCTTCAGTCTGTGCTGCTAATGAAGCAAAGGCTGTGTGCTGTGAGCTGAAAAGTAGAGATGATGCTGTTTTCGATTAAATCTGAAATTCAAGTATTTTTATTAGTAACGGTATTTGTAATCGACTATACTTAGATGGAAAGTATCAGTATCGATAGTATCGGTAAACTCATATCAGTTCATCAGTAAATTAAAGAATCATGCATGTACATGTACCACATGTGTACATCAGATGGTGACGCTCATTGCTACACAATTGAGTACACACTCTAGCTCTGCACTGCCATCAAGAAACGAGACTGATTCAGAATTATTTCACAGTTTATAAAAGTGTTTAACAGAGACACTTACAGCTACTCAGAGGGCATACGAGCTATAGGACTACCACTGTATGCCATTAGCTACTATAATCCACCAAAACATGTGTGAGAGTAACAGAACAGCACTGGTTAGGACACATGCACTCAAATGAACGGTATAAACAATGACACGTATACATATTAATTCAATAAACACTCCTGAACGCCTCGTAAATTGTCAATGTTTTGATTTGTCTCTTGATTTCACTGGAAGTTACAACGCTTTTAAAACATGCAATGGACCTGACACAAAGCATATTCAACACATTTTATAACTACAAAAGCATAGCTTGACGAAAGCATAGCATAGCATAGCTAGAAGTAAGCATCAGTCTGAGACCTATGACATCAAAATGCCGGGCAACAGTGGGCCCTCTTTGCAAGCTTCAAACAGCGCACATAAACACAGCACAAAGTTAAAACTAGCTCTTTGCAAAGCACATAGTGTGGACACTTACCTTGAATGGTGGGATACTAGAGTTCTCATGGAACACATACCCGGGACGCAGTTGCTACAACAGCTTTGTCATGTGGTTGCAGTAGCAGCAATTACTGCTCAAAGCTGCTACTCAACACTATTATAATTATGCTCACTATAGTACTAGCACTGAGTAGCAACAGCAGCAGCAATACAAGTGTAGCTGCAGGCAGTACAAAAACTAACTTTCAGCAGGCTGTAGTGGTATAGCGGCAGGATCAGGCAGCGTGAGCTCTCCCAACTTTCTAGGTGTCTTTCAAAGATTGAGAATTGCATAACAAGCATTTTGAAAATATTTTGAACGGTGAGACTGCAAACAGTCGTGTTTTTTATGACACACACACACATAGCCACATGCCGACCGACACACCCAAACGCCTAACCCCTAATGCCTACGCGTCCTGGGTAATAAAGAACTAAAGCTGAAAACAGCCACCGTAAGTAATAGACGGTGAAATGGGTCTCCAAGCATAAAAAAAACATTGGAAATCACCCGAAAACGATGAGATTTATCAGGAAGAACCTCAGCTAGATTCTATCAGGAAGAACCTCATACATGACCTCGCCCCCTGTACCACACCCCCTGCAAAACAGGACCTAGGACCATGAGGCTACTACAGCACATGACAGAGACTCATATTGTGAGAATTGTTGTCTAACTGTGCTGTGAATGTCTTTGTGATGCAATCACACAAGTTCATGTACTCATGAATCTCACAAATGGACTCTCCTCACTCACACTCCACACACACATACTGTGTACATACAGTACATAACATATCTACTACTGTAGAGCACAAATCACATGAACAACAATCACAAAAAAACTACTATCAATGAAAATTAGAGGAGATAGCCTGAAATTTTTTTTCCAAGAAGAGGGCAATATCTGAAGCACTTAATTTACATTAGTAGTATCACTGGACACACATATACATGTACTCACCTTATCGATTGCGTCAATGGATGCTCCTTTAGCAACAAGCAGCCGAGCTACTGCCACATGACCATTCGATGCACAGTGATGAAGTGGTGTCTGATCAAACTATAGAATAAACAACAAGTGAATTAAGAACACATGATTATTGAGTGTGAGCTTGTTAGTGGTGTCAAGCACAACACATGGTAACTGCTGTACTTTAACTGAGCTAATATTCAGTGTTCGGCGTTTACTAAAGGACTTAGAAATTCGCCTGGCTCAAAGAACAAGGTATAAGCGAAACCTTAGTTACCTTTGACAAGCTACAGCACGCTCCTGGACGCCTCGTAAAGTGTCAATGTCTGTAGATTTCGCTGGAAGCTACACTACTTTTTAAAACACGCAGAGGACCTAACACAAAGCATATTCAACATAGTTTCATAACTACAAAAGCATAGCTTGACACTTCTTGAAATAGCAACAAGTATGCACCAGCATATGATCTGCGATTTGCGATAGGTTATCCGCTACAACGTAATTCGTGAACAAAAAAACCTCACAAAGGCGGTACGTCGTGCATAAGACCACGCCTACTACTGAATATGTCTACTGACTGCAGGCATGCAAGCAACGACAGTACCTCGTCTTGCGGACAGTCTGTGAGGTAATACGGGGTATATAGCTGGTCACGAGGCTAATACCTACTCCGAACGTGTAGGTAAGCTACGTCACAACCGGCACGTGACCCAGCAAACACGCACTGAACCGGGCTACGGCACCGGGATCATTATACTGAGTCATGCAACTTGAAGTACTATGTGGAAGAAGTTCTGCACTCAAACAGTGATGGGCGCGCCATAGATCTTCTAATCTACACCATATTGAATGGGTGGCAGGACTTGAACTAATTCAGTTCACTTTTGCAGCAGGCTGCTTTCTCTGCACTTTGTCCATCTAAAATAACTTGGTGCATATGTACATTGCTGTTCCCAGTACAAGTTCAAAGTGACAAACCCATTAAACTATTGTAACCACAGACTGCCGTGTTTTGTATGAATCTGTTTGCAATTCGTGTTGTGTGATAGCACAGTTTTTGGTGGGTGTGGCCTATTATATTCTGCAGCATCATAAAGCACAGGGTTGCTCAGACCCGTTCTCCCCTAGTGTAGTATACCTGTATAATTGTACGGTTTTTAGACTATACCGTTGATAGTAATTATTATTTTGTATTTTACTGCAGGACTTGCAGCTCACAGGATTGCTGGCTTTAGTCTATAGGTGTCTCTCTCGAGCGTGACGCTCTGTTTTCCTCTGTCGTATAATAATTTATTTGAAACTTATTATTGTCACTGTTTGACTTGTGATATTAACATTATTGTTATGTCATCGTGAGGGACTGAAGTTCTGCCGGTTTTGAAACATTATTATGTCGATTGCATGCATGGTTTGTATCGTGTCACTGTGCTGCATGATCTAGTGATACAATACACAAGGCAATACTGGTATCACTTTGAACTATTTTATTGTCGAAGAGATACAAAATGGCAACAAAGAAACTTAGGCCTGGGTATGATGATGATTCTGCAGCATCCATAAAGAAAGCGCGATTTTCCCTTCCTGATCCTGAAGAAATGATGAAGAGCTGTTCACGTTCCCGTAGTTTATTGAAATCTATGACAAAGTGCTGCAAAGATTTTGCCTCAGTTGATTTTATCAGCCTCTCCCGGAGTCAGCTAGAGCACTTCAAACCAGGAACAGTAGTTGGATGGCTAGTAGCAAAGTACGGACTCGATATAATCAGTTTGCTCAAGGCCATACAGAAACTGCCTGCATCCTTGACAGGGAAACGCGACTGGAGGAGATAAAACTAAGATTCAATGGGATCGCTGGTGCCGACGAGCTACAACTACAGGCACTGTTGCAGTTCATGGAAGAGAACTGCAAGGAGGCCGCAGAAAAAATTTTGTGTGCCGATGATGACGAAAAACGAGTGTTTGCTCCTCCATCCAGGCATTGCCTCAAGTGTGACCGGCAACTAACAAGTTACCACTCTTGCAAGGTGAAGACGTTTAGCTGCACGGGAGCTGAGATGGCCACCAAATACACACTTCGATGCCAGCCGTGTGGTTTGCTGTATAACTATAGCCAGTATGGCACCAAACAAGGCGGGTTTCAGTACTACCCTACTACGCGCCCTTTTGTCGAAGCAACAGATTCTGTTCTAGTGAGCAAACACCTACAAGAATTTCAGTGCAATCTAGCGTAAGTTTTTTAGTAGTTGACTATTAAAGCATGCATGTAAGCTGAATACTGTCTGTAGAAACCATGCCTGGGTATCCTTTCAAGGGTTTTGTGAGGCGTACAATGACACATTTTCTGCTGATCCAGATGCTGACTCTAAACTGGGTGTGTGAGTTGAGTGTTTGTGTGTGTAAGTAAAAAAGTTTATTTAACAGTAGACAATGCATTGTTAGTGTATACTGACAAGGCAGTCTGCAAAGCTATGACATTGATTCATTGTATTTAGCAAAAATATAGTGTTTTATTCCTGCCCTGCATGTATAATTTCACAGAATTAACTCCAGAACAAGTTGCTGCTACTTTTTATAAAGGAGAGTTGGAAAATGAGATAAAAAGGATTGGCAAAGAAACTTTTCTCTTTACTAAAGACAGTGACATGGAAAAATGTATGGAAATGGTGGAGGAGATACGATGCAGTTCCATTTACGAGCATGAGATATGTACACCTGATTGTAGAAAAAGAGGTCAGCTAGTAATACAGCAGCATGTGAATGATGCATGTATATGTCTGTCACGGCAGGCTGCGGAAAACTGTGGGTAACAGATGGAATCTGGAAACTGTCTTTTCCCCATTGTATGTACCATGTTGAGGTAATGTGAATCTATATGGTGCAAGATTCAGCTAATCATGATCAGTATGTGTATATAGTACCTAGTTCCAGATATTCCTTCAATCAACCTGCCAGATGTGTGCTCTGCTGCACCACAGTTTGGAAAAGCATTTTGAGCAGAACATTGTGCAATCCTGTCTGAGAAAGCACCTCAAATCCCAACAGGGTTAAGGGGGCGGGTACACCAATTTTTGCCGTTTTGTACAGTTTTTAAAATATGCACAAAACGCTTATTTCTAAAGCTTTGCTAAAGAACTAAAGTTTTAATGAAATATAACACATCAGTGCATGTTTAGCGCGATTTTGTCCAGGTACAGATTTGTATGTGCGTAGTTATCATACATTTTTAGAATATTATGATTTAACGTTTTCTTTCTACAGGAAATGTCTGCAGATGCTGAAATTTCGCCAGTAGCACTAGATTGCCTATGTCCAAAAACGGTTGGATGGATTTGGCGTACAGTTGCGCTGAAGCATTTTTGTCGCTATAATAGCTATTATTTTGTTTTACTTACAACTGTTAGTATTCATATAATACAAACTCTGTAAGATCGGGCCAAACGGATCCAACCGATTGTGGTACACATACTTATGATGCTGCAGCCAGACCTTTGATAGCTAAAACTGTTGCAAACGAAAGTAAAACGTAAAATATGTAGCGTGTGTAAAGCTGAGTTAATTTCTGTGGTTTCTACACAGAGGCCGGTTTGCACTGCGTTTACACTAGCGCATTTTTGTGGTGACCACAGGTTATGAATATTATGCATATTAATTAGCGTACCTGCCACCTTAAGGGAGTTTCTTAGACATTGTGGAGTGCTGGGAGATGGTGAGAAAATTTAATTGGTTGGCTTAGCCAAACCACATGGTACACTGTATTAATAATTGTGTTTGAATTTTGAACTTGATGTTTTAGTTCAAACCACTGAAGAAGTAGAGAAATAATTGGATACAGCAGTGAGTCTCCTCCCCAGTGTTGCAAATGTTGGTATAAGCGTGTCTGTGTCTCAAAGTATGTTGGTATAAGCAATGTGGAGAAAAACCACATGGTGTCCTCAATGTTTTATTTTTTTAAACAGGAACACACCAACTCCTGTCTGAAAATAATGATATGCTCAACCCAGAAGCAGATGACTCTGAAATTCCCTGCAGGAAGAACTTAGGGGAGACAAAAAAGTTGAGAAAATGGTCTAGGGGACATCAATTTGTTGTGCGTGGAGGAGGACACATTGACACTTGGCAGCCCTTGTACAGGTATTAGTACATGCATAATTTGTATAATGTATGTGTTATTAATAAATTTAGGTCGGAATCTCCATCACAAGTTTTCTTCGTCTTGATTCAATGGCTGATGTCTTTGCTATCTTCTAGACCAGATCTCTCACCAAGTAATATCATTCTGGCCTATGACAACATGTGCAACCTTGATCGACTCAAAGTCGCCCGAATCCCACTTCCATGCACTATCTCGTAAAGGGATGCAAAACATCTGGCTAGACATCTCTAAGATCATCGATTCTTTTCATCTACGGAATCACAAAAATCAAGCCTGCCAAACAAAGTATAGCCCTCATAAAATGAAGGAAGAGCACCCAGAGTTTAATACACAAGCTGGTGAACAAACCTTCACCTGGGCTGGCCGTTTCAAAAATATTCTGTGTGCGATGAACAAAACACACCATCTTTTTTACTTACATAGAATGATTCTAAGAAGAAATGCATACACAAGTAGATGCTACCAAAAAGGAAGGAAGCCAATATTGCCTAAATCTAAAAAATAATTTTGATTGCAGAGATCAGTGCATGTGATACGCCCACGCTCGCTAGCCAACTCAGGGCGGGGCTAACCGAATGCGAGTGATATAAAAGGCCTAGCATGCAGATCAGTTTGCAACTTGCAATATCAGATCTAGAGATGCCAAAACTAACGCAAGAGAATCACCGGGTTGGCTACTGGAAGCGAAAACGAGGAGGTGAAGGAAGCTACATTTCGCTGACAAATTTCGGGATGCAGCTGTTGAAATTTGTGAGACCACCGGACGATAGGCCTGAGCTGCAGGACTGCAAAGGGTTTCTAGTACGAGTTACTCAATCAACTGAATCAAGACGCGGCTCCGCGAGCAAAGTTAGCGAAGGGTAAGAATCCTGGCACTTAGTAGTGCATGCACATGCTGTATTACTACGTGTGTCTTATTTTACATAGTACTTGTTTCTTGCCGTGGTATAAATTGCCGAACAGCGACCAATTGATGAGAATGCTGAGTGGTGCACTACCCAATGGTGCGCTTATTAGTAGTCTGACTCCTGGACAAGTTAAAGAGCTAATGATGACTTTGTGGGAGGAGTACTTGTAAGTACAGTATTTGTCCATGTATACGAGTGTTCTTCTGATGTATGCAAATTCCATGCTTCATTAAAAATATATTTTTATGCAGCTCTTCAGCTAGTGATGAAGCTGCTGACTCAGACTCTGATGATAGTCAAACTGAGCGTGATCAGCGTCCAAAGGAATACATGGCTGTATCCTGCGTAGGTCGACAACCTGGATCTGACGTGTTTGTGCTTGGTCCATCAATACAATTTCATCGCAATGGGGAACCCATTCAGCCTGATGACCAAGTATATCTTTGGGTGCCTGAGATCATGATCAAGCTCAAGAGCTTTAGCACCAGTCCTATAGTCAGTCTGCCGACTAGTGTTACTGCAGAGAACCCATTGGAAAAATTAGTAGTGAAGATGCAACAGATTTTGGGAGACAATTACCTGAGTGGTTTGTGCATTCTTGGTAAGAAAGTAAATAAAAAAAATTATAATTATTATTATCAATGTACGTTGGTGTATCATAATATTATAGGAGCAGCAGTCATGTCATTGTTCTACGAGGATGTGTACAAACAGTGCGGTGCCGTTGCTTGTTCTGTGGCATTTGGCGAGGTCAGCCGTGGCAAGACGAATGCTATCAAGTTGGCTCTTGCAGCTAATGGAAATTATCCAAATGGGTACATTACACATTTGACAGAGAGCAGTGCAAGAAGCTTTTTAAATTCTGGAATGGCGTTTGCGTACGATGATCCAGACGATGATAGTGTCGTGCAGTCACTCCTGATCAATGCATTTGGTGGTGCAACAATGTCACATGACAGATCCCATAGAAGAGCTCACTGCACACCGATTATAGCAGCAAATCGGGTCATATAGTTGACCAGCTTTCTACGGCAGAAGAGAGGTTAGTTGATGTAATAAATGACCATTTTTCTGACAAATCACTGTTTTATTAAGGTATCTGGCAAGAGCCTTGTTAATTTCATTTCCATACACTCCACCTCCTCTAAAGCTAGGCAACCTGGAGTCTTATCTAGTAGAGGCTCAAGCCACTTTTCCTATTCTGCTGCGTGCTGGAGATGTCACACTTAGCCATTTTAATGAAGTCGTCCCACCATTGGCAGAGAGAGTGATCCAATCAGTTGGTGAGGGACTAGACTGGAGGCTAGCCACTCAATATGCTGTCCTACTTGCATTTACTGAAAAGGTATTATTATTATTTCACTATTGACTTGAAGTTAATACTTAAAAGCAGCTTGCCGAGTTTACTTGCGTATGTGACCTGGATGAATGTAATGTTTGGCAACATTTTGTTGATGCAATTGTGCCTGAGGTCCAGAAGTACCAACTTGCAAGAACAAATAGCGTGAAGACCCTTGGTGAACTGCTTGTCATTTTCGTGGAACAGGCTGAAGTGTATGAGGTATGTATTACATGTCTGAGTACATTTACAACAACATGCCTCACGTGTATATCAATTACAGATGTTAAGAGTAATAAATCCAAATGTCAGATACACCCCAACAAAGGGGTCTCCTCACAAGAAGATTGCTGGAGTAGCAATAATCTTAAAGGAGTTTTTGCAGGCGCTTGACAAGCTTGGTATCTCCTACAGCAATGAAGCTTGCATTAGAACTGAAATTCGCCGACAGCGTCTGTGCAACAGCACTGCCAAGCAGTATTTCTTAACCAAGACATCGACAATGAGGAAAATTTTGAGGGGTGAAGAGAGCAGGTGCAAGACATGTTCTTGTTTGCCAAAGTCTTCGATACCACAGCAATTCTTCGATGTCATTTCTAAACGGCAAGAAAGTGAGTAACCCTATAGCTAATTGTACTGCATGCTCCATTGTAAATTGAAACTATAGACTGTGTTTGTATCTGTTAACATGTTTTATCTTCAGACGATACTGTTAACATTCTTGATGAAGCAATGGTTGAAGGTATTTTGTTGTTACCATTATGTATACCTAATTATTATGTGTTCCTAAGTAGATTATGATGTCAGTAATGCTACTGCAATGGCGGCAGAGGCAGCTGTATCTCCTGACCGAACAATAGATGAAGGTAAACACAATACGCTTTTATGCATTTGTATTTTGAAAGTCAATATTGCATACTGTTACTGAATAAGTGGTTTCTTCTAACCATGTAGTACTAGTAAATGAATTAGGTTTGAGCATACAATCATAATTACAATACTAACAAGTACTTCCTTAATTAGCAGACAGTGTTGTTGCAGCTACTGAGCATGAATCAGTTGTTTCTTCTGACCATATAGCGGAAGAAGGTTTGAGCACATACCCCCATTACACTGTATTATAGAATTATTCAAATTAGCTGGCAGTGTTGATGCTGCTACTGAATCAGTTGTTGCTTCTGACCAGATAATGGATGAAGGTTTGAGGATACATAATTATAGTACTAACAAGTGCTTTCTTAATTAGCAGACAGTGTTTCTGCAGTTACAGAATATTCTTCAGATCAAATTATTATGGATCAAGGTCTAGAAATACTAATAAGTTTAATGACAGCGTAGGCATTATGTTTTTATTTAACAGACAGTCTAGATGCTGCCGTTATGGGAACAGTTGAAACAGGTTTTTGCAGAGTTAATAACAATGAAACATGCATGTACCTATCTATACTATGCAGATACTGTCAGAGACACACAAGCTAATGCTGACGAAACACTAGAAGGTAAAAATTTTGTTATGTAGCTTTGCTCACAGCATTCTATTTTATTGAAGATGTAGACTCCTCAGTTTGTGATTCAATGACAACTCCAACTTCACAACCAAGTAAAATTATTATACTAATAATTATGCATAAAATAATAATGAATTCTGATAATGTTAAAGAGGGTTCAGTCCAGTCAAAAAGACAGCTTGTGTTTGAGCAACAACAACAACCAGCAGTAACTGTTGCAGGTTTGTTGATGAGTTTACACAGAATTTGATAATGGTTCTATTAATTTGTAGCAAAAAAGGCAAGGAAATCCAGTCTAAAATGCAGAAGCCCAGCAAAACATAGCCCGGTAAAGCATACAGCATTGGCTGCACGGCTGCAACATTCACCGGCAAGACTTGTAAGACAAAGGAAAGGAGGTACGATTATAGGTATCTAATTTTGAACTTGATTATCAGCTGTACCAGTATTGTCTAAACCATAATTTTTATGCACATTTCAGTTGGACAGGAATTTACTACTAAACGGAGTAAGATTCACACTTCAACTTCAACTGCTTCCTGACTGGTATGCTTTACTGAATAGATTGTAATGATTATTTTTTTCCACAGAGGTTGCAAATGTTGATGGCGATGATGAGCATTGCATGGGGTGTAGGAAGCAATACAATGAAAAAGAAGCAAGAGATTGGATTGGCTGTGAACATACACATTGGCATTGGTGGCACTACTACTGTGCTGGAATGAAGAGACGGCCAGCTAAAAGATACAAATTCATTTGCCGCTTCTGCAGTAAGTACACCAATTATGCTTATCATTATACATTTCTTTATACAGAAGCTTCCAGTGAGTAAGCAAATTAATTGATGAACATGATAGCTACCATGTTATGAACACTACATCACCAGAAAAGGAGGACATGACGCGGAATTCAGTTCACGCGTGTTTTACGAATAATTGCACTGCGTATCACGATAAAGCACTGACTAGCGCGGGATTTCCATAGTAACAAGAAATGGCGGCGAGCACGAGGACTACAGCTAGCCAGAACTACTCTTCTCCTGAGGCAGCTGACTGATTATAAGGCGGTCTGAGCAGCTAATCTATACCCAGGACCACCGTCAGCTCCGTCGCCTATACATCAGAGCTTGGTTTCAGTACTGTAGCGGGTGGTACGACCGTATGAAACCGAGCGACTGTTCCAAACAAGAATATGGAAGGTTAGCACGGTAGTACACACTATAGCACCCACGAAATTTAGCCTACGGTACAGGTATGGCCTTAAGATACTCATGTATAGCTGCAGCAATGCTGCTAGTAGTGATGTGTGATAATTATAAAGTCTATGGTGTCTTTTGGCAGAGCAATTGTTGTTGCATCTCGTCCCGGGAGGGCTATTGTAAAGAGAAGTCCTGCTGGATAGTGGATAGAGAGTCCTGCTGGATAGAGACATCACTCATTCTGCTAAACAGTATGTTTAATAAGATTCTCATAAACAGTGTGTGTGACTGGTGTTTTCCCTCTCACAGATCTGTCGCCTGTTTGTATTGTCTTATCTTATTGTACTGTTTTAAACTGTTTCTTTTTTTTTTTTTTTTTTTTTTTTATATAATAGTTTAGCAAATTGCATGGACACACACAAATAGCAATGCATGCTAATACAAGGTGTGTACCCAAATGAATAAACAAGTTTTCAGAGCTGATACAGAGATAATAAATAATGTAGAATAGCATGAGTCCAGATACGTGAAAGAAGTCACCGATCAGTAGCCACAAGTATAGGTGAATGGTTAGAAGAGGTCAGCCACGAATGTAGTAATAGTAGAAAGGTAGAATCAAATATAGTTAAGTGAACAGGTCAGTAAACAAGAGAACAGTAGATTGAGCAAGAGGTCAACAAGTACAGGCTTAGGAAGAGGTCACAACAAGTACAGGCTTAGTAGAGTTTAGAAAGCGATGAGGGCAGGAACTTTCAATGAAGAGAAAGAATTAGAATAAAAGATAAAAGCAGAGAAAAAATCAGAGAGGCGTGAGAGAATGCTCGAGAAGAAGTGAGAGGGTTAGATAGAGGAGCAGGAGGAGTAGGAAGAAGAAAAGGAGGGCGTCTCATGTGTGGCTTCCGAGGCATCGAATTAGACTCAGATAGACACGGTGATACACGTTGCGGCGACTTAGAAGGACAAGAGAGAGAAGTAGTAGACCGCTGGCTTTGAGGCGAGCCCTGACAGCTAGGAGACCGACTCCGAGCAAGACTGGGCGCGGGTGACCTGGAGGAGGCACTTTCTTCATAAGTACCATGGACCTCCTTGTTACCACCAGCTAGGCGTGCACTCCTCCGAGGCACAGCCACCAAGGCCGCAGTCCCTCCGCCACGACTCCTTCTGCCACCGCCACCCGCGCTACGCGTCCGCGCCATGTTAACCAACCTGGCAAGCAGCAGAACCGGTGATACTTGGAACTCACTTGGAACTGTTCAATCATACTTGACTATCACTGCATAGATAGAACAATACTAGCATGTATTCAAGTCTTTTCAAGAGCAAAAGTTTAGAGAGTTCAATCGTAGTCGTCTCTGGATGCATTTCTTGAACTTAAAGCCTTGCCGAGAGAAAAAGGTAAAATCAACATTGCTACTGGATGATCAAGAGGTCATTTACTTTGCTACTTGTGTCCAGACAAGGGCTTACACTTGGTTTGAGACTGTTGCGAGAAACAAAGAAAGAGAGAGAGGTGTGGTCAACAATGTATGCAGCCAGCTATTGAGTCAGCAGCTTAGTGCTCTGTCTGAAGCACAAGCCAACACTATTCCTTTATACACACCAATACTAGTAAACTTGCCCTTTATACAGTATGCTCTCTGTAAGCTCCAATCGCTCGCAAAAGACGTGTCAATGCCATAGCTATCATTCGGTGGTACAGATCTAGAGTACGGTATGCCAGAAGCTCCAGGTAGCTGGTATAGCTTTGTAATGATGCCGTCTATATTGGTTCACAGTCGGGCACAAGAAGACATTGCTCTCCATCGCTCCAGTGTCCTGCTGAAATAGCACGATGTTGACAGAGACGCCAGCGGGACGATCTCGGTCGGCATGAGGCGGCGACACTGATCAGCAAGCCCCGCGGTGACTTCTAGAATCCATCTCGTCGTCAGCAAAGGGCTTATGAGCACCTAGAGAGACACCATAGACAGTGTTAGCCATTGCGTAAATTTGAATTTGAACTTACAAAAGCAGCTGTTGATACTGTTTGTACAACGAGGAAGAACTTGAAGATCACCCAACTTTACCCCCAAAAGGGAACGTGTTCCCATGTCCCAGCATAAATTTCGACCATACCATTCGATACCTAAAAAGGCACTCTATCAAACCTGGGGCCGGCAAATAGAAAAAGTTTAAAGCTTTTCAAGCGACAGTCGTTCAAAATTTGAAAAAACCCATGTTTTTAGACCTCGCCAATACAATTGCAATTGAGCGACGGTCGCGACTTTCAACCCCGTTTTGGAACGCTTTCTCGCTGCCTTTCTGCAACACTTTTTATACCAATCAGTAGCCAATGAGCTGAAGTTTGCTCTCTGGGGTAGGCAAATATAAATTTGTGTTCACGTCAGCCAGGATGACTGCTAGAAGTTCATCTCCCAATAGAACTAATACATTAACTAAGGGAACTATACGGACACAAGTTAATTTAGTATACGGAAATTGTAACAGGATGTCGTTATTAGCTGGTAATGAACTAAATTCAGTAGCCTTTTGCAATTGTGATTATTGTTAAAAACAATAATAGTATTTTTCTAAATTTATAACAATTTATACTATTTCAAAGACTAGACTAATAAAGTGAGCATACTGGTAGTCTGATATCTGCATGGTTTGTGAGCATATTTTGCATTGTGATACTTTTCTGTGATTGTGAGCAATTTCTGTGATTGTGAGCAATTTCTGTGTTTGTGAGCAATTTCTGAGATTGTGAGCAATTTCTGAGATTGTGAGCAATTTCTGTGTTTGTGAGCAATTTCTGTGTTTGTGAGCAATTTCTGTGTTTGTGAGCAATTTCTGTGTTTGTGAGCAATTTCTGCATGTGTTTGTGAGCAATTTCTGTGATTTTGAGCAAATTCTGTGATTGTGATACTTTTCTGTGGTTGTGAGCATAAAATTATTCTTTGACAATACCGTGATTGTGATTATTGTGAAAAGTTTGGTCAGTTAGCATGACATTGTGAGCAATTGTGAACATTTTCTGTAATTGTGAGTATATAGTCGTGATTGTGACCTTATTATTTAGTTATTGCAGTGAGAATAATATTATTGAGTGGCAGTGAAATAATGTGATTCGTTTTTGTAAAATAAAAGAAATGAGTACACATAGTTAACGTTGTTTGCTGATTGCACTCAAGTACAAGTAACATTACTGTTATGATAAATCTTGCTTTTTAAACCCTATTATACTTATAGCTATTTGTTTTGGCAACCATATTATTGTGTGGTTGTCCTTCAGTTCAAATTAATATCATAACTTGGATGTTGTCTTGTATCATACCATCTGCACTGCAAAGATTGATTCTTATTATGTTTTGTTGATAAACCATGCATGCATTACGTGGACTGTTTTTAATCATGCAGGTGCATGTACACTGCATGTGTGTACAAAGGTTGTGGTCATTATATTGCTCACGTGACGGCTCACACTTTATACAAGTACATTTCTGGCGTCTCAAATTGGAGATGTTATCTGCACCAGACCTACGACATTAAAATGTTGGGCAACAGTGGGTCCACTTTGCAAGCGTCAAACAGTGCACAAAAACACGGCACGAAGCTAAACTAGCTCTTTGCAAAGCACATAGTGTGGACACTTACCTTGAACGGTGGGATACTAGAGTTCTCATGGAACACATACCCGGGACGCAGTTGCTGAAACAGTTTTGTCATGTGGTTGCAGTAGCAGCAATTACTGCTCAAAGCTGCTACTCAACACTATTATAATTATGCTCACTATAGTACTAGCACTGAGTAGCAACAGCAGCAGCAATACACGTGTAGCTGCAGGCAGTACATAAACTAACTTTCAGCAGGCTGTAGTGGTATAGCGGCAGGATCAGGCGGCGTGAGTACAACGTGCTCGCTCGGTCTCATTATTGTGCACTTGCTCAGGCTCACCATGGCTACCGTAATGTTCTTATCAGCAGTGAAGCTATTTGGAAAGCATACCCGTTGCACTCGACACAAGGCTCTCCCGACTTTGTAGGTGTCTTTCAAAGAATACGAATTGCAAACCCAAGCGTTTTGAAGACATTTTGTGACGCTTTTTGAGCGGTGAGACTGCAAACAGCGTTTTTTAATGAAACACAGTCACTTACCAACCAAAGCACACAAATGAATCTATTCGGTGATCAAAATTTTCGTGTTTTAATTTTCGTCGCTAGAACGAAAGATGAAAATATTTGGACGATCAAAATTTCCAGATCTACGGTATCTACTACTGTAGAGCACAAATCAGATGAAGAAAAATTACAAAATAAACACCACTCTCAATGAAAAATTAGAGATAGCCTACATGTAGCTTTAAATTCAGAAGAAAAATTAATATAAATATTATATATCGTGAGGCTGACAAAATCTGAAGCACTTTACATTAGTTGTACTGCAGTGTTTCATGAGAACAGCTTTGCTCAACAACACAACATATCAGTATCACTAGACACACATGTAATCACCTCATTGGTTGCAGCAATAGCTGCTCCTGCAGAAATAAGCAGCCGAGCTACTGCCACATGACCAGACCATGCGCAGCGATGAAGTGGTGTCTCATTATGCTATAGAATAAACAACAAGTGAAGAACACATGATTATTGAGTCTGAGCTTGTGCATGGTGTCAAGCACAACACATGGTAACTGGTCTTGTTGGTAATAACATTATACTACAAATACACACAATAAAACATTCAGTAACTAGTGTATTACAGTATCAGATGGTGACTGATATTGTGTGTACCAGTACAGTATGACACATTACAATAGTTTACTGACTACAGATCACAGGAAATACTATTATCATTTGACGTGTGCAGCAATAGTCTGCTAGTGGACCAGTTAAGGAGCAAGCCAGAGCAAGAGAACAATCATTATGATGAGATCACTGTATATCGTTCATACAGATCGATGAGCACATCATTGCCAGAAATCCAATACATTTGCGTTCACACAATAATGTTTTTTACAGTCTTCTACACATCCAAGAAGTCATAAGGAGTTGGCTAACAATACAGTATTGGATCGCTGAATCAGCAGAGCCATGATAAAGCTGGATCTGCTAGATAGCTCGTTGTCCCTCCTAATGACATGCATTCATTTCTATTAATTACTATAGTTTTGTGGTAAAAAATTATGTGATTTGTTCATTTAAACAGGCTAAAATTCGATAAAACTGAAAAATTGGTTTAGGATACAATCATAGATATTACAGTACGGGATAGGAAACCGCCTTAATTGGGTGGTCGATGCGCATTACCTTTGACGTCACACGACGATTACATTTTCCGTGTATTTTCCGCGTCCGCGTATTGTGCTCTCCGTGTTTTAAATAAACGGAGAATCTCTGATAGCACAGCCAAGAATCTACCAAGAACTTCGCCTTTTTACACGGTCAAAGAACGTCTAGTTGTCTGGATATCCAGCCCAGTACACATCGTAGGGTATGTAGCGCTGGTTTAGAGCTTACAAAGCGCCATTGATCCAGCCAGTATGGAGAATTTGTGGCTACAAAATCCTGACCAACGGAGACGAGTTGGTTTCTGTTCGGGTCTATAGCGGAAAAAGTATACTTCTTGGCAATGTACTAACTGGTTCAGTACACCCAGACGACTAATGCGGCTTTGAATTAGTACCAAAATCAAGTCATAGAACCTTTGCCTCTTCGAGAATTTGTGTGTACAGATCTGTAATAATCCGCCGTTATACTCACAAATCTTCTGTTTGCCGTGAGGTGCCAGTACTTGTATCCATCAAAGGCCGGTAGTATAAAACACGCAATCTTCAACAACACAATAAATGCACTAGAATATCCCAGAGACAGCTAAAGAAAGCTGTACAGGCAAAAAACTACCGCGCTCGTCTGCTGCGCTAATTAGTAATCACTGCTACACGCGGTAATGCGCATCAACCACCTCAACGTGACGTCACGTAATACATTCAGTTGATTTAGAGGAAATTTTAGTTTTCCATCCCGTACTGTAATATCTATGATACAATTAAACCATTCGTCAAAACTTTCTTGAGTTATTTTGCGCACTGCATGAACACACCCATGCAGTGTGTGTGTGTGTGTGTGTGTGAGTGTATTACCATACCTTATCAAGTGAGTCAACCACTATCCCAGGCTGTGACAGTAAAATGTCAACAACCTGGGTACGTCCAAGCGCTGAACTAATATGAAGAGGAGTGTACTGTATAATAGTAGAGAATAATGACAACAATAACACAGTGAGTGGTAATAAATGAGTACATAATAAATATTGTGTTATAAAGTAAGTCTCCCACTGATAAAACAGTGTCCTCCATGATGTACATGTAACTATATTCTATTGATGACTAAATCATTCCATTTACTGCTCCTATACATGTTCTCACTCACAATGTCTCACATTATTATGCCACGCGGTAGACGTGGCATATTTAGGGTTGGGCGGAAAACAAGATGGCGGCTACACTTAGGCTAAACCCAATAATTCACATATATCTTGGCTGTTGACGACAACAGGGGTATTTTAACTACCTAGGGGCTATCCTAAGAGGTAAGCGTTTACAACGAGTCTACTAATAAAGACTATAAGGCTAGTTGCTATGGGCATGACAAGATGGCGTCTCGCCTGGAGGCACTAAGTACGGCACTACCATATCTTCGCCGTACGGGCGTTTCAAGCGAATCTAACGTTCTGAAGCTCCTTACACGATTTGTGCGATTACAAAGAGACCTTCAGAAGCAAAAAAAACCAGGTCAAAGGGGGTAAACCATAGTTCACGTTGTTGCCCGTTTGTTCATCTTCTTCTTTCTTTCTTTCTTCCTATTCTTCAGCGAGTCTAGCACAGTAGTGAGCGAACCAAACGCAACTAAACGTACACAGAAGCAACGCTACCTATGACCATCAGTGCACCTGATATCTATTTAGGCCTAAAACACTAGCAGAAGCGAGTATTTCCAGGAAAACAGCGATTTTTGGTCCATAACAGACTCCATTCCATCATTCTGTTTGAACTCCGTTACTAGGTTACGCCTACTCGCGCACGCCCGTGTATGAAATTATTCTAATACAAGCGCACCTTAGTACAAATTGCTTGGAACGCGAGTGTTGCGACTGACGAGTGCTGCTGCCACTAGCAGTGTTCACAGCAGACAACGAGCAAATCTTCACTGTTACACTGGATTTGTCTGTTCAGGCTTGTAAGAATGCTAGCTTAAGCTTAGCTAATGTTGCATGGTACGTGTAACTACTGTTGCATGCAGTGCAGAGTCGATCGAGTGCAGTCTGCTGGAATAGTTCTCTTTACATTGTATTAGCAAAAGTGCCAACTAATTCATTAATAAAAAAAGAAAAGAAACAAGTAATAAAAACATTTTAACCAAAATGCAAGAGATTTAGGGTTGGTACATTTATTTAAAAAGTATGGAAACAAGATTTTGAAATGAAAGGAATTGTAACAATAGCAGTGTAATGCTACCTCCCTAAATTAACTGCTTTCGATAGTTGTGGTTAATTTAATAGGGAGGTAGCATTACACTGCTATTTTTACAATTCCTTTCATTTCTAAATCTTGTTTCCATACTTTTTAAATAAATGTACCAACCCTAAATCTCTTGCATTTTGGTTAAAATGTTTTTATTACTTGTACAAAAGAGAGGAATGGAAAGCTCACGACACCACACTATCAAGTAGTGTTCGACTGACATGTAGTCAACAGTCAATGAATCAGCAAAGCACATGTATAAATAGGTTATTATACAGTACATGTACAAGCATGGCACACACTCCATTTAGCCTGACACTGAGACAAAGTCAACCATAGTTTGACAATTGATGCACTTCTTTGTCAGGTCATTGCCAGAAATGTAATACATTTTTTGGACATATTCTGTTTATGTACGAAAACGGACCACAAACCTACCAATTGTATACTATGGCTCTTAGAGAAGCTTTGGAACTTCAAAGATTGTTTAACAGTGCTCTAAACATAATCTGCTACCACCAACAGTGCATACCGGCATAAATGTATTGCAAGCAATGGTGAACGAAGAAACAAGCCATGGAACACACCTTTTCGGCTTCCAGACGCCCCATGGCGTTTGAATCGACTACCCTACACTGCTAGAAGACACAAGGAGCTTGCTAACAACCTACTACTGGATCGCTGAAGCAATACAGCCACGAAAGAACTCTTTCTAGACCTGACCGTATTATGAAATTTTCTAATTATCTGTAATTTTCACCAATTTTCAGGCTAAAAATGGTATAGTCAAAATTTATCTGCCAGAAATAAATAATGCACCAGGCGAAGCTATTTATAGCCTAGTACAAGAATCCCTTTCTAACTAAGATATTATTTCACGATCTATTTAGAAAACAGGTTTAGAAATTTTGAAATCCGCCATTTTGTCAATGATTTTGTATTACGCCATTGGGAGAAAGAACGAAGGAATGGCTACCCGATTTGGTATAGCTAAACTGCGTGTGAGCGCTTAGTAACAGTCATGATTAGTTGCCTAAGGTACAGTAGACTGTGAATCACCGTCTAACTAAGGAATCCGGTCGTTCGGTAGCTTCAGGCGCTGCATTTTCAACAGCTTCTCAATGCTCGCCATACAATTCGCCCGCGTTAATTTACGGAATAATATACGGTCAATTATTGTCCGTGTCAAATTATTTCTGGCAATGGTAACAACAATGTACGTAGGAATGGGATGATGTATCTAGTAGAAATATCTCACACGTACAGTACATGTAGTCAATGATGGACACACTAACAGACATACAGAACCAAATGCTCAACCACTGACTGTGTGTGGTAGTAGATACTGATGGGTGAATCTGTTACTAGTACACATCATGTCATGTGACCACTAACAATACTCACATTGCTGAGGGTATCAGGATTATGGTAATTGAAATGAGCTCCTCTATCAAGGAGCTCCTTTGCTTTGCTGACATCACCAGAACGACAAGCATGATAGAGTTCCTTATTCTGTGAGTAGAGCACAACATAATGTAATCAGTATCAGACAATGATTGCTACAGTCTCCATCCTGAATGAACTACTGATCCCATACTGAGTGATATGACCACCTCACTATCACACAGCTATAGTGCCGCGTCACACACTGACTGACACAGCGACCAGAACTACATGTGGTGCTTTCTCTCTCACGACTAACCAACTGTTTAATTGATCACTAACCAAGTTTTCCTGGCGCTGACTGAGAGAACTCATGCCGGGTAACAGAGACTACGAGAGCGCGCGCTGAGCTAGATACAGTTGAAGGGCGTTACTTGATAGTAAAACAACGGATACCTCCGTATATTCAATGGATCGCGTGACTGACTTATGAATATAATATACTCGCTCAGGCTCAGAACAGTGCACTACACTAGCTGTGTACTAGTGTAATACATTCTAGCATGATCTATAATATCCAGACACACAATGACAATAATTACTGCACTAGTGTCATTTGGTATCAATAGTGAAGCATCAATATTAGCTGTGAGCTGGTGAGTACAACAAGTCATCATGGTTGTGCTGCAGCTCAACACAGATTGGACTAGTTCCCACATAGACTGGTTGAGTGGTGCCACCGCTGGGTCTCTTCTTGTTTTACATCTAGAGCTGTACTCTGGTCAGTTTGTCAGAATGAACTGCAGGAGATCAGCCAGCTCATAGATTATTTAGACTATAAGGGCCAGCTCCACTATGGTCACAACAGGTGTTTGTGCATGATGGGACCATGAGTTGGTTTCTTATCAACCGATCTGTCGAGAGCTGCAAACCTGATGAGCCAGAACTTATAAAGCATGTTCAGGTTAGTCCTACACCATAATGATGGGTTGCTGCAGTGAGAAACATAATGAACTGCTGGTGTGTAGGTTGTTTACGCATGTATTGTAGTTGATTGGTCATACCTGTTCTTATAAGATATTGCGGTTATAATTTAAATGTTTGTACCACTCAATGCAGTACAGTGTGGATATGGCTTACCATCAATGGTAAGCAGTGTATACCATCAATCTCCAGTGGTTTCCAGGAGCTGTGGTGACACGTACGTGAGCTATAGCTGAGCACTGCATGGATGGTGGTGAGAACTGATCAGGGGAACACTAGCTCCAATATACTGTACACAGTACTGCATTCTGGTACACCTGCTACTCAACCATCAGTTATATCCTTATGACCCTGATGACATGTATTTGCTGTAGACTACATGACAGACAGACAGACAAAAAGACAGACAGACATATATACAGATAGACAGACAGACAGACAGACAGACAGAGTCACTTATACACATACAAGTGTACATGCACACTAACACCATGGTGTAATTCACCTTGATATGGAGATGAGTGTTCCTCTGTATGATGGTTAAGATGTGCTCTTGTTGAGGGTGTATAGTGACATAAAGACAATAATTGGTAAAGGAACAACAGAATGAATGAAGGGAATTGATTTGTTGTGATACATGTACCATGCAGATCTGTAGAAATAAAACACATCTCATGAACATAGAAAACATGTTAACAGTATCACTACACTCACATTCTAGATGAGTTCAATAACACACTCAGTCACTATAACAACACCAAATAGCTATAAGGAGACAAATAATTATCAAATACACAGTGATCAATACACAATATAATAACTTGCCTCTTACCTTTATAGTGAGTCCAGGTTTCAGCACCTGATAACAAGACATACAGATAATACACACATACAGTACTAACAAACACAATGTAAAACACTGTGCCTGCATGTTGTGTCTGCCTTGTTTTAGCTTTCACAGCTGATTAAGGATTTGTGTAATCAGAATATTGGAAGAAACGTCTTGCACGCCTGGTTGGTCATCAACAAATAATAGCTCCACCTCTCTGAGCTAGCAGTGCTATTGGTGAAGTTGAGTGCAGAATTTTCACGAAACACAAGGTAAGAGTTTCGGTACAAGGCCAGTCCACCTCCATCAATACTAGTGTTGTTGTGAAAGACTGATGTACCATTCACTACTAAAGCAGTTTGAAGTGCATATAGTCCAGTCATATTGTTATTGTCAAACGGTGTTCTTTAGAGTCCTGATGTATCAGGTCTACAAACACAACAATTAACAGAGACTATGGATCTCTACACTCACTGTACAACCCCATCCTCCCTCTACCCTAGCTCCTGGTACCTTTGCTTAAAGAATTCAAATTTGCTGCACATGCGGAAAACAACAGCCTAAAATTGTATCGTGAATGTGATATTATTGCATGCTCTAATTGCATGTACACATACATTTCAATACAGTGGATTGAGTGGTTGATGCACGAACAGATCCTTGTCAACAAAATAACAAGGACTATTGCATGATGGGAGTTGGTTGTTATAGGGCAGTAGTATAGTACAGTTGTACAGTTCATGGTTTGTCTAAAAAATTGACACTACTGAACGTAACCATTCTTATACCTAAGTTCACCAAGGCTGCATGCTCAAGTGCTGTTGTGAATCAACAGCACAATCCAGGCTTGTCAACTGCTAGCTAGCCCATGTGGATCGGTTTGTGTGAAAATGGCTGTTCAAGTAATAAGCAGAATATTAGTGATGTTGTGTATTGTACGTTTATTTTGTTATTTTGTGAGCGGATTTGAGACACTTCGCTCATGCAATTTTTGAACAAATGCATGTTTTCAGCATGCTGCCATTCATCCAAATTTAGTACCATGCCTCTAAAATTTGATATACAATGATCAAAAAAAAATTCAATCAGCTTCAGTAATGTTTGACCGAGTAGCAGCCATTTGAAAACAGGCGTGCATTCAAAAATTGCAGAAGCAAAGTGACCATTAATTTTTTTCTCACATCCGCTCAAGCTTCAATTGTTATACTTTTACGTATTTACTTCATAGCATTTTAAACACTCTAGTTGTTATGAACTATCATTTGCTGTAAGAAAAAGAATCAGTTCTTTAACAGGCTTAGAGTTTCACGTTACGGAATAACCAAGCTGGTTTTATTGCTATGTATATGAGTCTTCCCTGATAATTGTGCCGTAAGTGGTCTATAAAACAAAATGTGTGGAACTAGAGCCCTGATAGCTTTGATGTTGTATGGTATCAATCAGGCAGGGAATGAGGTGTATAGGGCTTATACTGTGGAGTCATGAGCTCTCAGATATAACTGGTAGTATTTGCCTGTACATTTTGCGGCAAGAACTTTACATGTGTGTCTGTGGAGTGTATTATACACTCATTTCAATGCAATTTTAGCATCAAAGTCTTGTGTAAACATTCTATCAGTCATGTCATGATATGGTACCAAGGGCTCATCGAACCTTAGCGGCAAGAGGACATGAAACTCTGAATACCATAGTGTAGACGGCATAGTGCTGAGTGTTACTATCAATAGATCTCCGTATAATCACGTAATTAACTTAACATAAACGGATAATTATTCGCAAAAGTGTGCAGGTGTGTCCTGAATTCCAGTGTACCAAAAGGTCGGCAGCGCAAATCAAGAGCGGCAGCTAGTGAGTCATGATCAGTGCCAATGGATAAGCATACTAGCAGTTTACCTGGATATAACACCTCTTACCTTACACATCCATTTCAATGCATTAAAGTCTTGTGTAAACATTCTTTCAGTCGTGTCATATGGTATATTTTATAGTTAACCCCTGACCAGAGACAAATCTCTATGTTGAGTGATTGATGCCTTGTCAGGGTTCCTGTACTTGTGTCAGCCATTGTGTCTGTATCTACAGATGTCCCTTATAGGATGGTATCTATTTATCCTGTTTAGCTGATGAGTTTATTGGTTGTGCAAGGCACTCACCATAATTAAACACTGCATTATGCTGTTCTAGGTCTATTCTCACCCAGACTGGGTTCTGTTATGGATGTGGTGATCAGAATGTAATGTGATAGTGTTGATATGTAGTGTTACTAGTATATTATACAGAGTAGCATGTCTGGACATGATCTTGATTCCTTCTCTCATAGCAGCACTTGCTGTAGTGTGCTCACACACACACACACACACACACACACACACACACACACACACACACACACACACACACGCACACACACACACACTGAACTTCGGAAAATGTGTTTTTAGATCGTCTGAGCATTTCACATAAATGAAGCCTACATGCAGTACTTTTGGCTTAAAATATTGGCAGGTTCTTAAATTTGAATACCTATATTCAGTGGATTGGTGTTTTAAAGCTATTAACTTTAGTAACTTTTAAAAAGGTGCTTTCTAGCATCAGATTCTAGCTGTTCATGTACGTCTACATATTCTGGGATCGTGTTATTCAGCTTACATCATTCTTATCCTACAACCATAGGATGTGTCAGAGTACATGTGCTACAGTGGTCAGGACCAAAGTTCAAAATCCATTTCCACTATTGTTATTTGATAGTTCAAAAATAAGATCTGTTTGTATGCTGCTGTCAAAATGGTGCATAGAGAAATGTCTAAAAAGAGGCATGCAAAATCTTCATGCTGTTAAATTAACAATAATTATACAAAATTAATAAATCATGTCACAATATCAGTATACAATGACACTCCTCTAATCCTTGGGGCCCACTAATAATTATTCGAGAATTGTCCTGTGGGAATACCGACTCAATCGTGCAAATTATTGAACTGAGATATTAACTGACTTTGTTGGTAATCGAGTTATGTTCTCTGGAGGATAGTTCCATCATTCCTGCATGTTCTCGATGTAGTCCCGTGACCCAAAACGCTCTAGTTGTTCTGTACGAAGCGTTTGTTTAGGGATACCAAGTTCTTGCCACCCGTACTATACCAATGCAATAATTTCCTAGGCACTGTCACAGATTATGGTATGTTTCCTGGTTATTTTTGAGGATAGTCCACAAAGGAAAGCTGAGATAATTTTAATTTTCCCATAATTTACAGCATAATAATGTGTGAAAACTATGATAACTATTTACAAGCAAGTTTTAATTTTTCTTCCTCTTCCACGTAAAAAACCCTTGTTATTTTACCACAGCAGGATGTGTAGCTTTACACGTGCTATACTGTTGTTAGGAACTATAGCCTGTTACTACTAAAATTCAAGTCCACGTACCTCCAGTCCACCTTTGTCTGTGGTTCTTACTGTATTTGGGACTTGTGTTATGTATCCTGTCAGCACTGACAACACAAAGGACACTTTGCTACTATGCTTAGCTTGTGCCTTTTGAATCAATATTTTTTTCTTATTTTGAGATCTTGACGTAACAAAACTTCATTTACACTTGACAAATCTACTGGTCTTTACATCCAGTAGGTTGCTACATGTAGTAGTCTGTGTACAGTTAAACCTCTCTAATATGGACACCATTGGGACCTATACAAATAGTGCAAAGCATAGTGTCTTGATTGGCGAAGTGTTTTGAGTAGTTAAATCATTTTAGGATCACATGCAGTGTCGACAAGGAGGGGTTTCAAATACATGTACTGTAGGTGAACCACTGAAAAATGTGTTGCAAAATTTGCAAGAATTTCTCAAAATTTATGCCTTGTTCACAGCTAGGGCTGTCACAGGGTGTGTGTTTATTATTTAGAACTCTAGTTTTATTGCTCATTGAAGGAGTGTCTGCAGCTAATGTAATTTGACTTTAAACAGGATATGTAGCTCTCTAAATGGTACACATGGCTTCTTGTGCATACAGTGATATTGTTGTCTACCTGTTGCATTGCCTGTTGATATGGAGAGTGTGAATGAGATCATTTTTAATCTACGCGTGTGTGATAGTATTTCTCTATTTCGGGTGTGTCTATCTGTCTGTCTTGTGACTCAGTAAAGAAACCTGTCGTGCGAGTGTGAAACCGCAGTATAGTGATGTTAAGTTTTGGTGTCAACTGTTACAGTACTTAAAACATTGAAAGTGCGCAACAACAATTTTGGTCTACAAAATGCAATGTATGTTCATTCCATCATAAAGCAGTTCTTACATCACCAATGAGCTTCTTATTGCATCAACCGGCATTCTATCACAATCGTCATTTCTGTAACAAAGTTCACACTGAGGGTGGCGCGTTGAGTCTTGTTTGAAATAATGTGCACTCACTTGATATCAATCTCACCTGTGCCAATTACAAGCCTACTTTGGCAACAAAAGATGTTTTCTACATAAAGCAGCTCTTACATCACTCTTATTGCATCAACTGGCATTCTATCAGAATCGCCATTTTTGTGTAAAAGTTCACGAAAAATACGAGTTCCGTTTTAACTAATGTCCACTCACTTGATAAAATTCTCACCTGTGTCAATTACAAGCCTACTTTGGCAACAAGCCAATTGTGACGATTTTGGTGCTTCTCTTTGGCAAGCAGTCATTGCTGTGGGTCACATGCATCAGCTATGGTTGCAACCATAGCTGACATACAGGCGCTGATGAGGTTCCAATAGCTGAACAGCGACAGATTCAGAGCACATGATTGGTCAGAGTTGGAAGTGAATTCCGTTTCACAAATTCAATCAAGTAGTTTGAATTTGTATCAAATTTGTTATCAATGTGCAATTCAGTCACCAAACCAGTTTCAAGCAGTGAAAACACACACATCATCTGTGTTATTGTTTATAATATGTCTATTCTCTCTCAGTATGGGTGCCCCGGTAATGGTGGAGCTGGATGGAGAGACTGACCCACTCAAGATAGCGACCAAGGAGTTAAAGTGAGTACACACACATGCATGAGTGAATCATACCTAGTGTACATTGGAGGTTGGTTTATCTGCATTTTAAATGCATGCAATACGAATTGTCCTGGTTCAGAATTTCCCTTTCTTGCATTATAGAACCGTGGAATCCCTCTAATCAGGACACCCTTGGGACCCACACATGTTGTCCTGATTAGAGAGGGCTCCTGATTTCAGGGGTTGTTATACATACACAGTACCAATTTGGGACTACATGCAGAACCCGTATTATAGTTGGTGTCCTTATATCAGGGGTGTCCACAGTGAGAGGGTTACACTGTAATCCAGTTGCCTTTCAGACCTACATTGTACATGGAAAACACTAGTGCTGCCACAATATAGAATTTTTGTCACATGTCATGGAGGGTTACCGTACTAGCGGGTTATTAGGCACAGCTCGTGTATGGGTGCATATCGTCTGTTAAGCACATGTTTTGCTGCAGCACTAGCAATGAAAAAAAGTGTTCTTTATTACACTTTCAATGTCAGATTCGTAGTCTGAATACGGTAATGTCATGATATAAACCATGAACACGTGTGAAATGTTCTGACTGCACATGTAGCAGGTTTCCCTTTGTATTTATTTATGTAGTACATGTTGTATTTGGTCTAAGCTTGAGCGGATTAAGTCTCAGTAGTAATGCTTCATGCATGGGTTTCTTGTATAATTATCAATGTCAGATTCGTGGTCTAAATAACTACAGTGAAACCTCTCTAATCCAGACACCCTTGAGACCGGCAAGTAGTGTCCTGATGTCAGGAGTTGTTAAAACATACAAACTATCAATTTGGAATCACATGCAGTGACCACATTATAGTATGTGTCCTTATTTCAAGGGTTGTTAAACATCTCGAGTATCAGTTCGGGGTCACGTGGAATGGCCGCCTGTTAGCATGTGTCCTTATTTCAGGGGTGTCTGTTCCACTGTAGTTTAAATAGTCGTACATTTAAGAAGAAGACAAAGCGTTTTTATTCGCTCTGCTAAGTGTTAGACGCCATCTTGTGACTGTGTAATAAGCACGTGACCAGTCACTCGAGTACTGACAAGTAAAACTATTAATGTATAGTGAGCGATGTTGGAGTCTGGAGTCTTTTAAGGACTGGTAATTAATGTGAGATGAAGCTGTGAAATTAATGTTAGTGAGAAAATAGTATGTACTTATGTATATTTGCACTATGTATGTAAACACTCCATTATCATGTGGTTATATTGGTTGGTTGGTACTTTATTATATCCTTTTTACAATTAAATTAGTCATGTGTGTTTGGTATCAGAGTAGCCACCAATGAGCCACTCCATTGTGGTCCTTACTATAACCCACTAGTGCTGTGTGACAATGTAAACTACTGCTGTTAAAAACTAAGGAAATTTAACTACAATGTAGCCGGAAATCTGAGCAGGTGATAACCCTTGAATTGTGCATGGAATCAGAAGTTAATTTTGTGTACAAACAGTGGAACCCCCTCAAATAAGGACACTCACTATAGTGTGAATGCTGCATTTAACAACCTCTGAAATTAGGACACCTCTCTAATCAGGACATTGTTTATGGGTTCTAGGGTGTCCAGATTAGAGAGGTTCCACTGTATACCTGTACTATTGTGACAATGTATCACTGTTAGTGGACAACTAGACATAAAAAATAATGATGTTGATTGAAAACTTTTGCTAATGGAAATGTTATGGTGAAGTGATGTCTATGTATTTTGATGTACAGTAAAAACTGCTGGAAAATCTCATTTTATTTTCTTGTTCACTACAGAGCTAAGAAGGTACCTATTATTATTCGCCGGTTTCTACCTGACCGTAGCTATGAAGACTGGGCAGTAGAGGAACTAATCACAGACTAATACACACATCACACACTACAACTACATTCATTATGTTCCAACTTGTGTACATGTACTATTTTTAAAGAAAACGACTATTTATTATCAGTGTTCACAATTTCATGTCCGGATACCTGCGTTTTGTATGTACTGTAGCAGCTACGTGTCCCACAGATAGTTTAGCTGTTTGTACTTTGGGATTTGTATTGGTACAACTGAAGGACAACATGTCATAGCTTTTATCTCTCTAGCTGTGTTTTGTCCCTGGAAGCATGTAAACACGACAGCATACAGTGCAGTCTTGTTGAGTGGGTGTGGTTACAACAGCACGGCATTCTGTTTACTGAGAGGACTAAACAATCTCACAGTCAGCACTCAGCATGCAGGGACTTTCCCTATAACTACACATAGACTAAAGTACTAGTAAATTCATACACCTTCTCAAGAGGACTCTGAGTATACACATAGTGACACTTGACCTCACAAGTAGGGCAGTCCCTAATACTCTCACTATGCACTGCAACATTCATAAAAGGTAAGTTCTATTGATAACACACATGCACACACTGATACTAGAGAAGGCTTTGTTCTGTTCTCATGACTCTATAGTACACTTTGCTCTTTTCCTGTCACAATCAACATAATTTCATGTTAAATTTAATACTTTATCTACTGTCTGGTATTCTGGGATACCAAGAAAGTATTATTTACACGTAAACATTAACATAGCTCACATAATTTTATAAACCACGATAACATTGATCAACCAAAATTATAATTATTTGTTATAGCATAGCTAAGAGTGTTTGACCAATCAGATTGCTCAGTTGCCGGGTCCACGATAACATTGATCAACCAAAATTATAATTATTTGTTGTACATGCATGCATGCATGAAATGAACCCGTATGTGACTATAATAACTATAACTATAGTTCCGTTAGAGTGTGTGCATGTGTTCAGAGTATAGTATCAGTAAAATTTATCCTTCTATAATTCTTTAGTGTACAAATGACAATTACAGTAGATCTGCAGTGCTGAAGAATTCCAATATTTCCTCATTGTGGTTGTTGGTCATCTCTGGGCGAATCCCAACCTCCACATGGTGGGTTGGTGACCACGAACACGTGCCCAAAGATCGAGTTGTACTGACCCAGCATTCGTGTGTTTTAACATTCCAAAGAAAAGACTTCAAGTTTGCGTTGTGTCGAAAATAATGTCGACACTGAGATTCAGTTCTGGCTAGATCAACGAAATCCCGTCCAAGACAGGTTGTAAAAGCTATTGCCGCTGACCTGCCCTTCGGAGTTCCTTTGTTATATTCTTCTGCTGGAGTGAAAGGACATGTCTTTCCATCAAACCAGCATCTATGAACATTACAGCCTTTTGCTGCATTTCTTGCCGGACAGCATATAAACTTGTCTTCACTATAAAAACACCAAAAAGATTTAGATGGCATGTCCAAGAAGGTCCAGCATAACCCATTGCTATTTTGACAGAGTCCTGGTATTCAGCGATCAGGTTTGTACTACACCTACTGGAAGTGAAGTCAACTGGAGACAGTCCGATTCCCATTCCGAAGGCCAGACCAAAGCCAACAAATTTCCTATCAGCTGGACTGTAGTGAATCAGGAAGTCAAAGCCAATTTCTGTTCCTGGAACGTCCATCCCTAATTCTATCGTTACTGCTGTTCCCAATAGATCGCTCATTTTAGGCAAAAAAGACACTGATATACCACCACCAAAAGACACATCAAATTTAACACCCCAGCATGTTGTGGATGTAATCTTTGCAGTTTTCAACTCAGGCACATCAAATCCTACTCCACCACTGCCTGAAAAGTAGAGTCCAGCAGCAAATCCGATACCAAACTCGACATGAACAGCCGCAGTATCTGATGCATCAGATTCTGTTCCAAAGGCTCTTGCCAAAGCTTCAAAAAATGCAGGTCCATTCTGACTTACGCACTCTATTAGTTTCAACTCAGTCTCTCCTTTTGCTATTTCCCTGGTCGTGTAGATGTGCTTGCAACCTAAGTCCCAATTAAAGTAGCAAGCAGCTGGAGTTGTTCGAATTGGCCGGCTTACACTCTCAGAACGCTCCTTTTCCCATCATTCTTGCAGCTTCTCTGTTTTATTGAAAAGATGTTTTTTCCCTTCATCTGTGATACGATTATACTGTCCCAAAATAGTAGGCAAAGACATTGTTCCATTGTGGATCAGTTGTTCTGTGACCGGAGTGAAGTAACTAAGACCGGGTGCTGGTCCTTCTAGAGGGTAATCTTTAGCATCATCAGCATCACTTAGACGTGTCGATCTCCAGACTCGCCTGTAATGCTGAAACAGACTCTGAGGGGTAAATGTATCCACATCTGTCAATAAATATTTTCCATCAGCTTGGTAGAAGTAAGCTGAAACCATCAAGCTGCTGAATATGACTGCAACTGACAATTTCATTGTCATGCACTTTCAGTAGCAATACGTAAGTTATCGCAAAGTGACTGAAGCATGACCACTTTTATACAGCGGTGGAAGTCAAGTTCAATATTGTATTGTTACAGTAGTGACGTAGTAATGCATTATACCTGATGACAATGGACATCACTTCCTTGTGACGCAGTAAGTGGAACTGATGTTGTAACTCATTATAATTATTGTCAACATGGAACAACTTAACTGTTTGATTTAGACACTATAATGCATGTTAGAGAGGACATCATGCATGTAAGACATACAAGTGCTATAGCTGTGCATGGCACTTGTTTGACCCTTTGTTTGAAGAGATGCGTTGCATGTAGTCATCCACGCAATTCTACATGCACTCATCTAAACTTTTTCTGAATTGTTGTTACGGGCACTCATCCAAACTTGTGGTACAACTCATTGATGACTCATTTGCTAGTGTGACCAAGCTCACAGGGTCCTTCAAAGGCCTGCATGGGATGAGATTAAACATTACGCACAAGTTACTCATCAAAGTGCACGGTAGGTAGGAAGTTGTATTCCTGTAACAGTGTACCACAACAATAGTAACAACAGCACTGACAGGCTAAACACATAGGCAGTTTAGGCACTACCGTAATATACTCTAAGAATTGATAATTAGTATAATTATACATACGTTATTTAATTTCATGCCCAACTAATGTACATGTGTATAAAATACACGACCAAATGCATGATTTGCCCGAGGGGCTATTCACACATCACATTCTTTAGTGTGTTTCCTAGGCAAGCTTATCTCCCAGTTAATGTGCACCAATGTTATTATTATGGCTTATTATTACCTAACCATATACTGACAGTGGACTCTATCACCTTGGAAACCAGATAACGTGTTGTCCATTGTAGCTATGTGTGATATTACATGTACTGCTATTCACAATAATTATGTCTTGCACTAATCATTTCTCACTTCATTGACACACACGTACGGCCCGGTATATAGTCCTCTAATATTGTTATTCTACTGTAACAATGGTGACAACAGCACTAACAGGTCTAACACAATAGACACTACCTTGTAACTCTGTAGGAATTAAGTGTGTGTTCCTATCATGATACTGTATTTACCACAGCAACAGTGATAACAACACTGGAAGATCAAACAACATAAACTTTTATACCTACATAGTGAAAAGAATCCAAACAGTTGTAGAATAGATACTGGCTGTGATCAATCTAAATTAAATTATTATTAAATGTAAATGTAGCTAGCTGTACCTATGTAAATTATGTACCTATTAAATTATTATTATTAAATTAATGTACCTATTAAATTATTAGGGAGACACGGTAGTGTCTCCCTATGTAGGGTTGAACGAGAAAACAAGATGGCGGCTACATACAATGTATTAGCGTTCAAACGCTGGTATTTCGCCTGGTGATGAATTTTATACGTCCAAAGACACTTAAATCTGCTATCTGGCGTTGCCCCATCTTACAGTAGCAAGGAGATTGCTCGAGATTGTTACTAAAGTGACGAACCTGGAAACGGTGAAAATCGAGTTTCGTCATCTTCGTTTTCTTCTTTCTTCTTCTTTCTTTCTTTCTTTCTTTCTTTCTTCCACTCGCCTAGCACCTTTACGTGAGCAGTGCCGAGACCAAAACACCCACGAACAGTCGTGAAATTCTCCTGGCATGTGCCTTTTGAACTTAGTTTTTAGCGAAACGGCGATATAAATTCCGCGATTTCTCGATCGTGATCCATTGTCAGCTAAGTGTTAATAATTATAGTGATTGCGCAATACGCACGTGACCAAGCTGTGGTTAGCGCACGTGACCATATGCACAAGCTTGAGTATCGCCACGGCCACGCGCATGCTGTATAGATCACGGATAACACATTTGTATGGAGTCTTTGAAGAACTGTAAGCTAGCAAGCGCAGAATCACCATTCTGCCTTGCCAGATAATTATAACCGCCGTAAACAAGTGTGGGCGGGGCTCGTATGCACTGTATGCATGCATGCGTAGGCGAGCTGATATCTACAGCATAAGAATTATTTAGCCACAAGTTTAAAATTGTTAATAATAAAGAAAAGCCATCAACAACAGGAAGACCAAACCAATGGTGGAAACAAAGATGGCACAGTAATTGCATGATATCGAACTGCACTTCACTGTAAAAGAAAAAGGACACAAACAAGAAAATTAAAAAGATTTCTATCGAAATCAAAAGGATGTAGGGTTGTGAAATCTACCACTGGTCAACAATGTAAACTAACAAGGAACAAGCATGGAATGGTAACACGATTGACTTGCTAACAGACCATAGATCCCTACATCAGTGGCTGTACATAAGCTGTCACAAGCTGAATGCACGTCAGGTGTCAGTCAACAGCAACAAGCTGAACTAGCTATAGTCAACTACAGCAGCCACTGATGTAGGGATCTATGGTCTGTTAGCAAGTCAATCGTGTTACCATTCCATGCTTGTTCCTTGTTAGTTTACATTGTTGACCAGTGGTAGATTTCACAACCCTACATCCTTTTGATTTCGATAGAAATCTTTTTAATTTTCTTTTATTAAATGTACCTAGCTGTTTTGTCGGGTGTTCCTCAAGGTATAGTTTTATTGGTTCCCTTCTCTTCTTGGTGTTTATTAATGATTTGCCTCTATCTATTGCTCATACAAATTGTTATCTCTTTGCTGATGATACCAAGCTTACGTATGCATCGAATTGAGACAAGTCACAGCCAGCATCTTCTCCAATCCGACCTTAACCACCTATTTGTATGGTGTTCATTATGGAACTTATCACTAAATAAAGAAAAATGTGCTGTGCTTAGAACCTCGCTCAATCCGTCACATTCTCATGCATCCAATCATTTCCCTACAAAATCCAACAATCAGTTATCAAGTATGTTTCTAGTCAATGAGATCTTGGCATCACCATCACTTCCAACTTGTCCTGGTCTAAACATTATGACACTATCTGCATGTTCTTCAGCCTACTATTCCTTGTACTTAATAAGAAGGAACATCTCTACACTGATTCCAGTCCACATCAAACGACTCTATTTTGTATCTAACGTTGGTTCGATCAAATCTATCATATTGTTCGCAAGTGTGGAGGCCTAATCAGATATGTGACATATCCCGACTTGAACGAGTGCAACGTAAAGCCACCAAATATATACTTGGTCCTACAACTGCTTCTTACAAAGTCAGATTGGTTTTACTGATAATCCTTCCTTTGATACAATGGTTTGAGCTTCATGATATTCTGTTCCTTATAAAGTGCATCAAAACCCTCCAGATAATTTTCCCTCTCAGATATCACTTTTACTTCTGGTCCCACTTGTTCAACTTCCATGCAACTTTAAGCTAAAACATACCTTTTCAAAATTTTCGACTAGTCGGCATTTATATTTCAATCGAATTCTATAAGGCTATGGAATTCTCTTCCTCCAATTGACACTAACAAATCTATTCAAACTATGCAATCTAACTTAACAAATTTTCTCTGGTCTAATTTCTTACGATCTACTAATTCATCAAATCCTTGTTTTTTTCATTTCTTGTGTCTTTGTAACAAGTGTGTTCCAGTAGGTTTTTGCACATATTCTCATGTAAGCACGTAATTTTTTTTTCTTTTCCATGCAGCTGTATATTTTGTACAGTCTGTCAGTCACTCACATCCTTTCGTGACTGTAAAGCAATACGAAATAATTCTGAAAATGATATGAAATATTTGTGCACTTTGATAGCCTGCCAGTATCCATCCCTGCAACTGTGGTATAGCTAGTACATGTAGACTGTACCTTATATGAGCCCCATTCTACAATAATTATAGGAAACTAAAACAAAATAACCGAACTGAATAATTCCTGGAGTTACTCCGTTCAGTTGTCCCACAGTGACAACAGAAAATTCAATCTCTTCTCCTGTATACAGGCTGTCATTGTTAGCTGTGTCTGAGAGCAGTTTATTGTGTTGTTGTCATCACAGAAGCAGACATCAGTACATGTAGGTTCTGATGATATTACTGAGGGACTAGTCTGTGAAGAGTAATCAAATGTTATATGAAAACTTTCATTGCCAAAAATTATATAATAAAATTATTGGTAAAAAAATTGTTAATAGTTAGCATTAAATTTTGTATACGTTGCCTCCATACAGAGCAGTGCCAGCTGTATCGGCTTCAAGTTGTTTCCCGTCATAGTTACTCTCACAGCAATGTATTATCCAACTAGTATTGAAAGAAACAAGACTCCAGCATGCCCAATTGAGAATGAACAATATAGGCTCCACCACTTTGCTTTGTGGTGTTGTTGGTGAACTTAGACTAGAATTTTCACGAGTAAGAGTTTCAGTACAAGGCCAGTCCACCTCCATAAATACCAGTGTTGTTGTGAAAGATCGATGTTCAATTCACTAAGTACTGTAGTCTGATGTACATTATAGTCCGGTCATAATTATTGTTGTTAGTGATGCTGACATTAGCCAGGACTAGATCAGTGACACTAAGTGCATAAATGACTCCTTTTTGGTCACCACCACAATATAAACAGCTGTTGTTAGTAGCAATAACATTCTCAAGTGTAACGAAGTATTCGGCACCACCATATTGAAAGGAATGAAGTTCAAAAACTAACATACCAATCCCAATATCGTGACTGATTGCATTATTATTCTTTTAGTGAGCACTTAAACTTAGTACTTAATTATTATAGCTATATATCATAGCAATAGTGGAGTCAAGTGAGGAATTGTGAGTGTCTGGGCCTGATGTCTGCTGTACAAAGTTTAATTGATAAGAAAGAATTCAGTAACATGCAGCCTTTTAACTAAACTAAAGACTTTCTGTTTACACTTTCGGTACCATTCATAGCCCATGATGCAGAGTTAGAGAAGTGATGCACCTGGTAAAATCATGATTACAATCAGACAAGATGCTGGGGACCCTGGCAAAGGAGCTTGAGAACCAACAGATGTACATGTAGTAGCCTCGTTCATGTCGACGTCGAGCCTGGCTGAGGTCCGACCGTCCGAGACAATGAAAGACTCGAACAGAGTTGGAGGTCTAGAAACAAACTGACACTGACTGTCACGCTGATTTTAAGGACAGTACTACTCTACAGAGCAATCAGCTGACAAGATGTTGGAGTCACTGCGTCACGCGGAGTTGAAAACGACTATACTCGGTCAGCTGTTCTTCCCCTGTGCTCTTCCAGCCTTCCATCGGTATGCAGCCACACCTCCGAGTTGTATCCAAACAAGAATCATTATTGTAAACCTCAATCATACTTTTCTGACACATTGTAATGTACTGAAAATAAAATGTGAAACAACAGATGAGAAACAAGCTAGAAAGATAGCACGTCGTTCATGATGTGCTGTGTGTAGTGTGACAACACCATTCAGTACACAATGAAGAAGAGAGGACAGTAACTATAGCTACAGAGAGATGATGATCAGGATGATTTAGTAGAGCAACTGAGCTGACACTGAGTTATGATACTACTCTGATACTCACTGCAGCTAGAGGGAGAGAGAGAGAGGGAGGGAGAGAGAGAGAGAGGGAGGGAGAGAGAGGAGGGAGGGAGAGAGAGAGGGAGGGAGGGAGAGAGAGAGAGAGAAGAGGGAGGGAGAGAGGGAGAGAGGGAGGAAGAGAGGGAGGAAGAGAGGGAGAGAGAAGGAGGGAGGGATCGAGGGAGGGAGGGAGGGAGAGAGAGAGAGAGAGAGAGAGGGAGGGAGAGAGAGAGAGAGGGAGAGAGGGAGGGAGGGAGAGAGAGGAGGGAGGGAGGGAGAGAGAGAGAGGAGGGAGGGAGGGAGAGGGGGAGAGAGGGAGAGAGGGAGGGAGAGAGAGAGAGAGAGAGGGAGGGAGGGAGAGAGAGAGAGGAGGGAGGGAGAGAGGGAGGAAGAGAGGGAGGGAAAGAGAGAGAGAGGGAGGGAGGGAGGGAGGGAGGGAGGGAGAGGAGGGAGGGAGAGAGGGAGGGAGAGAATGAGGGAGGGAGGGAGAGGGAGAGAGGGAGGAAGAGAGGGAGAGAGAAGGAGGGAGGGATCGAGGGAGGGAGAGAGAGGGAGGGAGAGAGAGAGAGGGAGAGAGGGAGGGAGGGCCGGAGGAGAGAGGGAGGGAGGGAGAGAGAGAAGGAGGGAGGGAGGGAGGGAGAGAGAGAGGGAGGGAGAGAGAGAGAGAGAGAGGGAGAGAGGGAGGGAGGAAGGGAGGAATCGAGGGAGGGAAGAATCGAGGGAGAGAGGGAGGGAGAAAGAGAGGGAGGGAGGGAGGGAGGAAGAGAGGGAGAGAGAAAGAGGATCAAATCAGGTAGTCAACACATATTAGGGAGGCACGGTAGTGCCTCCCTATGTAGGGTTGAACGAGAAAACAAGATGGCGGCTACATACAATGTATTAGCGTTCAAACGCTGATATTTCGCTTGGTCATGAATTGTATACGTCAAAAGACACTTAAATCTGCTCTCTGGCGTTGTCCCATTTTACAGTAGCAAGGAGATTGCTCGAAATTGTTACTAAAGTGACGAACCTGGAAACGGTGAAAATCGTGTCTCGTCATCTTCGTTTTCATCTTTCTTTCTTCTTTCTTCAGCGCGCCTAGCGCCTTTACGCGAGCAATGCCGAGACCAAAACACCCATGAACAGTCATGAAATTCTTCTGGCAGGTGCCTTTTGAACTTAGTTTTTAGCGAAACATCGATATAAATTCCGCGATTTCTCGATCGTGATCCATTGTCAGCTAAGTATTAGACGCCATTGATGTAATTGCGCAATACGCACGTGACCAAGCAGTGGTTAGCGCACATGACCAAGCACTAGTTTGAGTATCGCCGCGCCTTATGGATCACGGAGAACACATACATGTATTTGTCTGGAGTCTTCGAAGAACGGTAAGCTCGTATAGGATCACCATTCTGCGCTTGTCAGATAATTACAACCGCCGTACATGTCTACAAACAATTGTGGGTGGGGCTCGTATCCACTGCATGCATGTGTAGGCGAGCTGATATGTACAGCATAACAATTATTATTAGCTACAAGTTTAAAATTCTTAATAATAAAGAAAAGCCACCAACAACAGGAAAACTAAACCAATGGTGGAAACAAAGACAGCTCAGTACGTGCATGATATTGAACTGCAATTCGCTGAAAAAGAAAAAAAAGGACACAAACAAGAAAATTAAAAAGATTTCTATCGAAATCAAAAGGATGTAGGGTTGTGAAATCTACCACTGGTCCACAATGTAAACTAACAAGGAACAAGCATGGAATGGTAACATGATTGACTTGCTAACAGACCATAGATCCCTACATCAGTGGCTGTACATAAGATCAATATTTTGTCACAAGCTGAATGCACGTTAGGTGTCAGTCAACAGCAACTAGCTGAACTAGCTATAACCAACCACAGCAGCCACTGATGTAGGGATCTATGGTCTGTTAGCAAGTCAATCGTGTTACCATTCCATGCTCGTTCCTTGTTAGTTTACATTGTGGACCAGTGGTAGATTTCACAACCCTACATCCTTTTGATTTCGATAGAAATCTTTTTAATTTTCTTTACATGTACAAGTACTAACAAATAATGTAACGGATAAAAATTCTCGTTTTTCAAAAGATTAATTTTTCCAAATTCAAAGCTTTACCACAGCAGGCTTACAATTTTATTGGCTTTTACCTAAAATTACAAGTTCTGGACAACCTGGTAACTTTTTATGTTATGGAAAAAATTTTTGATACAAAATTTTATGAGGCTAAATTTTATAAGGGTTAACATTTGGTTTGTTGACATGTACAGCTGTTCTTACAAGACATTGTGAATATACTTTAAGTGTCAATGCAGTACAGTGTGTATGGTTTACCATCAATCTCCAGTGGTTTCCAGGAGCTCATCAGGAGGTGGTGACACGTGAGCTAGCTGAGCACTGGCTGGTGGTGAGAACTGATCAGGAGAACAGCGGGTCAGTTCATCATCACTCATAGTACGAGAGACAGGAGGTGGTCAGGAGAGGAGAATGGTAGAGCAGAGGAGAATGGTAGAGCAGAGGAGGGAGTGGTGTCTGTGACAATGATAGACACAACTAACAACAGTATGTACAGTACATGATACACTACAGTACAGTGAGTGAGTGTATGAACACTACTACACACAACACAATGTAACTATCACTAACACAGTCTACTAGTTTGCATTGTAGGGGTGAGCCTGAGCGTAGCTACTTTGAGGAGCGTTATAGGTTAGCTGCCGTATGCTTCATGCATTCTGTCTGTCGGTATTCTCTCTGGAATTCCCTTTATTGACACTCCAATCGTTTTTCTTCTTGATCAGCTTCTTGTTGTCGTTTTCTTAAAACACTCCTGTATTTTACAAGTTCTTGTCTTGGTATTTCTGTCGCTGTATTCTGAATCCCGTAGTATGTATTTTCTCAGACATTTTGATGCGTAACGGGCATTACCAATCATTGTGCACATGCATAGGAATGTTCTGGGAACATTGAGGCGACAAACGCACCCCGTGACAGATAGATAGATACAAATTTGCACACACATGAAACATTGTCACGATAAATGAGGGACTTGCTCAGGCTCATCCCAAATACCGTACACGATGAGAGAACAACACATACAGGAGCACGCACACACACACACACACACACACACACACACACACACACACACACACACACACACACACACACACACACACACACACACACACACACACACACACACACACACACACACACACACACACACACGCACACACATACCTGGTAATGCTGACTTGAGTGATTGATGATTATAAACACACACTTGAATTTGCGGTCAGAGGTCTAGTCCTGGTCTTGATTGGGGACTGGTTCTTGTACTGGAATGGAACAATAACAAGGGATAGTAAAACACATACAGTATGACATCCATTAGTAACCTCTCAACACACTACAATACACTCATGACACTATGTCTCATACCTGGTGCAGTGGGTGAGTAGACTGCTCTGACATTACTAGCAACACTGTCTAGTCCCATTGCCCTCAAAGCTGTGATCAGGTCAGTCCAAGATGCGTTATGAGTGCTCTTCAACCAAACATCAAACATTTCTGTCTTGAGTCTGTCAACTCCGTGAGCATGGTAGGTCATGTGAATGTCCTTCAGCTGGCTTGTGGTGAGATCCAGCTGTATACCGAGCATGTGCCAGTCACTAACTCTCTTGCATGCTGTGACAAGATGCTTCACTGTGAGAGGAGTGCCTAGTGAGAAAACAAGTACATTATAACAGGAGCACTCTCCTCATCATTGTGGTATAACTCACTGAGTGTTCTAGAGTGGTCACTAGTAGCTGTGGGTAGCTGTGTATCAGTAGCTGTGTGACTGATGATGTCCTCCTTCAGCTCAGTCGTGTTTGTGTCTACAGTACCACACAATAACTCTAATACACAATGGTTCATAATGGCATACCAGCTGGTGACTGCCGCCAACGCAACTCCTGTTCCCTCAATGCACACCTCTTCCTCGTTAGTTCACACTGAGCTCTTGGTGGTCCTGACGTGCTTGGTTTGCAGAGGATGTGGCGAGACTCTCTCTGTGGGTTACAGGAGCAGGGAAAGGAGTCCTCGATAGTGATGCTGTCTACATCAAAGCTGAGCCTCTTCTCTGTTTCAAGTATTGTCTTGTGGATAAAGGAACGAATTACGGAGCACTCACTGTCACTGAAAGAGTAGTAGATCTCTAGTTGAAGCTGTCTCTCGATAATGATGATGTCACCTCCACTGTGGTATTGAAGAACAAAGATGTTTCTGTACTGACGTAGACCACTGACAATACTGAATAAGTGAGAGGACAAGAGCAACACGATCAGTGTAGGAGAGAATGCAGGAGGCAGAGGAATGTACAATTCTTGATAACTGGATTGGATTTTCAACCGCGCTATCCACGGGCAAAATGGCCGGCATTTCATTATTCCACGCTCTTCTTCCTTTGAGGCATAGAGTAGTACACACGGCATAAAGAATGCACTCGACTTCTCGATAATGGCCACGGCCTTTACCTCAGCAAGGAGATTGATAAATGCCTCAGCATTGAGCAGATGTGGAAATTGGAAAAAGTCAGCCAGTGTGTGTCGATCAAAGCAGCCGTGCTGTTTGAAGTGTTCCCTGGCACCAGCAGGAAGGTCGATGCCAAACAGATCATGGAGCTCGTCCTCATTGATAAAGGACACACCAATCAGGAGGGACACCAGGTCAAGGATGGGCTTCAGCTCTATGATAACCAGTGCCTGGTAATGTAACACGAGGTTAAGGTTATGGAAGAATGTGATTGCCTTCCTGGTCTCCTGCTCATCCATATCCAGTGACCTGCCGATATCCACACACTCCTGCAGTGATAGAATGACTCTCTGCTTGGCCTTAGACAACAGACTAAGATAGAACCCAAACCATCGTAGTTTTATTGTAACCTCTATGGATGGGCTCTTGCTGATTAGCCGTCGTAACTCCATCATGTATTGCCTTCTCTTCTTCTTGTCACTGATGATTGCATTGATAGGGAGGATGGGCTTGCCCTTATAGTCGATACGGAGTCGCTCGTAGGCTTTCAGGCTCTCGGCTAGGATGGTATTCTTGTCATCAAGTGACTCGCTCGCACACTCGTCCACTTTGTCGGCAAATGTGCCGATGACAGCAAAACGTGCGTTGCCATGACAATCTGATGAAGGGCTCAAAGAGGGAAGAAAGGAAGACATTGATTTAGCGAGAGACTCTAGTAGCTGCCAATATGAGTGCTGGAGCATTGTATCAGCCATGCTGATAGAGTGGCCTCGTATACAATATGAGAACTGTGGGATGGCATCTAACCGCTCATTAAGCTTCAGAGTGAAGAGGGCTAGACACTTGTTGCGGACAAAGAGAGGGAAAACGTCCAGATAGTTTGGTTGACCACCAGAGTCAGACATTAGTAGTAATCTGGTACGAAAGAGGCGGGTTGATCCACGGACCTTGGGTAGTCGCTGCATGATCTCTGTCAATATCTGGGGAAAGTCTCGTCTGTGTTTGGTTGCAGCACTAGGAGCTGCTGGAGGAGAGTGGGCTGGGTCAGAGAGGGTAGGGGTAGCTCCTGTCTCGTGCTGCAGCAGGACATCATCACGTTGCTGCTCTGTACCAAGATGGTCAACTGGTTTAGCCAGAGCCTCGATAGTCTCACAAACCATGTCAAGCATTCTGTCAGGAGTGAGCTCCTCCCACTCCACATCCTCAGAACTGTCGTCTCCTACTATGATGGAACATGATGGTGGCTCAGCAATGCCAGTGCTATGGCGCTCCACAGCAGGGGGTCGACCCATGGCTAGATCAATAACCGATGTTTTTCGGGTAGCTGGAGGACCTTGTGTTGTCACATTAGAGATACTGACAGTGACGTTATAGCCCAGCTTGTCCATGGCTTGATCACTGGTTACTGTACAGAGAGAGTAATACTATAGCATTTGAATACATAGCAACTTTACATTTACTTGTTACATGTAAATGTATACTGTACTGCCCACGAGTAAGTGTACAAGTACCCGTGGGCGACTCGCACGTCACACGGGGGTAATTTAATTTAGCCCACGGCCTGCCTGACATTGACCTCGAGTTAGGTGTGGGTCGGACGGGTACGCGCGCAGACACTGCAGGAACGTGTTCGCGCAGATCGGAGAGTCTTCAGTGGAGAGTTGAACACTTCAACAGTCGTCGATATGGCTCTTAGTGTTCGTCAGATACGCATGCTATCTTCTAAAGGTGCTGTTAGTAGTGTGTAGTCCGACTTGTTGTGAGCTACTATTGTAACTTTCTACAGATTTGCCTACACATGCGTTAGTTCACCTCCTTCCAGTCCTCCACCTCCTTCCACACAAACAGTCGTCCACCTCCTTCCTCCTCGTCGTCCACCTCCTTGCTCCTTCCTTCAGCCTGATGTGCTACTGAAGGAAGGCATCCGCTGTACGGTGAAGTGGTCATCTGGAAAGTTGTTCTCATGTGTAGTCGTTGATCTTGGTTAGTTGTACAGTGTACATAATAGTAAAGTAAATTAAAAAGATTTCTATTGAAATCAAAAGGATGTAGTGATGAAGAAATCTACCTCTGGTTCACAATGCAAACCAACAAGGAGCAAGTATGGAATGGTAACACGATTGACTTGCTAACAGACCATAGATCTCCACATGAGTGGCTGTTGTGGCCTGACTATAGCTAGTTCAGCTAGTTACTGTTGACTGACACCTTGAATTGAATTCAGCTTGTGACAAAATATTGATCTTATGTACAGCCACTGATGTAGGGATCTATGGTCTGTTAGCAAGTCAATCGTGTTACCATCCCATGCTTGCTCCTTGTTGGTTTACATTGTGAACCAGTGGTAGATTTTTTCATCACTACATCCTTTTGATTTCGATAGAAATCTTTTTAATTTACTTGTTTGTGCCCTTTTTTCTTTTTCAGTGAAGTGCAGTTCAATAATCATGCATGTACTGAGATGTCTTTGTTTCCACCATTAGTTTAGTATTCCTGATGTTGATGGGTTTTCTTAAACTTGTAGCTAAAATTGTTATGCTGTACATATCAGCTCTGCCTAGTCGCCTACGCATACATACGAGCCCCGCCCACACTTGTTTGTAGACCTACACGGCGGTTATAATTATCTGGCAAGTGCAGAATGGCGATCCTACACGAGCTTACCGTTCTTCGAAGACTCCAGACAAATGCCGGGTTTGTGTTCTCCGTGATATTGATCCATACTGAGCTGCTTGTCACGTGCGCTAGCCACTGCTTGATCACGTGTGTATTGCGCAATCACAATAATGGCGTCTAACACTAAGCTGACAATGGATCACGATGGAGAAATCGCGGAATTTATATCGCCGTTACGCTAAAAACAAAGTTTAAAAGGCACATGCCAGGAGAATTTCACGACTGTTCGTGGGTGTTTTGGTCTCGGCACTGCTCGCGTAAAGGCGCTAGGCGAGTTGAAGAATGAAAGAAGAAAACTAAGATGACGAAACTCGATTTTCACTGTTTCCAGGTTCGTCACTTTAGTAACAACTTCGAGCAATCTCCTTGCTACTGTAAGATGGGGCAACGCCAGAGAGCAGATCTAAGTGTCTAAAGACGTATAAAATTCATCACCAGGCGAAATATCAGCGTTTGAACGCTAATACATTGTATGTAGCCGCCATCTTGTTTTCTCGTTCATCACTACATAGGGAGTCACTACCGTGCCTCCCTAATAATACAGTACTTTTCATGAGTATTGCTTGGTAACAGTATGTGTCTGTGTAGGTACTAATTAGGAAAGCAATGGAAGCGGCAAAAGCCAAACAGTTTTCTGAATCAGAACCAGAGGACACAAACAAAAAAACAAAGACTAAAACCACTACAAAGACTGCTAAGAAGAAGAAAAAGCAAAGTGACAAGGTGAAGAGTACATGTAGTAACACAGTTTATGTTAAGTATATTTTCACAAGAAAATAAAAAGATTTCTATCGAAATCAAAAGGATGTAGGGTTGTGAAATCTACTACTGGTCTACAATGTAATCTAACAAGGAACAAGCATGGAATGGTAACACGATTGACTTGCTAACAGACCATAGATCCCTACATCAGTGGCTGCTGTGGTTGGCTATAGCTAGTTCAGCTAGTTGCTGTTGACAGTCACTGATTTAGGGATCTATGGTCTGTTAGCAAAGTCTATCGTGTTACCATTCCATGCTTGTTCCTTGTTAGATTACATTGTAGACCAGTAGTAGATTTCACAACCCTACATCCTTTTGATTTCGATAGAAATCTTTTTATTTTCTTGTTAGTGTCCTTTGTTTCTTTTTCAGTGAAATGCAGTTCAATATCATGCACGTACTGAGCCGTCTTTGTCATGGTTTCCACCATTGGTTTAGTTTTCCAGTTGCTGATGGCTTTTCTTTATTATTAACAATTTTACTTGTATTAAAAAATAATTGTTATTGTGTACATATCAGCTCGCCTACGCATGCATGCAGTGCATACGAGCCCCGCCCACACTTGTTTGTAGACCTGTACGTCGGTATAATTATCTGGCAAGCGCAGAATGGTGATCCTACACGAGCTTGCCGTTATTCGAAGACTCCAGACAAATATGTGTTCTCCATGATTCATGCGGTGCCGGCGGGGCGATACTGAAGCTAGTGCTTGGTCACGTGCGCTAGCCACTGCTTGGTCACGTGCGTATTGCGCAATCACAATAATGGCGCCTAACACTTAGCTGACAATGGATCACGATCGAGAACTCGCGGAATTTAGACCGCCGTTTCGCTAAAAACAATGTTCAAAAGGCACCTGCCAGGAGAATTTCATGCACGACTGTTCGTGGGTGTTTTGGTCTCGGCACTGCTCGCGTAAAGGCGCTAGGCGCGCTGAAGAAGAAAGAAAGAAAGAAAGAAAGAAGAAAACGAAGATGACGAAACTGGATTTTCACCGTTTCCAGGTTCGTCACTTTAGTAACAATTTCGAGTAATCTCCTTGCTACTGTAAGGTGGGGCAATGCCAGATAGCAGATCGGAGTGTCTTTGGACGTATAAAATTCATCACCAGGCGGAAATATCAGCGTTTGAACGCTAATACATTGTATGTAGCCGCCATCTTGTTTTTCCGTTCAACCCTACATAGGGAGGCACTACCGTGCCTCCCTAATATAGTGGCGCCCAGTATTCGTCTAACGTGCCAGAATAGTACTGGGCGCCGTTAGGTCCATACTGGACACGTTAGGCGAATACTGGGCGCCGTTAGGCGAAGGTTTTAGGGTATTGGGTTTAGTAGTAATTTTGGACGCGGTTTCCTGTTTCATTTCATTTCTTGTTTTACCTACACCCGGAGAAAAACAGTGTACCCCCACACTGTTTTCTTCCGTAGTATTAAGATGGAGAAAAACAGTGTACCCCCCACACTCTTTTACCCCATCTATGAAGGAAAAATATGGAAAATAGTGTAAACTTGTACGGAACCGGGCATTGTGGACCAGGTGCATCTGTCTACAATGTTTGAGTGCATAGTCTATTTGAGACGAAGAGAATCGTACTAATCTGTTTGTGTACTTTCAGTGATGGGACGACGTAGTGTTGAAAAAAAAAGAGCCGAACGACAGCTATAAAAGAGAGCGAAAAAGAAGCTAGGTTTGCCAACAATTTCAAAATACCATAGGCAAAACACCTTAGGTGGCAGTAGTCCTCCTGGGTCTCCTCTCATCTTAGAAAAGACATCACCATGTTCTGTTATTGCTACATATACCATAGTGTGTGGGCGTCCCAATACAAGGCACAGGTGGTATATTTCTCATATTCCACCATGGTGCACACCTCAGTTAACCCATTGAAGAGTGAATTTCTCATATACCTCCATGGAGATTATGCGATATATACCACCGTGGTGGTAGTCTCGTTCCCAGACCACACCTCTTCCGCTTTGCTTCTGAGAGGGTCTGGCAGCTTGCTCGACTTTTCTCGGTCTTGATGACGTTTCATTCTCAGAAAATGGAAATGACCAATCAGATCGCCTTTTTTTTACAAAATTCACATGACAAACGCGCCGTTGAGCACATGATCAACATGGCGGTAGTGCAGTGTGTTCAGATTCATCGATGACAGAGAGCATCTAGGGTAATCTTTGTTGACTAATAAGCACTACGAGGCAGCCAGCCACTTCTTAGCATGCTCAAACGAGCGATTTCGCTACCAACAGGTGTGAAAAAATAATTTGCGATTTATTGTTGTTGCCATTACATTTGTGAGCACTGCCATCTTCGAGCGCCACCAAGGAACACAGCATAGTACCTGTAGTGTCTTCCTGACCCGATCTATAACTATTGTCAAGTTCTGTAGTTCATGTGACCACATACATTAGTATACAGACAATTTGTCCGCATATTGCGTCCGTGTAGCTATTGAACGCGTGACAATGACGTCATCAAGACCGAGAAAAGTCGAGCAAGCTGCCAGACCCTCTCAGAAGCAAAGCGGAAGAGGTGTGGTCTGGGAACGAGACTACCGTGGTGGTATATGAGAAATACACTCCTCAAGGGGTTAACCAAGAGGTGTGCCCTGGTCAAGTGATCAGGTTGAGGTTGCGCGAGGGCATCCTCGGACAGTTATTCGCCTTGCAACTAGCAGCACCCAGTTGCAGGGCGAAGGTGTGCAGAAGTGGCTGAGATTTATAGTGTACAATCATCCTGACACTAGTGGGTATTAAATTGGCAAGCATGTGACAAACCCCGCCCAAGTCATGTTGAATATTGCAATGAATACAAGAACAATTGGCGATCGCTCTTTCGCTCTAGAAGCACAAAGCTGTCCAAGTCTTTGCCACACACTCTACTCAGGCACGCGTACACACTTGGGGCCTCCTCTCGGCCCGTGACTCACCGCTAAATCAAGACCCACGCGAACGCGAGCACGAGCAAGAAGCGATGCCCACACATGTACAAGTGAATCTGAAGAACAGAACGACTGTCTGAGTAGTCTGGGTTCTCCTGAATCTCCAACATGTTTGACAGATGATGAGACTTGTATTGCTTCACTTCCACAAAAAGATACTGATCTGTTTGGTGTTGACATGACTATACGTCACTATGATGAAGTCGAAAAATGTGTAGAGTTGAACAAATCTAAGTTAAAAGGAGAAGACCTCGTACAACATTTACTTGAATGCAATCGCTCGCTAGCTGATAAGGTTGTTTTTTTTTATCAAAGAAAGTTTGAAAAAGCCGAAGCTAAAGTTTATGATGAAGAGTTTGAGTGTAGCAAAAAATTACATTGTGTTCGAGATTTTTATAGAAATAATTATGCTATATTCGGATATTCGGAGTTTATTTGATTTTTCACTGACGGCAGAGACACATGCATACATGTAACTGAAAACCCGAGTGAGAGTGCTGTTTAGCCATTAATGTTTGTCGCTTCTCCGTCTACAGTGACCGAGCATGCCGCTTAACTTAAAACAAAGCCAAAAGTGTTTCTGTTGTGTTGATGTTGAAACATTGTGTACAATGCACCGTATCTTTATTTTTCAGAAATATCTGTCTTCTTGCAATGCTGAAGTGAAAAGTGTAGAGTGTCACCTTCATGCACAAATCTGTTCAGTCTCTAGTCACTGTTGTCTTTATTGGGACGCTCTAAACGTGGAATAGCAATTGCGGAATAATGAGACCACACCTCTTCTAGCACATGCGTACAAGACATGAGCATGTGCACACATGTGATAGCTAGTTAGCTAGATCGTGACAAGCAGCGACATCCCAACTGTATCGCGATCGAGATCGTGACAAGCAGCAGTAGTATCGACATCAAAACTGTATATCGATCGTGATCGAGATCGTGACAAGCAGTAGTCAGTACTGCTTATGAGTATCGACATCCCAACAATCAACGACAGCTACATCAGTGCTAGTGAAGAATTGCACAGCGGACAAACGTCATCGTTCTCTCTAACAGCTCTGACGATGACAGACGATCAAGGTGCGCTTATTGTTTAACCGTTAGCAGATTAGTAAAATTAATTATTTGTTTGCATGCAGGGAAGAAATCTCAGACGATGGCGAGTCTATTGTTGTTCTCTCGGATAGTGAATATGATGATGATCATCATCATACAGATGACAGTGATTTTAATTCTCCGACAAAGTAAGCATTAGTATGATGTCACTTGCTCAACCAACCCATTGCAGTACAAGCATACACTGCACACATGGTGTAAGTCACAAAAGTCAATAATCATAACTTGTAGACAAAAATTGTGTGTTGGTACCTTCTGCTTTCATTTTTAAGTTCTAATTATGCAAGAATATTCTAGAGTACTATGAAGAAGATCATCAACTGTCAATCTATGAACGTATTCCAATGGATAAGAAAAGAGTTTACAGCATCGAGAAAGTTGTCCCGAATTCTACTAAACCCTATGTTGGATACTTTGGGAGTTCTGTGCAGCAAAGTGCCTACTAGCATTTCTGGAAATAAAATTATGTCATTTGTAGTGGATACCAGCAAACTGGAACACAAAGACGACATTATTGCTAATGATATGGTAATGTGGAAAAACAATCATGTCGACAGAGAGAAAGTGGTAGCTACTGTGTCAACAAGTCGTGTTACTTGTGTAGACAAATGTTCTGGTCAGGGATCTACTTTAACTCACACTGTAAATCGTCTGTATCGTATTCACGGAGCCTGAAAAAGATGACTGCTTGTTTATACGGTGAGATTCTTACAGAAGTGTATATGCACAAACTAATGTGTTAGGAAGCATGCTGTCATATCATTATCTGCATAAGTTTGGTACGTTATATCCCAAGGATTATGTTTGATCATTGTTAATCCGAACAGCTTTGTAGAGTCTTTTTGGATAGTAAATTACAGTACTGGCATGTTGTTACTTTCATTAATGAGTGAGGTGTGCCCGAGGCTATTAAAAGTGTATTGAGACTAGCATGATAATCACAAGAAAGCTCTTGAAATACGGTGTGGAAAGTCTCCGTGTCCACACCATTATATTCCACCCATCTCACTCCGTTGTGGGACCACCTGTTCTTGGTCGTTGCTAAGATATTTTAGCCCGTTTCGAACATGTGTGATATGGTCTGATTCCTGATCTGCTCAGGAATATGCCTGCGCTTGAATGAATGGTGTACGATAAAAAAGCTTGTTAAGTTACGATACAGAATGTCGAAAAAACCATTGAAAAACGGAGTTTTTGCTTAACCCACTACGGAGTGAAACGGTCAGTGCGACGGTACCGTATTCCATGCCTTGTCTTCATTGAATAATTATGTGTTCAACATACAACAAGAAATTAAAAAGATTTCTATCGAAATCAAAAGGATGTATAGGGTTGTGAAATCAACACTGGTCCGCAATGTAAACTAACAAGGAACAAGCATGGAATGGTAACACAATTGTCTTGCTAACAGACCATAGATCCCTACATCAGTGGCTGCTGTGATTGGCTATAGCTAGTTCAGCTAGTTGCTGTTAACTGACACCTAACGTGCATTCAGCTTGTGACAAAATAATTTATTGATCTTATGTACAGCCACTGATGTAGGGATCTATGGTCTGTTAGCAAGTCAATGTGTTACCATTCCATGCTTGTTCCTTGTTAGTTTACATTGCGGACCAGTGTTGATTTCACAACCCTACATCCTTTCGATTTCGATAGAAATCTTTTTTAATTTCTTGTTTGTGTCCTTTTCTCTTTTTCAGTGCAGTGCAGTTCGATATCATGCACGTACTGAGCTGTCTTTGTTTCCACCATTGGTTTAGTTTTCCTGTTGCTGATGGCTTTTCTTTATTATTAAGAATTTTAAACTTGTAGCTGAATATACTTGTTATATCAGCTCGCCTACGCATGCATGCATGCAGTGGATACGAGCCCCGCCCACAATAGCTGGTAGACCTGTACGGCGGTTGTAATTATCGGGCAAGCGCAGAATGGTGATCGTATACGAGCTTACAGGTCTTCGAAGACTCCAGACAAATATGTGTTCTCCGTGATCCATACGGCGTGGCGATACTCAAGCTAGTGCTTGGTCACGTGCGCTAACCACTGCTTGGTCACATGCGTATTGCGCAATCACAATAATGGCGTCTAAAACTTAGCTGACAATGGATCACGATCGAGAAATCGCGGAATTTATATCATCGTTTCGCTAAAAACAAAGTTCAAAAGGCACCTGTCAGGAGAATTTCGCGACTGTTCGTGGGTGTTTTGGTCTCCGCATTGCTCGCGTAAAGGCGCTAGGCGCGCTGAAGAAAGAAGAAAGATGAAAACGAAGATGACGAAACTCAATTTTCACCGTTTCCAGGTTCGTCACTTTAGTAACAATTTCGAGCAATCTCCTTGCTACTGTAGGATGGGGCAACGCCAGATAGCAGATCTAAGTGTCTTTGGACGTATAAAATTCATTACCAGGCGAAATATCAGCGTTTGAACGCTAATACATTGTATGCAGCCGCCATCTTGTTTTCCCGTTCAACCCTACATAGGGAGTCACTACCGTGCCTCCCTAATAATAACGTTCGCCAAACAAGAAAGCATAATTATGAATTATGTTAAAACACTGACATGATTACCACAAAGCATTATGTTGTGTACAAAAGTGTTACTTATAGATTTTATACACCTGTACAGATTCTTCTGGTGAGATATGGCCATATGTACTAGTCATGTACAAGTTCGATGGTTTTACCTCCTCAGATGGTACTTACCACGAAGGTCTTGTAGACTGCAGCAGTATGGAAGAGTACGATAAGCTTTTGGCGTCAATGAAGGAGGACTGGAATCAGCGAGAACAACAAGTATTCTCTGACCGAATGAGCTACCCAACCACTTTTTTCTTGGTTTACACAGTACAAATCAAAAGAGTTAAGAGAACATACATTGCGATGTTTGAGAGAGGAAATTGGCTTAGATTCGCCCCCTAAGGCATATTACACAAACGACATGCAACGAGTCAATGAATTCCCTCCTCAAAGAGAGTACCAATTACAAAAAACAGCAATGGGAGTGTTTAATGACAAAATGAAGAAAGTGGTTCAGCAACAGCAGCGCGAGATAGAAAAAGCTGTAATTAACTGTGGAAAATATCGACTATAATATGTACTCAATACAGTTTCTTGGCTCTTCCTGAGGACAAGTGGTTCAGAATGACAGAAACACAGCTGGTACAGCACCTAAAGAAGTTGAATATGTGTTCGGTACGTGAAAATAGTCAACAATATTATGGAGAAAACAATTCTAATGAAACAGACCAGTCTCTTCAGTGCCATAACATCACTGTTGGGCAATTTCAGCTGAGCCAGAGCTATTCTTTGTCTGTGTCGTATGAAGATGCTATTGTGATACTCGATTACCTAAAGAAGTGATTGAAGGTGTTTTGGCAAAGGCAGCTATGTTAACATCTGAGTCTAATGCTATCACTTTTGCCCCTGGGTGTGGCAATCAGGATCGAATGGTAAAGTCTACATCTAAAGCTAGCCCACATCTGGTGACTGTCTCCAAAAGTTGCCAATATAAATGTGATGACAACTGTCCACAGCACAAGTCTCCAGCTCTTTGCTTGCACACAGTAGCAGCAGCAAAGTCAAATGGTGAATTAAAAATGAATTCTTAAAGTGGTATAGCAAATCACGTGGAAAACAGCCAATAATATGACACCACTTGATTTACAAGGAATGCCAGCAGGGGCAGGACGCAAGGGCGGAAGAGTACCCAGGAAAAGAAATCAGACTACATCGATACCAACAGATGAGAACCGTGTGCCACTTACGCCTACAAGTAGCAAAGGCAGTACAGATTCTTCACCTGACAAGACAGGCTTGAAGGATTCCATTGCTTGTGTCAGCACTCGTCTTTCTACAACAGGTGTTTCAAACTCTAGTTCTGTTTCAATGCATCCATCACCTGCAACTTATTACAGGCAATATCCATTGCCATCTTCTCCTTATTTGACACCATTCAGTCAGGCAGGAAATTCTTCCCAATCGGTACTTCACTATACCCAGTATCAATCACTAGCACCACTGCAATCACAACACAAGTTCTCTTCTCCGGTTTCTGGCACTTCTCCCATTCCCTGCTATCATCAAGAGTTTGAATTGTGTTTTAAAAGTGGAAACATCTGTGCTGGTTGCCGTGCAAACTTTACTCAGGCTGATGTTGTAGTGGTGAAGCATTATGAGAATCGAACATTCTTCCATCCTCAATCAGGACTGCCAACGAGCAATTTTGGTAATGCTTATACTACCACTGTCAACTGGAGACTATTCGACCCAGGCAGCATAGTTATTCCCAACGATGTGCGCTGTAAGCTGTCAGTCCCTTTCAAGGAGATAATCTATCAACAGTTTGGCATTACTGTGTAGCATTATGCATTAACATGTATTGCCCTGAGCATTTCGTTTTTCTGATTAAATTATAAATCTCACGTCATTCAGTTCAGTTGCTGTGTTACCTAGCATTTATAGAGAGATAATAAACCAGCTAGCCTAGTAAAGTAGTTTAAGCATGCCAGGCTCACTGTTAAACTACATGTATCAGGAGTAGATAAAGAGGCGTGGTCTAAGAGCTAGCTTTCACGTGACATGCATTATGCTTAGTCTCGTCCCCAGGCTATACACCCTCCGCCTTACAAACAGTGTGCAGACAGCTGTTTAGTAGCAGGTAAGTCCTGGAATGGATTATTTCTACGTGCAATCATGCGGCAGAAGTTAGAAGCAACCAGTGAGCGTGCCAACAACAAGCCTTGTATAAGATTGCACAGATCTCGCCTGTTCCAGCTGAGAGACAGCCACCTCGCGTGCCTGACCACCTGATTCTTTTGCCGAGAACGTAGCACAGCCTTTGCTTTGACTAGACAAGGTAAGCTTGATTAGGCCAAAACGCTGAACGCGAGGCTGATAGCCGCGCGAGCGATTCTGTTCGCATGCTTGCTCACATGAACAATACAGTACCTTCGTAAACTGAAAGAGTATGCACAGTGTATCACATTCAAGGCACTGCTATGGTTAGGCAGTACACCGTGCACACACACAGAGTGAGACCTAGCTAGCTATACACCGAGAGGTGTGGTCTATATGTGCTATTCCAATTCCGTTATTCCGCAATTCCGTTATTTCGCGTTTTACGGCATCCCGTCTTTAGTCACATGATGGAGGATGATCAGAGACTGGTGCATGAAGGTGATTATAATAATTATGTGCACTTATTGTCTCACTCATTCCTTGTTTCTGAGTAAGCTAGAGTACATACTCAGCTTGTAGTAAGGCGTAGCTGTTTATCACTGCATCCTGTAAAGCCATCAGTCCTAGAAACCCTACTCCAATCTTTCTCACCACCCGGCCAAAACACTTAAAACAACATAAAACAATCATAAATGTTTCTTTCACATTGTAAGTATGACTGTGTGAGTAATTGAGCGATCGATCGCGAGGTAAGCAAATTACGCCATAACTCGAGAACGAAGCTTCATATTAGGGAGGCACGGTAGTGACTCCCTATGTAGGGTTGAACGAGAAAACAAAATGGCGGCTACATACAATGTATTAGCGTTCAAACGCCGATATTTTGCCTGGTGATGAATTTTATACGTCCAAAGACACTTAGATCTGCTCTCTGGCGTTGCCCCATCTTACAGTAGCAAGGAGATCGCTCGAAATTGTTGCTAAAGTGACGAACCTGGAAACGGTGAAAATCGAGTTTCGTCATCTTCGTCTTCTTCTTTCTTTCTTCTTCTTTCTTCAGCGCGCCTAGCGCCTTTACGCGAGCGGTGCCGAGACCAAAACACTCAAGAACAGTCGTGAAATTCTCCTGGCAGGTGCCTTTTGAACTTTGTTTTTAGCGAAACGGCGATGTAAATTCCACGATTTCTCGATCATGATCCATTGTCAGCTAAGTGTTAGATGCCATTATTGTGATTGCGCAATACGCACGTGACCAATTAGAGTCTATAGCGCACGTGACCAAGCATAAGCTTGAGTATCGCCGCGCCGTATGGATCGAATCACGGAGAACACATATTTGTCTGGAGTCTTCGAAGAACGGTAAGCTCGAATAGGATCACCATTCTGCGCTTGCCAGATAATTATAACCATCTACAAACAAGTGTGGGTGGGGCTCGTATGCACTGCATGCATATGCGAGCTGATAAGTACAGCATACATGTAACACTAGATAGAAGTTTAAAATTGTTAATAATAAAGAAAACCCATCACAACAGGAAAATTAAACCAATGGCAGAAACAAAGTCGGCTCCAGCAGTATGTGCATGATATTGAACTGCACTTCACTGAAAAAGAAAAAAAGGACACAAACAAGAAAATTAAAAAGATTTCTATCGAAATCAAAAGGATGTAGGGTTGTGAAATCTACCACTGGTCCACAATGTAAACTAACAAGGAACAAGCTTGGAATGGTAACACGATTGACTTGCTAACAGACCATAGATCCCTACATCGATCAGTGGCTGTATTATAAGATCGATATTTTGTCACAAGCTAAATGCACGTCAGGTGTCAGTCAACAGCATCTAGCTGAACTAGCTATAGCCAACCACAGCAGCCACTGATGTAGGGATCTATGGTCTATTAGCAAGTCAATCGTGTTACCATTCCAACTTGTTCCTTGTTAGTTTACATTGTGGACCAGTGGTAGATTTCACAACCCTACATCCTTTTGATTACGATAGAAATCTTTTTAATTTTCTTTACAAGTAAAGACGACTCGAACTCGCTAGCTGTAAGGCAGCCAGCAGTGGACAATTTTGTCTGTATAGAAATCCACATCACCAACAACACCTATCCATCCAGGAGAGCCATCTACGCTGTAACTCACGCAGTAATCTCTATAACCAAAATTCTTCAAATTCAAATCCAAGCAAGCATCGATTTCTGCCTGTTTTCCTTGTAAAAATAAAACCAGTTATTCCTTGCAGCATGACGCAGCACTGACAATGCGACTAACTAGGGCTGTTTCTTTTTGCGACACTAAATTTCAAAAATGTAATGAGCACAATACAAAATTTTATTGGATAATACTTTTATTATAAAAATTTTATTGGATACTAAAATAATTTTGCGAATTGATCTTTGAAATTAATTTAAATGCCCCAAAGAAACTAGCTCTACACTATCTCAAAGTCCATGAGTATGATAATGTCCATGCATGCATCATTACCTCTCGTCGTTGGGAAGATCAATCCACACAGAGGCTCTCCCATGTTAGCAGACTGTGGTAAAACTCTCTGAGGCTGACTGGTACCAGCTCTGAAACCATCAGGACCAAATAGATTCTTGTAACAGTGATTACAGTATGGTTTGCCATCATGCTGGAGAGAGAGAGAGAGAGAGAGAGAGAGAGACGTAGTATCAGCACACGCTCATTTCAGTCTTCTCGAGACAAACCTCTAACAATCTCTCAGGGTCCAAAAAACGTCCACACTCCACACACTTGAAGCATCGAGGAAGCCACTCCTTCCCTAGGGCTTGCTTGCGCTCGGCTGTGACAAACAGAGAGACAGGATGTTTCTGTTGCCATTGACACAAATATGGCGTTAGGTAAGCTGTATGCTAACAATAGGTTCACTCATTACTCATGTATGATGGCTCAATCATGCTCCCGCCATGCAACTAAACATGCACATACCCAACATGCACCGAGGAAATGCACTTCACTCATAGTGTGTCAGGGCTGCTGTGCACAACCGTAGAATGACTACATTAACCATCCATACCTTAAATACCCTACCACACAATGACATCATGCTACGTCATACATTCTCGGGAGCATATTTTCCGTCTAATTACATGTACTTCGTAAAACGACACAAAATATAATTATTTAGTGAGTAGGTAACATTGATTCTTACCATGTGATGATGGAGGAGATGGTGTTAGTGATAGAGATGGTGATGATGGTGTAGCTAAAGAAACAGAGACTATCAGTAGATAGTGTTGAATGATTATGCCTCAGTATGGGTGGAGCCACGAGGCATACAGTAGTCTGTCTAAGTGTGTGTGCCCAGGCAGGATCTCAGAAACGGCTAAGAGCTAGGCACTGATAGTTGCAATGCAAGTATAACGAAGCGATTTAAGACTTTAAAAAATAATAATGATTCCCAAATAAGGCTTAGTTTTTAATTCATTTCGTGATTTGAATACTTTGGCAGCCATTATGGGCACTGCGGTCTTTTATGAAGACAAAACTGTCCATTCCTAGAAACTTGATGGTTCGATATGTAAAAGAAAATAAAAAGATTTCTATCGAAATCAAAAGGATGTAGGGTTGTGAATTCTACCACTGGTCCACAATGTTAACTAACAAGGAACAACCATGGAATGGTAACACGATTGACTTGCTAACAGACCATAGATCCCTACATCAGTGGCTGCTGTGGTTGGCTATAGCTAGTTCAGCTAGTTGCTGCTGACTGACACCTAACGTGCATTCAGCTTGTGACAAAATATTGATCTTATGTACAGCCACAGATGTAGGGATCTATGGTCTGTTAGCAAGTCAATCGTGTTACCATTCCATGGTTGTTCCTTGTTAGTTAACATTGTGGACCAGTGGTAGAATTCACAACCCTACATCCTTTTGATTTTGATAGAAATCGTTTTATTTTCTTGTTTGTGTCCTTTTTTCTTTTTCAGTGAAGTGCAGTTCAATATCATGCACATACTGAGCTGTCTTTGCTTCCACCATTGGTTTAGTGTTCCTGTTGCTGATGGCTTTTCTTTATTATTAAGAATTTTAAATTTGTAGCTAAAAATAATCGTTATATCAGCTCGCCTACGCATGCATGCATGCATGCAGTGGATACTAGGCCCGCCCATACTTGCTTGTAGACCTGTACGGCGGTTGAAATTATCTGGCAAGCGCAGAATGGTGATCCTATTCGAGCTTACCGTTCTTCGAAGACTCCCGACAAACTATGTGTTCTCAGTGATCCATACGGCGCGGCGAGCTAGTCCCTGGTCACGTGCGCTAACCACTACTTGGTCACGTGCGTATTGCGCATCACAATAATGGCGTCTACCACTTAGCTGACAATGGATCACGATCGAGAAATCGTGGAGTTCATATCGCCGTTTCGCTAGAAACAAAGTTCAAAAGGGAGAATTTCACGACTGTTCGTGGGTGTTTTGGTCTCGGCATTGCTCGCGTAAAGGCGCTAGACGCGCTGAAGAAAGAAAGAAGAAAGAAGAAGAAGAAGAAAACGAAGATGACGAAACTCGATTTTCACCGTTTCCAGGTTCGTCACTTTAGTAACAATTTTGAGCGATCTCCTTGCTACTGTAAGATGGGGCAACGCCAGAGAGCAGATTTAGGTGTCTTTTGACGTATACAATTTGTCACCAGGTGAAATATCAGCGTTTGAACGCTAATACATTGTATGTAGCCGCCATCTTGTTTTCTCGCTCAACCCTACATAGGGAGGCACTACCGTGCCTCCCTAATACAGGACAGAATTTAATAAACGGAGTACCAAAGTGTTAGCAACGTGCTGACCATTAGAACTTTGCATGCACATATGCCTACTGCTGATTATTAAACCACAGCTATGCACTTGCTTGGTTTCTGGTTGCTACTATCTAAACTGTGTCTTGTTACTGCCAAGGTACCAAAGGCAATACCCTAGTTCACTGTGTGGCATTTGTTTCAAGTGTTAGTGTGGTATACACACCGAGGCATCTGCACCATGGTGCATGTAGTATCAGAATGGTTACTAGCCTGCACTGGACAACATGCATGAGTATTGTATACTAGCTAGCTCATGTACTGACAGCACTGCAGTACTGTGACTACTGTATCAGTGACTGATAGAACAAGGCTATCATGACCACTGCCAGTCTTGACACTGTAACTACTGTACAGCTAGCTGGTACTACAATCAGCTCACAAGTCATCCTAAAATGATCTTAGACCATACCACGTGACTTTCGACCAATCAGATCACTCAAAAAGTGTGCATTAAATAGCTTAGTGCACACTTTTATTAATGCACACTTTATTAATGCACACTTTTAGGTAAACAAAGTGATACATGAATGGTAAAGTCACGTCGAAACTCACGTGGTATGGTCTAAAATGTTTAAACCACACTAGGCGGTGCATTACGCAATATAAAGCACTCAGGCGTCGTCAATAACGATCTCGAACACGTGATAAAGCACTCGCCTTCGACTCGTGCATTATCAACGCGTTCTCGACCATTATTGACCCCACCCTCGTGCTTTATATCGCGTAATGCACCGCCTAGTGTGGTTTAAATATTACTTATCCACTAATCCAACATGCACGCAAGCTGGTGCACGGCACTTCTGATCTGGACCATACACATGTACAGTATACACGTGTCACTGTCTACACTATAGTGCACATGCTCAGTTGTGACTAGCTCAATAAGCTGCTGATAAGAGGCTCGCCAGCTGATGTAGAAGGGACACCATACATGCAAGTATACATGCAAGTATACATGCAAGTATACATGCAAGTATACATGCAAGTTCAGTACATGTGTCAGTACACTTCCCCGATAAATACTTGACCTTCCGTTACTGTAACTACATTCTACACTCGTCAGTGTCCTGAATTAACAATTCTTGAATTTCAACAATATAACGCACGTTTTAACTGTATAACAATGCTCTGTCAACAATGAAACATCCAGCATTTACTGTCGTAATGAACAAGTATAGTACTAACATGTACACTGACCATCAGTAAGTCCTGTAAGATAGTTTATCATGTCTTGCTTTCCTTTCCGTCTTGCCTCATCAAGTGGAGTCCTGCCCCTCTATAGTGTAACAATAGAATATTGTGAATCATATGATACACAAACAATTAAAGTAGTGATGCACTGATACCAGCATCGGTATCGGTATCAATGCTGATACTCAGTGTATCAGTACTGTATCGGTACTGTTACACTCACTGATACACAATTTTAGTTATGTGCATTTACAAACATGTAGCTATAGAGTGGATTGCTATAATTATGTCTTCGGGTTCAAAGAATTTCTTCTGTCTGTGCTGCTAATGAAGCAAAGGCTGAGCTGAAAAGTAGAGATGATGTTGTTTTTGATTAAATCTGAAATTCAAGTTTTTGATTAGTATCGGTATTATGTAATTGACTATAATAAAATTATACTTATGTTACGGCCCTGCACAGAACTAGTACTACAAACCAAAATTGTTAATTATCACATGATTAGACACATTGTCACCAATTGGTATTGTATAAAATGATTGTAACTCCAAGCTAAGACAGATTTTGATTCCCACAATTATTGTTGTTGCTGTCAGTCGAACGCGTCTCTCGATACCGCTACACTTGGTGTCAGAAGTGGGATGGCAGCGGGAACTCGTGGAGCTAAAGCCATGGAGGAGCAAACCGTTCAGATTCTAACAGCACTTCAGACTCAAGGCCAACAACAAATGGAACAATTGACCCGGCAGTTTGAGCTACTTGCGGCTAACCAGCAGAAGCAACATACCCGGGCAATGATAGAAATGCGTGAAAGCTCGACCAGTTAGAAGTGTTGCAACAAGACCGCCATCACCAGCTCGAACGCAAGTTGGCTGAAGAGACTAGCCTCCTGACGAGTACTCAAAGTGCAATGGAGGACAAGCTTGCTTCTCTTGAGAGACGGTTAGAGACGTTGAGAGAAGAGGAAGCCGAAGAAGCAACGGTCACACTAGCGACATCCGCCGTGCCTACCCGAAAATTGTGAGAGCCTGGGAGCTTTGACGGCAGTGATTCTTGGGAAGCGTATAAGACACAGTTTCAGATGCTTGCTCACCTCAATCGATGGAGCAACGAAGAGAAAGCCGTTTACCTCTCAACAAGTCTCAAGGGACCTGCAATGGCAGTACTGAATAGTCTATCTCGGTCCAACCTCTACGACTATGATGCGTTGGCAAGCGCCCTTGAGGCTCGTTTCGGGACAGCGCACCAGACAGAACTTTACCGGACACGTCTCAAAACTCGGATTCGTGGACGAGAGGAAAGTCTGCCAGCGCTAGCGGAAGACGTGGAGAGTTTAACTTGAATTGAGTATCCGGACGCCACTGCTCAGCCGATGTGGGACCTGCTCGCAAAAGATTGTTTAATCGATGCCTTACAAGAAGAGGAGCTGCAACTATGTCTCAGGCAAGCTCGACCAGCTAATCTGCGTGATGCCCTACATCTAGCCCTGGAGTTGGAGTCATGTCAAATTGCTAGCAAGCGGCGAGGTGCGGGCAGTGTGAGAGGTGCTAACGTGGAAGATGACTGCAACCATGTCCAGAAGGCTACTGGCGAGTCTACTACACTGAGTCAAATCCTGGACACTCTCAAGCAACTGCAACCAGAGAAACGGCCACCCAGAGGACCTCAACGGCAGAGGAGAGACCTGTCTGCTGTGGAGTGCTGGGAGTGTCATGAGAAGGGCCATACAAGGAGGCTCTGTCCAAGACTGCGACAGCCTCCGAATTCGGGAAACGACCAATAGTCAGTCTTGCGGGGCAAAGGCTGGCTAATAATTTAAATGCCCCTTTCTCTAACTGTATTCAAACTCCCTCTGTTCCTATTCCTACTTGTCCTCCACCTAATGAATCTGTTCCTCCTATTCTCTGTATAGTTTTGACTCCAGACGGTCTGGACCCTCAGCCAGTCTCACAGTTAATGGACTCGTTGCAGGAAGACAATGTCATGTAACCATCGACACTGGTAGTAACATCACCCTGGTGCGCCCAGATGTATTGTTGCGACCAAGAAAAGAAGTGACCATTCTACCGGCAGAACGTCGATTACGAACAGTCACTGGAGAGATAGCTCCTATTCGTGGAACCTGTACCGAAGATTTCACAATCGGGAATTTCCATGCTTCACATCATCTCTGGGTCGCTGATATTACAGATGAGTGTATCCTCGGACTGGACTTCCTCTGCAAGCACGAAGGACTCCTGAATCTCCGAGATGATGTGCTTCGAATTGGTACACAAGAAGTACCTTTGAACTGTTTGAGAAGTGTCAGTGAGTCTGTGTGTTGCCGTTGTGTTGCTAATGTGACTGTTTCCGTTCCTCCAATGTCAGAGATGCTGATCCCTGCTAGAGTAGACAGTGACATCAAAGACACTCGCTGGCTACTGCTGGAACCAGAAAACGTTTCTCTGACTCATGCTGGAATTCTGGTGGGAAAAACACTGGTCGACCTTCGCCACAAGGAGGTACCTGTCAGAGTTCTCAAGTTAGCAGAGCAATCTCATCAGATTCGAAAAGGGACCCCACTCGCCTGTTGTCAGCCTGTTTTGAGTGTCGAAGCTAGCCAAAGTCAAGAAATAACCGATAATTCAGGACAACTCCCTGAACATCGTGAGGCTCTTTTTGATCGAGCAGTTGCCAACCTCACCTCGGAACAGGGAACACAACTGCGCAACCTCCTGTCAGAGTTTGCTGAACTGTTCTCCAAAGGCCCCCACGACCTTGGAACTGCTAACACTGTCGAACACACTATTGACACAAGAAAATAAAAAGATTTCTATCGAAATCAAAAGGATGTAGGGTTGTGAAATCTACCACTGGTCCACAATGTAATCTAACAAGGAACAACCATGGAATATTAACACGATTGACTTGCTAACAGACCATAGATCCCTACATCAGTGGCTGCTGTGGCCTGACTATAGCTAGTTCAGCTATTTGATGCGACAGACACCTGACGTGCATTCAGCTTGTGACATTAAAATATTGATTTTATGTACAGCCACTGATGTAGGGATCTATGGTCTGTTAGCAAGTCAATCGTGTTAATATTCCATGGTTGTTCCTTGTTAGATTACATTGTGGACCAGTGGTAGATTTCACAACCCTACATCCTTTTGATTTCGATAGAAATCTTTTTATTTTCTTGTTTGTGTCATTTTTTCTTTTTCAGTGAAGAAGTGCAGTTCAATATCATGCACGTACTGAGTCGTCTTTGTCATGGTTTCCACCATTACTTTAGTTTTCCAGCTGTTGATAGCTTTTCTTTATTATTAAACATGTAGCTAAAAAAATATTATTGTGTACAATCAGCTCGCCTACGCATGCATGCAGTGCATACGAGCCCCGCCCACACTTGATTGTAGACCTGTACGGCGGTTATAATTATCTGGCAAGCGCAGAATGGTAATCCTACACGAGCTTGCCGTTCTTCGAAGACGCCAGACAAATAATTATGTGTTCTCCGTGATCCATACGGCGGGGCGATGCTGAAGCTAGTGCTTGGTCACGTGCGCTAGCCACTGCTTGGTCACGTGCGTATTGCGCAATCACATTAATGGCGTCTAACACTTAGCTGACAATGGATCACGATCGAGAACTCGCGGAATTTAGATCGCCGTTTCGCTAAAAACAATGTTCAAAAGGCACATGCCAGGAGAATTTCAGGACTGTTCGTGGGTGTTTTGGTCTCGGCACTACTCGCGTAAAGGCGCTAGGCGAGTTGAAGAAAGAAGAAGAAGAAGAAGAAAACGAAGATGACGAAACTCGATTTTCACCGTTTCCAGGTTCGTCATTTTAGTAACAATTTCGAGCAGTCTCCTTGCTATTGTAAGATGGGGCAACGCCAAAGAGCAGATCTAAGTGTCTTTGGACGTATAAAATTCATCACCAGGCGAAATATCAGCGTTTGAAAACTAATACATTGTATGTAGCCGCCATTTTATTTTTCCGTTCAACCCTACATAGGGAGTCACTACCGTGCCTCCCTAATAGGAGATGCTCCTCCCATCAGACAGCCACCTCGAAGATTACCTCTGGCTAAATGTGAGACAGCTCAGAAAGCAATCCAAGAGATGGAACGCAATGGGCAGATTGAACCCTCACACAGTCCCTGGATCTCTCCAGTTGTCTAGGTCAAAAAGAAAGATGGCAGCACTCGGTTTTATGTCGATTATCGTCGACTAAATGCGGTGACCAAGAAAGACTCCTATCCATTGCCAAGAATTGATGACACCTTGGAGGCAGTGGCAGGAATGTGTTGGTTCTCTAAATTAGACTTGCGTATAGCGGCTACTGGCAAGTTAAGATGAGTGAGGCATCCAAAGAAAAGACAGCATTCACGACAGGCAGTGGATTGTGGCAGTCTAAAGTGATGCCATTTGGACTGTGTAATGCTCCGGCAACGTTTGAGCGGCTGATGGAACAAGTGCTAGCTGGTCTACCTCCAAATGTTGCGCTGGTCTACATTGACGACATAATTGTCTCTGGTCATTCATTTCAAGATCAATTAACCAACCTACGTTTGGTCTTCAAGAAACTACAAAGTGCCCATCTAAAGTTGTCTCCTAAGAAGTGTGAACTCTTCCAAAAAGAGGTGAAGTACCTGGGTCACATAGTCAGTGCTAACGGTGTTTCTACTGATCCACAGAAAGCAGAAGCTATTCGCTTCTGGCCTGAGCCTACCTCTTGTTCAGATGTCAGAAGCTTTCTGGAGATTTGTCTCCTCCTTTTCTGATCTTGCGAAACCGCTTCATCTGTTGCTAGAAGCTGGACGAAAGTTCGAATGGGCAGACGAAGTTCGCACTGCGTTTCTCACCTTGAAGAAAAGGCTAACTCAGACTCCAATACTTGGGTATCCACTGCCTCAAGAGCCTTTCATACTTGACACTGATGCCAGCCACTATGCTACTGGTGCTGTACTCTCACAAATTCAGGATGGCAAGGAGAGAGTGATAGTCACTCTATGAATACTGCCGAAAAGCAATATTGTGTTACCCGGAAGAAGTTGCTAGCTATCGTCAGGGCTGTTAAACAGTTTCACTGTTACCTGTATGGACGGCATTTCACCATCAGAACGGATCATGCCGCTCTTACCTGGCGGCTCAAGTTTCGTAATCCTGAAGGTCAAATTGCTCGTTGGCTTCAGCGACTTCAAGAGTATGACTTTGAGATAATACACCGGGCTGGATTGAAACACAACAATGCAGATGCTCTCTCCCGTCAACCTTGTTTGACGAATAACTGCCAACACTGTGATCGATCGGAGGCCCGTGAAAATCAAGCAAACACTGAATCAGTTGGTACAGTGACATGTGATGTCTCAACTCCATTTACTGTGAATTCCATTTCCTCCCTTTCAGACATTTGCCAGTACACAGAACTGAGAGAGGCTCAATTGCAAGATCCAGACATCAAGCCTATAATAGAATGGAAAGAGACTTCCTCTGACAGACCTTCTTGTGAAGAGGTTGCTGGATGCAGTCCTGATACGAAGCTCTACTGGGCACAATGGAAGAGCTTGACAATAAGACAGGGAGTTCTTCACAGACTTTGGGAGACCGTAGCTGGAGATCACACGGTTCCGCAACTCATTCTACCCAAAGTTCTCCGAAAAGAAGCATTCACCCAACTACACAGCACTCCAACATTATGGACATCTTAATTGGCGTGAGCAAGACTTTGGAGCGTCTTAGGTCTAGATTTTATTGGCATGGACTTCACGGAGAAGTAAGGAAATGGTGTTCTTCCTGTGATGATTGTGCTTCCCGTCGTGGACCTCCGACCAAACCCAGGGCACCTCTTGCTAAATACACTGCTGGAGCTCCTGCTGAACGCATAGCCATTGATATTCTGGGACCTCTTCCTGTATCTGACATGGGAAACAAATACATCCTTCTGGTAATGGACTATATATACTTCACGAAATGGCCAGAGGCGTTTTCTCTACCTAACCAAGAAGCAGTCACAGTTGCAGAAGTGTTAGTCAAGGAGTATGTGTGCAGATTTGGTGTTCCATTATCTCTACACTCAGATCAAGGGCGGAACTTTGAGAGCAATGTCTTCCAAGAAATGTGTGAGCTACTAGGAATCAGGACGACACGTACTACTGCATTACATCCTCAGTCCGATGGACTAGTAGAACGAGTAAATCGCACACTAGAATCTCAGCTCTCCAAGTTTGTCAATCGCAATCAGAAAGATTGGAACCATTTACTGCCCTTCATGATGATGGCTTTGCGCTCCGCCGTTCAGGAGTCAACAAGATCTACCCCAGCCAAACTGCAGCTAGGACGTGAGCTTCGATTACCTGTTGATCTCCTGTTGGAGTGACCTGAAGACCACACTGTCATCTACGAGTATACACTGAAAAGCTACAAGAGACACTGGAAATTGTTCATCAGTATGCTAGAGAACGCTTACAGTACTCATCAGAGCAGATGAAGACATACGATGACCTTCGAGCCAATGACCACATTTATGATGAGGGAGACGCTGTTTGGTTATACAACCCCCAGCGACTACCGGGTCTCACTCCAAAGTTCATGAAACCCTGGCAAGGGCTTTTGTTGTACTCAAAAGAATTAATGATCTGATCTATCGGATTCAGCTCACCAAGAGAAGCAAACCTAAAATGGTGCATAGAAACCGACTGTGGGAATACTCTGGACCTAACCCCCCTACTTGGTACAATAAGACCAGCAGTTCATCTTGAGTTCTATTTTCTTGAGACAAGACAGTTGAGGGGGGACAGTGTTATGGCCCTGCACAGAACTAGTACTACAAACCAAACTTGTTAATATAATATTATTATCACATGATCAGACACATCGTCACCAATTGGTATTATAAAGAAAATAAAAAGATTTCTAACGAAATCAAAAGGATGTATAGGGATAAAGAAATCTGCTACTGGTCCACAATGTATAAACCAACAAGGAGCAAGCATGGAATGGTAACACGATTGACTTGCTAACAGACCATAGATCCCTACATCAGTGGCTGTACATAACATTTTGACTATACTATAATTATTTTGTCACAAGCTAACCAATGCATGTTAGGTGTCAGTCAATAGCAACTAGCAGAACTGCTGTAGTCAGCCACTGATGTAGGGATCTATGGTCAGTTAGCAAGTCAATCGTGTTTCCATTCCATGCTTGCTCCTTGTTGGTTTACATTGTGGACCAGTAGCAGAATTCTTTATCCCTACATCCTTTTGATTTCGTTAGAAATCTTTTTACTTTCTTGTTTGTGTCCTTTTTTCTTTTACAGTGAGTTTCAAATTTTTGGTGCAGTTCGACTTCAGCAAGATAATGTATCTCTTTTTTGTTTCCATCATTGGTTTGGTTTGCTTTTCTTGATAATTGCTTTTTAACTTGTAGCTCCTAAATACTGAAACTAGCTCATGCATTCATGCATTCATGCATGCTGCAGCCTGGATGCACAGCATACGAGCCCCGCCCACTCTGCTTTAGAATTTTCTGTATGGCTGTGATACTATCTGGCAAGCAGCAGAACGGTGATACTACACGAGCTTACTCGGTGAGTTGTTGTTCGAAGACTCCAGACTCCAATATGCGCTCTCCATACGGCGATACTCTACAAGTGTGTTTGGTCACGTGCGTATTATGTAATCACAATAATGGCGTCAAACACTTAGCTGACAACTGTTCGTGATCGTGAGCTCGTCAAATGTATATCGACGTTTCGCTAAAAACTAAGTTCAAAAGGCACATGCCAGGAGAATTTCACGACTATTCGTGGGTGTTTTGGTCTTGACACTGCTCGCGTAAAGGCGCTAGGCGAGTGGAAGAAAGAAAGAAAGAAAACGAAGATGACAAAAGTTGATTTTCACCGTTTCCAGGTTCGTCACTTTAGTAACAATTTCGAGCAATCTCCTTGCTACTGTAAGATGGGGCAACGCCAGAGAGCAGATCTAAGTGTCTTTGGACGTATAAAATTCATCACCAGGGGAAATATCAGCATTTGAACGCTAATACTTTATATGTAGCCGCCATCTTCTTTCTCGTTCATCCCTACATAGGGAGTTACTACCATGCCTCCCTAATAAAATGATTGTAACTCCAAGCTAAGACAGATTTTGATTCCCACAATTTTTGTTGTTGCTGTTAGTCGAACGCGTCTCTCGATACCGCTACACTTAGATGGAAAGTATCAATATCGATAGTATCGGTAAACTCATATCAGTTCATCAGTAAATTAAAGAATCATGCATGTACATGTACCACATGTGTACATCAGATGGTGACGCTCATTGCTACACAATTGAGTACACACACTAGCTATGCACTGCCATCAAGAAACGAGACTGATTCAGATCAGGCAATTCTATTTCACAGTTTATGAAAGTGTTTGCAGAGACACTTACAGATACTCAGAGGGCACACAAGCTATAGGACTACCACTGTATTCCATTAGCTACTATAATCCACCAAAACGTGCTTGAGAGTAACAGAACAGCACTGGTTAGGACACACTCAAATGAACGGTATAAACAATGACACGTACACATGAATCAATTAATATTGAGATCCTCTATAGTAGCTGCTATTACATCATCAAGACAACTATTAGTGACAGACACAGTGCATGTCATTAGTGAGTTTTAGATTCACGTTTACGGTGCACACCAAACGGTAAAATTTGACTATTTCTGATATCACGAGTTAGGAGCGTGCATGGTTTAACAAGTAACGGCTCCAGTTCAAGATCTCGACTTAAACAACTACTGTACTTCAACTGAACTACTTTAACTTAACGCATGCACTCAAAAAGCTTGTCAAAGCTAATTTTCGTATACGTGAACATAACTCGGCAGCTAATGCTGATATTAAAAAAAGGATCCGTCTGTCCCTAGATAACTAAGCTGTCTAGCTACATTCCAAGTCTAGTCGTGCTACAGAATGCCCACAATGAGATTTTCGATTTCTTAGTCGACGAAGCTACTCGTTGCTTCGTGCACTTCGTAACACACTGTGGTAACATGTCTAGCTATTGTTTTTGCAAACGACAAAGTGCTGTCTTTGCTCTGACTGGATATGCAATGCTTTGTTCAGCCAAACCAACAAGCACGATGCTACGAGTGCTTTTTGCGCGCAGCACCTACGACATCAAAATGTCGGGCAACAGTTGGTCCACTTTGCAAGCTTCAAACAGCGCACAAAAACACGGCACAAAGTTAAAACTAGCTCTTTGCAAAGCACATAGTGTGGACACTTACCTTGAATGGTGGGATACTAGAGTTCTCATGAACACATACCCGGGACGCAATTGCTGCAACATGCAGCTTTGTCATGTGGTTGCAGTAGCAGCAATTACTGCTCAAAGCTGCTACTCAAACAAGAAATTAAAAAGATTTCTATCGAAATCAAAAGGATGTAGGGTTGTTAAATCTACCACTGGTCCACAATGTCAACTAACAAGAACAAGTATGGAATGGTAACACGATTGACTTGCTAACAGACCATAGATCCCTACATCAGTGGCTGTTGTGGTTGATTATAGCTAGTTCAGCTATTTGCTTTTGACTGACACCTGACTTGCATTCAGCTTGTGACAAAATATTGCAGGGATCTGTGGTCTGTTAGCAAGTCAATCGTGTTACCATTCCATGCTTGTTCTTGTTAGTTTACGTTGTGGACCAGTGGTAGATTTAACAACCCTACATCCTTTTGATTTCGATAGAAATCTTTTTAATTTCTTGTTTGTGTCCTTTTTCTTTTTCAGTGAAATGCAGTTCAATATCATGCACATACTGAGCCGTCTTTGTTTCCACCATTGGTTTAGTTTGCCGGTTGTTGAATTGATGGCTTTTCTTTATTATTAACAATCAAGTTTAAGCTTGTATCTAAAAATAATTGTTATGCTGTCATATCAGCTCGCCTACGCATGCATGCATGCAGTGCATACGAGCCCCGCCCGCACTTGTTTGTACAGCGGTTATAATTATCTGGCAAGCGCAGAATGGTGATCCTATATTCCAGCTTACCGTTCTTCGAAGACTCCAGACAAATATGTGTTCTGGTCCATACGGCGCGGCGATACCCAAGCTAGCTTGGTCACGTGCGCTAACCACTGCTTGGTCACGTGCGTATTGCGCAATCACAATACTGAATGGCGACTAACACTTAGCTGACAATGGATCACGATCGAGAAATCGCGGAATTTATATCACCGTTTCGCTAAAAACAAAGTTCAAAAGGCACCTGACAGGAGAATTTCATGACTGTTCGTGAGTGTTTTGGTCTCGGCACCGCTCGCGTAAAGGCGCTAGGCGCGCTGAAGAAAGAAGAAGAAAGAAAGAAGAAGACGAAGATGACGAAACTCAATTTTCACCGTTTCCAGGTTCGTCACTTTAGCAACAATTTCGAGCAATTTTCTTGCTACTGTAAGATGGGGCAACGCCAGATAGCTGATCTAAGTGTCTTTTGACGTATAAAATTCATCACCAGGCGAAATATCGGCGTTTGAATGCTACTACATTGTATGTAGCCGCCATCTTGTTTTCCGTTCAACCCTACATAGTGAGTCAATACCGTGCCTCCCTAATTATGCTCACTATAGTACTACAATGTAGCACTGAGTAGCAACAGCAGCAGCAATACACGTGTAGCTGCAGGCAGTACATAAACTAACTTTCAGCAGGCTGTAGTGGTATAGCGGCAAGATCAGGTGGTGTGAGTACAATGTGCTCGCTCGGTCACATTATCGTGTACTTGCTCAGGCTCACCGTGGTTACCGTAATGTTCTTATCGGTGATGAAGCTATTAGGAAAGCATGTCCGTTGCACTCGACACAAGGCTCTCCTGACTTTGTACAGTAGGTGTCCTTCAAAGTATAGGAATTGTAAAACCAAGCATTTTGAAGATATTTGTGGCGCTTTTTGAACAGTGAGACTGCAAACAGCCGTGTTTTTTGACGACACGCACACATAAACCAACCGATACACCCAAATCTGCGATGCCTACGCGTCCTGGGTAATAAAGAACTAAACCTGAAAACAGCCACCGTAAGTAACAGATGGTGAAATGGGTCTCCAAGCATTAAAAAACATTGGAAATCACCCCAAAATGATGAGGTTTACAAGAGGTGTTGCTTCGACGCTGTTGAAGCAACAAAGAGCATTTCTCTTTGTCTAAGGACTATTGCTAGTATTCTCTGTGAGTATGAGGTTACTCTCTGTGAGTATAAGGTTACTGAGGTACGCTCATAGCAAAAGCGCATACTCATTTTTGCTATTTACATGTGTGTTTATCTAGCTCAGTTTTCGAAGTTTCCACTTTGAGAAGCATTTTCATTTTGTTAATCTTTCGCTTTAAAAAATCTACTCATTTTCGTCATCATCGTATAAACAAATCGCGCACTAGCAAAGAAAAAATTTCCTTCTCAGTTGAAAGTGTCGCCGTGTAAACGCAGCCTAAAACTTTCTATTAGCCTTAGATTACATCTGCACATTAACTAGATTCTATGAGGAAGAACCTCATACATGACCCCGCCCACTGTACCATGCCCCCTGGAAGACAGGACTTAGGACCATGAGACTATTATACAGCACATGACAGTGACTCATATTGTGAGAATTGTTGTCTAACTGTACTGTGAATGTCTTTGTGATGCAATCACACAAGTTTATTAGGGAGGCACGGTAGTGCCTCCCTATGTAAGGTTGAACGGAAAAACAAGATGGCGGCTACATACAATGTATTAGCGTTCAAACGCTGATATTTCACCTGGTGATGAATTTTATATGTCCATAGACACTTAGATCTGCTCTCTGGTGTTGCCCCATCTTACAGTAGCAAGGAGATGGCTCGAAATTGTTACTAAAGTGACGAACCTGGAAACGGTGAAAATCGAGTTTCGTCATCTTAGTTTTCTTCTTTCTTTCCTACTTTCCTTCTTTCTTTTTTTCTTCAACTCGCCTAGCGCCTTTACGCGAGCAGTGCCGAGACTAAAACACCCACGAACAGTCGTGAAATTCTCCTGGCAGGTGCCTTTTGAACCTTGTTTTTAGCGAAACGGCGATATACATTCCGCGAGTTCTCGATCGTGATCCATTGACAGCTAAGTGTATAAGACGCCATTAGTGTGATTGCGCAATACGCACGTGACCAAGCAGTAGCTAGCGCACGTGACCGAGCACTAACTTGAGTATAGCCGTGCCGTATGGATCACAGAGAACATATATGTGTCTGGAGTCTTGTAAGCTCGTGTAGGATCACCATTCTGCGCTTGCCAGATAATTATAACAGCCGTATAGGTCTACAAACAAGTGTGGGCGGGGCTCGAATGCAATTGCATGCATGCGTAGGCGAGCTGATATGTACAGCATTTTAGCTACAAGTTTAAAATTGTTAATAATAAAGAAAAGCCATCAACAACAGGAAAACTAAACCAATGGTTGAAACAAAGACGGCTCAATACGTGCATGGTATTGAACTACACTTCACTGAAAAAGAAAAAAGGACACAAACAAGAAAATTAAAAAGATTTCTATCGAAATCAAAAGGATGTAGTTCTATCGAAATCAAAAGGATGTAGGGTTGTGAAATCTACCACTGGTCCACAATGTAAACTAACAAGGAATAAGCATGGAATGGTAACACGATTGACTTGCTAACAGACCATAGATCCCTACATCAGTGGCTGTACATAAGATCAATATTTGTCACAAGCTGATGCACGTCAGGTGTCAGCAGTCAACAGCAACTAGCCACTGATGTAGGGATCTATGGTCTGTTAGCAAGTCAATCGTGTTACCATTCCATGCTTATTCCTTGTTAGTTTACATTGTGGACCAGTGGTAGACTTCACAATCCTACATCCTTTTGATTTCGAAAGAAATCTTTTTATTTTCTTTGTATATACTCATGAATCTCACAAATGGACTCTCCTCACTCACACTCCACACACACATATTATGTACATACAGTACATAACACATCTACTACTGTAGAGCACAAATCACATGAACAACAATCACAAAATAAACACCACTATCAATGAAAAATTAGAGGAGAGATAGCCTAAAAGCTTTTTCCATGAAGCAGGCAAAATCTGAAGCACTTAATTTGCATTAGTAGTATCACTAAACACACCTGTACTCACCCTTTTGGTTGCATGAATGGATGCTCCTGCAGCAACAAGCAGCCGAGCAACTGCCACATGACCATGAAAAGCACAGCGATGAAGTGGTGTCTCATTATCCTAAACAAGTGAAGAACACATGATTATTGAGTGTGAGCTTGTTAGTGGTGTCAAGCACAACACATGGTAACTGGTCTTGTTGGTAACAACATTATACTACAAATACACACAATAAGACATTCAGTAACTAGTGTATTACAGTATCAGACGGTGACTGATATTGTGTGTACCAGTACAGTATGACACATTACAATAGTTTACTGACTACAGATCACAGGAAATACTATTATCATTTGACATGTGCTGCAATAGTCTGCTAGTGGACCAGTTAAGGAACAAGCCAGAGCAAGAGAACAATCATTATGATAAGATCACTGTAGCACTATAATATTGTTCATAGATCGATGAGCACATCATTGCCAGAAATCCTATACAATCACCAGAAAAGGAGGACATGACGCGGAATTCAGTTCACGCGTGTTTTACGAATAATTGCACTGCGTATCACGATAAAGCACTGACGAGCGCGGGATTTCCATAGTAACAAGAAATGGCGGTGAGCACGAGGACTACAGCTAGCCAGAACTACTCTTCTCCTGAGGCAGCTGACGGATTATAAGGCGGTCTGAGCAGCTAATCTATACCCAGGACCACCGTCAGCTCCGTCGCCTATACATCAGAGCTTGGTTTCAGTACTGTAGCGGGTGGTACGACCGTATGAAACCGAGCGACTGTTCCAAACAAGAATATGGAAGGTTAGCACGGTAGTACACACTATAGCACCCACGAAATTTAGCCTACGGTACAGGTATGGGCTTCAGATAGTCATGTATAGCTGCAGCAATGCTGCTAGTAGTGATGTGTGATAATTATAAAGTCTATGGTGTCTTTTGGCAGAGCAATTGTTGTTGCATCTCGTCCCGGGAGGGCTATTGTAAAGAGGAGTCCTGCTGGATAGTGGATAGAGAGTCCTGCTGGATAGAGACATCACTCATTCTGCTAAACAGTATGTTTAATAAGATTCTCATAAACAGTGTGTGTGACTGGTGTTTTCCCCCTCACAGATCTGTCGCCTGTTTGTATTGTCTTATCTTATTGTACTGTTTTAAATTGTTCAATCATACTTGACTATCACTGCATAGATAGAACAATACTAGCATGTATTCAAGTCTTTTCAAGAACAAAAGTTTAGAGAGTTCAATCGTAGTCGTCTCTGGATGCATTTCTTGAACTTAAAGCCTTGCCGAGAGAAAAAGGTAAAATCAACATTGCTACTGGATGATCAAGAGGTCATTTACTTTGCTACTTGTGTCCAGACAAGGGCTTACACTTGGTTTGAGACTGTTGCGAGAAACAAAGAAAGAGAGAGAGGTGTGGTCAACAATGTATGCAGCCAGCTATTGAGTCAGCAGCTTAGTGCTCTGTCTGAAGCACAAGCCAACACTATTCCTTTATACACACCAATACTAGTAAACTTGCCCTTTATACAGTATGCTCTCTGTAAGCTCCAATCGTTCGCAAAAGACGTGTCAATGCCATAGCTATCATTCTGTGGTACAGAGTACGGTATGCCAGAAGCTCCAGGTAGCTGGTATAGCTTAGTAATGATGCCGTCTATATTGGTTCACAGTCGGGCACAAGAAGACGTTGCTCTCCATCGCTCCAGTGTCCTGCTGAAATAGCACGATTTTGACAGAGACGCCAGCGGGACGATCTCGGTCGGCATGAGGCGGCGACACTGATCGGCAAGCCCCGCGGTGACTTCTAGAATCCATCTCGTCGTCAACAAAGGGCTTATGAGCACCTAGAGAGACACCATAGACAGTGTTAGCCATTGCGTAAATTTGAATTTGAACTTACAAAAGCAGCTGTTGATACTGTTTGTACAACGAGGAAGAACTTGAAGATCACCCAACTTTACCCCCAAAAGGGAACGTGTTCCCATGTCCCAGTATAAATTTCGACCATACCATTCGATACCTAAAAAGGCACTCTATCAAACCTGGGGCCGGCAAATAGAAAAAGTTTAAAGCTTTTCAAGCGACAGTCGTTCAAAATTTGAAAAAACCCATGTTTTTAGACCTCGCCAATACAATTGCAATTGAGCGACGGTCGCGACTTTCAACCCCGTTTTGGAATGCTTTCTCGCTGCCTTTCTGCAACACTTTTTATACCAATCAGTAGCCAATGAGCTGAAGTTTGCTCTCTGGGGTAGGCAAATATAAATTTGTGTTCACGTCAGCCAGGATGACTGCTAGAAGTTCATCTCCCAATAGAACTAATACATTAACTAAGGGAAGTATACGGACACAAGTTAATTTAGTATACGGAAATTGTAACAGGATGTCGTTATTAGCTGGTAATGCATTTTGCGGTCACGTACAATTTTCACACAATGATGTTTTTAACAGTCTTCTACACATTCAAGAAGTCATAAGGAGTTGGCTAACAATACAGTATTGGATCGCTGAAGCAGCAGAGCCGTGATATAGCTGGATTTGCTGGATAGCTTGTTCCCCCTCCTAATGACATGCCTATATTAATTCTTTGTCTATTAATAAATTATATTCATTACTTGTTTTGTTGTAAAAAATTCTGATTTTTCATTTTCAAATTTGAACAAGCTAAAATTTTGATAAAACTGCTAAAATTTGTTTAGGATACAATTTAACCCTTCGTCAAAAGTTTCTGAAGTTGGAAACTGTCAAAATGTGCATGCATTATTGCCAAAATTTTTTCGAAGTAGCCAAGTTAGCACAATTTTGAGCGGGAATGTATAAAGTCCATTGGAGCATAATTATACGGCAATAATTCACGACAAATTTGAACAACTTAAAATCTAACTAACTACCTTCTAAGCGTGACTATTAGGGCTATAGTGAGTTAAAGCTTACTTTTCAGGGTTTCATACAGGATTTTTTTGCGGGAGAAACACAACAGCATGGGTCTGGGGGGAGGTGGAACAAAGGGGGTCTGGGGAAGGGGGGAGCAGGGGATCTGGAGGGCACAGCCCCCCAGACGCTGACGGGTATATACACTATTAGACAAATTTCATTGCCAGTTTTGTATATTTAGATACACAATTAATAATAATGAGTTAAAGCCACAATATTAGGGTGTTATCATTCAATATAATTAAGGCGAGATCGTGGGGCAAATTGGCTCCAGTGTAGCACGATTAACAGGAAAATTAATCACCACCAGAAATAAAGGACATCACACTGAATACTATTCACAGAACACGATTTACTTGTAATGTAACACAATGAATATAACGGGTTGCTAATGACAACCACTCCGTTCCGTGAAGGTCACCTCGGATCATAGTTCACTGTACATCTTCCTGCACAGTTTCTACTAGTCCCAGTAGCGTCTATGGTATCGAAAAGGAGTGCCTCGAATGTCTGTGTGCCACGAACGTCTGCTTCCTTCGCTCTGAACTACAAAGCGTTGTCGCCGCGTTCGCTAGCATGGTACAGGTAGGCAACTTCACAGCTCTACAAACACCACTAGTAGACGTCCACTGTTTCAATATGGTTGTGTATAGCTATGCTAAGAAGCTCAAGCTTATGTAATACCTGTAACAATGTTCTTTTCAGAACAGAAAGTAAGCAGCGCGACAATATTAGTGCTCATGGTGGTCACGAGTGACTTCTGGGCTCCCTCCTGAACCTTCGCTACACTAGAATTGCTAGTACTAGTTTCTAGACAGTCTAGGGATAGTCTGAGATACTAGCACTGCAGTTTAAACAGAATAAACCAGGCTCGAACTGTTGTAAACACAACTGCTGTACTTCATTTCTTTCCTGGCAAAGCTTGCTTCTTACCCAACTTCACCTCAAAAGTGGAACCTACTTTTTTCTTTAGATTTCAATTTTACACTGTTAAAACGAAAGTGGTAATGTCACACCGAAGGTGGGAGAATTGCCTCACTTTTCCCACCGAAAGTGGGAAAAGTGAGGCAATTCTCCCACCTTCGGTGTGACATTACCACTTTCGTTTTAACAGTGTAACACCATTCAAATCGTAAGACCCTGTTCTATTAGGCCCGGGGTCGATAAACTCAAAATCGAGTTTAGTTTTTTAGCTATAGTCGCTCAAAAATCGATAAAAATCACATTTTGACATCGACAAATACATTAGAAATTGGGCGATAGTCGCAACTTTGAAGTGCATTTTGGAACAGACTTTTTCAACTCTAATGCAACTTTAATAGCCAAAACGATAGCTAATAGGCTGAAGTTTGCTTTCCTGGGTCGACCAAATGAAAATCTAGTTTGTGGCAGCCAGGATGCTGAGTAAAAGTTCATCTCCAATAAACAATACATTAACTAAAGTGAATACGGACCTAAGCTGTGATAGTATACGGAAATTTAAACAGTATGTCATTAATAGCTGGAAATGGGGAGAAATTCCAGGGCACCCCCACTGTATGAAACTGATGTTGGCATCGAGCACTCTGTGAATTGGAGTGCAGGTACGAAGAGTGAAAGTCGAGTTGATACAATTATGCCATCCATTGATTTTTGGGCTTGACGTGCACGGAGTGTGTGACGGTAAAATTAACTCCATGTCTACTTATTTTTGGGAATGTGCACTACAAGCAATATGAATTAATTGACAGTACACATTGTCACACTGACTACACCCAGTGTGTGTGTGTGAGTATTACCTAGCCTCGTCCCCAGGCTCTCGATAGAGAGCCTGGTACACAATGAATGCGCATGTGTTAATTATGTCCAAATATGGCCGAATCAATTGAATGGCATGATTCGGCGAATTCAACAGATTCGGTGAAAATCATGCCTTATTTGGACATAATTAACGTATGCGCATGCAATGTGTACCAGGCTCTCTATTGAGAGCCTGGGAACGAGGCTAGAGTATTACCATACCTTATCACGTGAGTCAACCACTATCCCAGGCTGTGACAGTAACATGTCAACAACCTGGGAGCGTCCATTCAATGAACTAACATGAAGAGGAGTCCACTGTATAATAGTAGAGAATAATGACAACAATAACACAGTGAGTGGTAATAAATGAGTACATAATAAATATTGTGTTATAAAGTAAGTCTCCCACTGATCAAACAGTGTCCTCCATGATGTACATGTATCTATCGATGCCTACATCATTCCATTTACTGCTCCTATACATGTTCTCACTCACAATGTCTCACATTATACAAAAGAGAGGAATGGAAAGCTCACGACACCACACTATCAAGTAGTGTTCAACTGACATGTGGTCAAAAGTCAAAATGAAACAGCAAAGCACATTTATAAATAGATTATTATACAGTACATGCATGTACAATCATGCATGGCACACACTCCATTTAGCCTGACACTGAGACAAAGTCAACTATAGTTCGACCATTGATGCACTTCTTTGTCAGGTGTAACAACAATGTACGTAGGAATGGGATGATGTATCTAGTAGAAATATCTCACATGTATACAGTACATGTAGTCAATGATGGACACACTAACAGACATACAGAACCAAATGCTCAACCACTGACTGTGTGTGGTAGTAGATACTGATGTATGGATCTGTTACTAGTACACATCATGTCATGTGACCACTAACAATACTCACATTGTAGTGATTAGGATGATGGTAATTCACATGAGCTCCTCTATCAAGGACCTCCTTTGCATTGCTGACATTACCAGCACCGCAAGCCCAATAGAGTTCCTTATTCTGTGAGTAGAACACAACATAATGTATAATCAGTATTAGACAATGATTGCTACAGTCTCCATCCTGAATGAACTACTGATCCCATACTGAGTGATATGACCATCTCACTATCACACAGTGCTCACACACTGACTGACACAGCACCAGAACTACATGTGTTGCTTTCTCTCTCACGACTAACCAACTGTTTAATTGATCACTAACCAATTTTTCCTGATACTGACTGTGAGAACTCATGCCGGGTAACAGAGACTACGAGAACAGAAGAAGAAGGGCTGAAGAGCGCGCGCTGAGCTAGACACTGTTGAAGGGCGTGACTTGATAGTAAAACAACGGATACCTCCGTATATTCATTGGATCGCGTGACTGACTTATGAATATAATACTCGCTCAGGCTCAGAACAGTGCACTACACTAGCTGTGTACTAGTGCCATTCTAGCATGATCTATAATATCCAAACACACAATGACAATAATTACTGCACTAGTGTCATTTGGTATCAATAGTGAAGCATCAATATTAGCTGTGAGCTGGTGAGTACAACAAGTCATGTTGTGCTGCAGCTCAACACAGATTGGACTAGTTCACACATAGACTGGTTGAGTGGTGCCACCGCTGGGTCTCTTCTTGTTTTACATCTAGAGCTGTACTCTGGTCAGTTTGTGAGGATGAACTGGAGGAGATCAGCCAGCTCCACTGCCCACCGCATGGTCACAAAAGGTGTTGGTGCATGATGGGTCCATGAGTTGGTTTCTTATCAACCGATCTGTCAAGAGCTGCAAACCTGATGAACCAGAACCTATAAAGCATGTTCAGGTTAGTCCTACACCATAATGATGGGTTGCTGCAGTGAGAAACATAATGAACTGGTGTGTAGGTGTATATACATGTTGTGGTTGGTTGGTGGTTATATACCTGTACAGTGTATACCATCAATTAATCTCCAGTGGTTTCCAGGAGCTCATCAGGAGGTGGTGACACGTGAGCTAGCTGAGCACTGCATAGCTGGTGTGAGAACTGATCAGGAGAACAGTGGGTCAGTTCATAGTACGGGAGCTAGGATAGATAATCTAGCTGGAATGGTAGAGCAGAGTGGTCAGTGTGGTCTGTGACTAATAGTGAGTCCAGGTTTCAGCACCTGATAACAAGACATATACAGATAATACACACATACAGTACTAACAAACACAATGTAAAACACAGTGCCTGTTGTATCTGCTTTGTTTTAACTTTCACTGATTAAGGATTTGTGCATGTAATCAGAGTATTGGAAGAATCATGGGTCTTGCACGCCTGGTTGGTCATCAACAAATATAGCTCCACCTCTCTGAGCAGTGTTATTGGTGAAGTTGAGAACTGAATTTTCATAAAAATACTAGGTAAGAGTTTCGGTACAAGGCCAGTCCACCTCCATCAATACCACTACTAAAGCAGTGGTACTACTAAAGCAGTTCGAAGTGCATCACTTCAAAGTGGCTTTGTATGTGGTATTTTGTCTGCCAATAGTTGCAAATGTTGTATTCACAGTACTGGCACTGGTGCCACTGTGTGGTAGAGCCTGTGGATATAACCTGTGTGTGAAGACTGCTGCTACAAAGAAGAAACACAGGAAGGCATTGAGAGAAATACTACCATTCTTTCTCCTTATACAATGTAGTGCTTCCTATCTTTGTGTCCATCATGAGTGTATATGGTGATATTCTATCTATTGGACTCGTTAGGATTACTGTTTACTATTAATTTATGTTTGCTATAATTATGCACTTGTGTTTTGTGAGAAAGGGTCTCAGAAAGTTAAGAGGTTCAAGAAAAGCACAAGAAACTGATTCAATGGATTCATGTCACAACAAACAGCACCACGTTCATACCAAAACAGTGTACATTTCAGGAGAAGGAATGTCCGAGACTTGTAACACAAGATGTTCATTAGTGAGTGAGAGTGTGTAGAAGACACACGGTATCTCCTAAATAAAATGAACGAATTTCACGAACCCTCGGCGTTTTGCAAATATTGTAGAGTTAGCACTAAGCTCCCTAGTTGGGGATTGCAGCAGGAGTTTGCAGCTAGTGCCAACCTGCTTAGCTTATAATGCTGTAGCTATATTGAAACTACTGCTGTAAAAAAGATTTCACAAACCCTTGGCGTGTTGCACATTGTAGAGTTAGCTCCTAGTTATGGCTTTCAGAAGGAGCTTTGCAGCTAAAGCCAACCTGCTTGCTATTGAAACTGTACTGGTAAACAGAAGACAGCAAAGTGCTGACCACAAGGACAAGGTGTGTCAAGTGGGCGTGACCGTGAACACGAGTAGGTAGCCATTGCTCTTGGCTTTGATAGGCTATTTCTTGAGATGTTTCCGCACCCCCAGAGCTGTCCTGCTGTTTAGATGGAATCTACAAGTACCTAGATAGTCAACTATGGGCGCGTTTGTAGTCAGAGAGGTCCAAGACGGCCGTCAAGGTGAGCCAGTCATACATAACTCGAGAACGAAGGCACTTTAGCAAAATCCACGAGTCACATTGCAAGCCATTGTCGTGCTAAGCCTGTTCATACCTTTACCGAGTTTCAGAAGTGAGCGATGGTCTCTGCAGCTCATTGGACAGACAGAACGAATGAGTGAACGAATGACAAACTAAGTACCGTAACCCTCGCGCATGCGCCGAGGGTTAACAAACCAAGTGCTACACTGACAATGATTTAAATTTTTTTTGCGAACTGTGAAAGCAATTTTGTACATTGGCGCTGTTGATCATGAATTTGTTATCCGGTGTCTGTCATCATAACACAACACATCTATCACTATGTCAATAGTAGTGATGTGGTTCATGACAAAATGATTAATAGTTTTTATGCTGTATCAGCTGACGTTAAGGTATGTCAGGAGTTTAATTTTTCAAATCAGGAATGTTTTTTAAATGGCTGTAACTATTTCAGTCTTTGTTCAATTCTTATCAGACTTGTAATACTGTTTCTCCTGGCTATCCTCTTTTATATATAAGTATATTCTTTCATACAAAACGGACAAGGTACACAGAAATGCGAGCTACAAAGCCGAAGCGACCACTTTTTCATTGTTTTCATGTTATTTTCCAGAAGAAGCACGCCACGTTGCCTTGGTGTATTATTTGCTTAGAACAACTACTGAGCTAACTTTTCACCGCAGGCCGCCTCGACAGCTACGTTGAGACACCAGCCAGCCTTCGAGCAAGAAAATTTTCAGTACGTTTTTTTAAGCTACTCGCTCACCATTCTCATAGACACAGCGCTGGCGGCCTGCGATGGAAATAGTGCTCTACCATCATAGAATCTATAAGTCAAGTTAAGCTGTGATTGCGCTCCTCTGTCCAAAGATACTAGCCAGACTCTATGGAGTACAACTGACAGCTTGCTCTCTCGCGCGCTTCTTCGATCTACAGTGGCCATTTTCTATGGAATCTAAATAAATTATAGGTGTTCCAATAATAGCTGCTGGGCGTTGGAAACTTGGCAAAAGCGCTCAGGGCACAGGATGTGGCTTGCTGCTTGTTTGCTTTGACATTTCCCTAGCAACCACAAGAATGTAATATACTGCTTTTCAATAACAGTATACTAATTGCAATAACCGTATACTGACTCAAGATGGCGCATCGCTTGCACGAATTGCGTGGAGTAGGCAGGTTCAGTATACCTGTTGCTAATCTTCCACCTGGCTGGACTCAAGACCACAGAAGTCAGAAATACACCGTGTGGCACGATGATAAGGACAACAGATACAAATCAAATCACGGAAACGCCCAATCTCGTACACGCGCTCGTGAATAATTACAACGTGACGTCAACGTTATTATTGCAGTGATAATTAGCTGTATGAGCTAGCATAGCAACAGGTTTCAGCCTTGATTCTGCAGCAACCAATAATGATTTCCAAAAACTGACCTGCAGCAGCATATAAGGACACTATAATGACTCTGTTTTGTGAAAATGAAGCAATTCCAAGAGACAAAAATAAACTCCTGACATACCTTAATAAGCAATAACAGACAAGTAGGTACTTACAAATGGTAGCCAAAGAAAGTAAGATAAAAAATGGAAGATTAAGTTGCCTGATAAGGCATTCTACTATAAAAATCATGCTCAGATAAACTACACATTAGAAAACTATAATTGAGAACATGGCATTGACTAAAACCTCATCACACCATAATTATCCATTATTGACAATACTACCCTGGAACTTCAACAAGGTACAATCAACCATGCTCACCTTTCACCCAATGTTCAATCATACCACATCTACTCGAAACAAATCGGTCACAAATTTAAGGGAAGCCTTATTCTCAAACCAAACAGTTACTTCATGGACGTGAAATCTCTTGTTGTTCAAGATGTTATACAGCTATGAATATACACTGCTAGAAATAGCATTTTCATTGGCTGAAATTCTTTTGTTATAAATTATGACGTAGAATATAATTATGGACAATCAGATCTGATTGTTAGAATGCAGACCACACTAGATAAAATCATGATACAGGTTTAACTAATGTGGCTCGTGATAAAGGTATTGTAATAATGGTGGGTTAAATTAGACGCAGGGACATATAAAAACAGAACCTGCAGGAAGTAGTCTAAAGGCAAGGTATTGATACATGTGATATAACCAGTTCATTTCTCATTAAAGATGACCATATGCAATAAATACCGGATATTTTTGCACCCTTTTTATTTTTCCGTAAAGGAGAGAAGGCTGCTGCAGAATAATGTGACTCATTTAGCATGGAGCAACATTCAGTGATAGAATTTGCATGATGGATTGTACGGACATGCACAACCATTTGAAGGTGTATAGATGATTTTCTTGCTAACCCTGAAAATATCTCTGAAACCTTCAGAATGATCTTACCCACTCACTGGCAGACATTGGAAACCTGCATTTCAGACTATATTATTTCAACCAAAATACATTTTCGTGATTACTAACAGAAAAATTGGAACCTTCACTCCATGAGCGGACTTTATATATAGTTCTCCGCAGTGACTTTCTTGCTGTATTCATTCTCTGCTTTATTTATTGTCAGTATGATTATTTGTGTTACATGAGAGTGTAAAATATATTACTAGATTTTCCGAAAACGCTGTTATGACAAAATTAATGATCTGTGAACAATAACTAAAGAGCAGTAAAGATTTTACCAGTTCAACAACAGTACGAGATTAACGTTCAAACCACATTTTTGTACATTACAGGAATATCCTGACAGTCAGCTTCCACTTTACTCTCTCCAGCTGGTCTCTCTGTACCAGTTCAATAGATCATATCTACTTCTCAATGAACCGTGTGATATATCCATTTGATGAACCACCATAATTAAAGAAATTAAAAAGATTTCTATCGAAATCAAAAGGATGTAGTGATGAAGAAATCTACCACTGGTTCACAATGTAAACCAACAAGGAACAAGCATAGAATGGTAACACGATTGACTTGCTAACAGACCATAGATCCCTACATCAGTGGCTGCTGTGGCCAGACTATAGCTAGTTAAGCTATTTACTGTTGACTGACACTTTGAATAGAATTCAGCTTGTGACAAAATATTGATCTTATGTACAGCCACAGATGTAGGGATCTATGGTCTGTTAGCAAGTCAATCGTGTTACCATTCTATGCTTGTTCCTTGTTGGTTTACATTGTGAACCAGTGGTAGATTTCTTCATCACTACATCCTTTTGATTTCGATAGAAATCTTTTTAATTTCTTGTTTGTGTCCTTTTTTCTTTTTAGTGAAGTGCAATTCAATATCATGCATGTACGGAGAAGTCTTTGTTTCCACCATTAGTTTAGTATTCCTGTTGTTGAGGGCTTTTCTTAAACTTGTAGCTAAAATTATATACATGTATCAGGTCTGCCTAGTCGCCTACGCATGCATGCATGCAGTGCATACGAGCCCCGCCCACACTTGTTTGTAGAACTACACGGCGGTTATAACTATCTGGCAAGTGCAGAATGGCGATCCTACACGAGCTTACCGTTCTTCGAAGACTCCAGACAAATGCCGGGTGTGTGTTCTCCGTGATAGTGATCCAATCATCCACACGGCGCAGCGATACTTTAGCTGCTTGGTCACGTGCACTACCCATTTGCTAATTGGTCACGTGCGTATTGCGCAATCACAATAATGGCGTCTAACACTAAGGCTAAGCTGACAATGGATCACGATCGAGAAATCACGGAACTTAGATCGCCGTTACGCTAAAAACAAAGCTCAAAAGGCACATGCCAGGAGAATTTCACGACTGTTCGTGGATGTTTTGGTCTCGGCACTGCTCGCGTAAAGGCGCTAGGCGAGTGGAAGAAAGAAAGAAAGAAGAAGAAAGAAAGAAGAAAACGAAGATGACGAAACTCGATTTTCACCGTTTCCAGGTTCGTCACTTTAGTAACAATTTCGAGCAATCTCCTTGCTACTGTAAGATGGGGCAACGCCAGAGAGCAGATCTAAGTGTCTAAAGACGTCTAAAATTTAACACCAGGCGAAATATCAGCGCTTGAACGCTAATACATTGTATGTAGCCGCCATCTTGTTTTCTCGTTCATCCCTACATAGGGAGACACTACCGTGTCTCCCTAATACCGTACAGCTGGTTATTTTCACGTGGATTTAATTTTCGAACGGCAGGTGGGGGTCGAAAATTAGATTTCGAAAAATTCTTTTTGCCTATTTAAAAAGTTCTGTGACGTGTCTCTGCGACGAAAATTAGACAAAGCCAAAACTTGGCTAACGAAATATTTGACCAGCGAAAAAAAAACGGCTATACGGTAGCTAGCAGAATGATCATGGAGTTTGGTGCAACTACACCTGCCTATGCTAGATTGTTATTGTAAGGAGGTTGATCCAAGCATACAGTATCCTGTTATTGTAAGGAATTTCATTCCAGCATACAGTATCCTGTTATTGTAAGGAATTTCATTCCAGCTAGCATGCAGTATCCTGTTATTGTAAGGAATTTCATTCCAGCATAAAGTATCTTGTTATTGTAAGGAATTTCATTCTAGCATACAGTATCCTGTTATTGTAAGGAAGTTCATTCCAGCATACAGTATCCTGTTATTGTAAGGAATTTCATTCCAGCATACAGTATCCTGTTATTGTAAGGAATTTCATTCAAGCATACAGTATCCTGTTATTGTAAGGAATTTCATTTCAGCATACAGTATCCTGTTATTGTAAGGAATTTCATTCAAGCATACAGTATCCTGTTATTGTAAGGAATTTCATTCAAGCATGCAGTATCCTGTTATTGTATAAGGATTATTCAAGCATACAGTATCCTGTTATTGTAAGGAATTTCATTCCAGCATACAGTATCCTGTTATTGTAAGGAATTTCATTCCAGCATACAGTATCCTGTTATTGTAAGGAATTTCATTCAAGCATACAGTATCCTTTTTGTTATTGTAAGGAAACTCGTTCAATCATAATAATTATTATTATCAGTATATTATATCTGATAAGGATCTAAAGTTTATGAAGCAGGCTCAAACCACTATAGCCTACTTTGAATTCTGGTAGTGTAATAGCTAGTGCACAGTTCATTGGATATTCTACACTGTCCCTTCGTTCCTCTCAATTGCTCTTCTCATTGACATAATACAGTTGTATATAGGCTCAACACAGAAACTACTAAAATCCTGACAGTCAGTGATTGACCTCAAAGTGATGACCAAGTATATGATGCTCACTATTAAGATCATTGTCTTAAAGCGATAATAATTATGATGATAATAATTATCATCATCCAAATTAATACACTGCAGTTTACAAGTTGGAATGGTAGTTACAGCAATAGAGTGGGGTTAGATGAATAAATTTTATTTAAAAGCAAGGAAAAATTGGTAGAATGAAGGCAAGAGCAGAACAGAGACTGGATACTAAAGCAGTGCCTGATGACTGGATACTAAAGCAGTGCCTGGTGACTGGATACTAAAGCAGTGCCTGGTGACTGGATACTAAAGCAGTGCCTGGTGACTGGATACTAAAGCAGTGCCTGGTGACTGGACACTAAAGCAGTGCCTGCATGGTGACTGGATACTAAAGCAGTGCCTGGTGACTGGATACTAAAGCAGTGACTGGTAACTGGATACTAAAGCAGTGCCTGGTGACTAATATACAAGCTTCTGTTCACAATTCTGACACAAATTAAACATATCTTTTCACACACATCAACTCAAACAAGGCTCCAGAACAGCTATACAAAAGATGCTGCCTATAAAAAATCAAAAGCTATCATTTCAACCAAGAGCACTTTCTCAACTAATAGATTAAAGTTTCAAAATTAATGGTTTTAACACCATAATAATTATACTCAGCATTTAGACAACAAGTTCCAGTGACCCAATATACAGGGTATCTATAGCATCATTACATTGTCAAGATATCAGTTCACGTTTTAAGGGCATGACCCAAAATTGAACAAATACAGAGACACAAGCTCAATCTCAGTAGGATTCATTGGAGAATTTGTCAATGTCTGTGATGAACTAGGTTATTTTATTGTGCAGAAACAAATAATAGAACAAAAATAATAGTCATTACTAAATTAATTTTTAAGATAGATGTTTCGAAAGAAATGCATCTGTATAATTTTGGTAAACGCAAGTCAGTTTTTTTTATACGGGTTTATATACAAGAAAATTAAAAAGATTTCTATCGAAATCAAAAGGATGTAGGGTTGTGAAATCTACCACTGGTCAACAATGTAAACTAACAAGGAACAAGCATGGAATGGTAACACGATTGACTTGCTAACAGACCATAGATCCCTACATCAGTGGCCGCTGTGGTTGGCTATAGCTAGTTCGGCTAGTTGCTGTTGACTGACACCTGACGTGCATCCAGCTTGTGACAGCCACTGATGTAGGGATCTATGGTCTGTTAGCAAGTCAATCGTGTTACCATTCCAAGCTTGTTCCTTGTTAGTTTACATTGTTGACCAGTGGTAGATTCACAACCCTACATCCTTTTGATTTCGATTGAAATCTTTTTAATTTTCTTGTTTGTGTCCTTTTTTTTTCAGTGAAGTGCAGTTCAATATCAAGCAATTACTGTGCCGTCTTTGTTTCCACCATTGGTTTGGTTTACCTGTTGTTGATGGCTTTTCTTTATTATCAACAATTTTAAACTTGTAGCTAAATATTTCTTATGCTGTAGATATCAGCTCGCCTACGCATGCATGAATACAGCATGTACAGTGCATGCGAGCCCCGCCCACACTTGTTTACGGCGGTTATAATTATCTGACAAGGCAGAATGGTGATTCTGCGCTTGCTAGCTTACCGTTGTTCGAAGACTCCAGACAAATATGTGTTCTCCGTGGTCTATACGGCGTGGCGATACTTAACCCTTTAATTACTAAATTATCTTGCTGAAATTTTAACCTCGTAAATGCTGACCACTTCTCTCGTGAATATCTCGTGTGTCTTTTGTGCTACTGGTCTCAAATTTGCGTCCTTTTACGCCAGTGAGTAGCCGCAATTGCCCACACTCAAGTCAGTCGATATGCCCCTCCCACTTCGAAAATGAAGCCGATAAAGTGCAACGACCTCGTCAAATTTTGCTCAAAGTTAGTACTTTGGGGCTGGCTACTGAAAAGTACACACAGATAGCAGTGGTTTTGGTGAGTGCAAAATGTAGCCCAGACCATAGAGAATGCACAAAAATGTGTTTCCGAGCACCCTGAAGCCATAAAATGTCCCAAATTTCTTGGCAGCCATTTTGTTTCTCTTAAAATGTTGTGAAATTTGCACTGAAGCCATAGAAATGCCGGCGCCATAACGTTTAGCGCAGGGGGCGCGCCGAAAACCACTGGATTTTTTGCGGTTATTTGTATTCTTCAATTTGGCTTAATTTTGGGATATTTTAACACTTTTTGATAAAGTTATGGTGTCTGAAGTATGTATGTCGCCAAAAGGCGACAATAGGGGTTAAAGGGTTAAGCTAGTGCTTGGTCACGTGCGCTAACCACAGCTTGGTCACGTGCGTATTGCGCAATCACAATATAATGGCGTCTAACACTTAGCTGACAATGGATCACGATCGAGAAATCGTGGAATTTATATCGCCGTTTCGCTAAAAACTAAGTTCAAAAGGCACATGCCAGAAGAATTTCACGACTGTTCGTGGGTGTTTTGGTCTCGGCACTGCTCACGTAAAGGTGCTATAGGCGAGTAGAAGAAAGAAAGAAAGAAAGAAAGAAAGGAAGGAAGGAAGGAAGGAAGGAAGGAATGAAGGAAGGAAGGAAGGAAGGAAGGAATTAAGGAAGGAAGGAAGGAAGGAAGGAAGGAAGGAAGGAAGGAAGGAAGGAAGGAAGGAAGGAAGGAAGGAAGGAAGGAAGGAAGGAAGGAAGGAAAGAAAGAAAGAAAGAAAGAAGACGAAGATGACGACCGTCGATTTTCACCGTTTCCAGGTTCGTCACTTTAGTAGCAATCTCGAGCAATCTCCTTGCTACTGTAAGATGGGGCAACGCCAGATAGCTGATTTAAGTGTCTTTGGACGTATAAAATTCATCAGCAGGCGAAATATCAGCGTTTGAACGCTAATACATTGTCCATCTTGTTTTCTCGTTCAACCCTACATAGGGAGGCACTACCGTGCCTCCCTAATACAACCGTAATTCAAAAGTCCTGTTCTTACTAACCCACTGCTATTGGCTTGCAACTACTAGTGACTAGCTCTGGCTCACAGTACTGAACACAGTAATACAACAATATCAGCTCAAGCTGAAGAATAACGAGTACTCAACTCTGATGGATCAATTAATAATGTGACTATGATGAACAACAGCTGATAAAAACAAAGTAGATTTGAATTTTGACGAAGAGAATTTCAGATACAATGGACATAATAAATTGAATATGGGTGCTAAAGTAATGTATCCAGATACCAGCCAGAAATTAAGCAACCAGTTGATTTCTTTAACTCTCTGAAATATACCCTTCACAGATGCCTTCATCAACACCGGTTAATCTGATCTGGTGTAGTATTTGTGGGTCTGTACTCAGGGTTTGATAAAGAGTCAGAAGAAGCAATAGATATTGAACTATCAGAATCACTGATATTTGGAATACTAGGTGAGAGATTGTTAACCCACTCAGGTAGAAGAGTTGGAAGAGGTGATGTCGCAAGCAGATGAACAGGTAGACATAAATCAGACACTGGGCAATCGTTCGACAAGACGCTGGGGACCCTGGCAAGGGTGTTTGAGAACCAACAGATGTTCACGGTAGTAGCCTCGTTCATGTCGACGTCGTCGGGCCTGGGTAACGAGACTAAAGAAACGAATTGAACTGACTCTCACGTTGATTTTTAGGAGAGTACTCCACAGACTAATCAGACAAGACAGGAGTTAGTCCCACTGCCTCACGCGGAGTTACAGACAACGACTCGGACAGCTGTTCTGCAGTCATCCTTCTCGGTATGCAGCCACACCTCCGAGTTGTATTTCTTGTATAGTATGAATCTCGTTAATAACGTGTCAGTACCATCATTATTCTAAACCTCATAGTACCAATCATACTTCTCTGACACATTGTAATGTACTAGCTGCCATAACATGTGAAACAACAGATGAGAAACAAGTTAGAAAGATAGCACGTCGTTCATGATGTGCTGTGTGTAGTGTGACAACACCATTCAGTATACAATGAAGAAGAGAGGACAGTAACTATAGCTACAGAGAGATGATGATCAGGATGATTTAGTAGAGCAACTGAGCTGACACTGAGTTATGATACTACTCTGATACTCACTGCAGCTAGAGGGAGGGAGGGAGGGAGAGAGGGAGGGAGGGAGAGAGAGAGAGGGAGGGAGGGAGGGAGGGAGGGAGGGAGGGAGGGAGGGAGGGAGGGAGGGAGGGAGGGAGGGAGGGAAGGAGAGAGAGAGAGAGAGAGAGAGAAAGAGAGGGAGGGAGGGAGAGAGGGAGGGAGAGAGAGAGGGAGAGAGGGAGGGAGAGAGAGAGGGAGAGAGGGAGGGAGGAAGGGAGAGAGGGAGGGAGGGAGGAAGAGGGAAAAAGGATCAAATCAGGTAGTCAACACATTTACAAGTATAACAAATAATTTAGCGGACAAAGGACTGTTTTTTTACCACAGGCTTACACTTTCATTTTATTGCCTTTTACCTAAGATTAGTTCTGGACAGCCTGGTAATTTTTTTTATCTCATGAAAAAAAAATTGATACAAAATTTTATGTGGCTAAAATTTGGTTTGTTTACATGTACAGCTGTTCTTACAAGACATTGTGAATATACTTTAAGTGTCAATGCAGTACAGTGTGTATGGTTTACCATCAATCTCCAGTGGTTTCCAGGAGCTCATCAGGAGGTGGTGACACGTGAGCTAGCTGAGCACTGGCTGGTGGTGAGAACTGATCAGAAGAACAGTGGGTCAGTTCATCATCACTCATAGTACGAGAGACAGGAGGAGATGAGGTTGGTGAGGAGAGGAGAATGGTAGAGCAGAGGAGGGAGTGGTGTCTGTGACAATGATATAGACACAACTAACAACAGTATGTACAGTACATGATACACTACAGTACAGTGAGTGAGTGTATGAACACTACTACACACAACACAACTATCACTAACACAGTCTACTAGTTTGCATTGTAGAGGTGAGCCTGAGCGTAGCTACTTTGAGGAGCGTCATAGGTTAGCTGCCGTATGCTTCATGCATTCTGTCTGTCGGTATTCTCTCTGGAATTCCCTTTATTGACACTCCAATCGTTTTTCTTCTTGACCAGCTTCTAGTTGTCGTTTTCTTAAAACATTCCTGTATTTTACAAGTTCTTGTCTTGGTATTTCTAGTCGCTGTATTCTGAATCCAGTAGTATGTATTTTCTCAGACATTTTGATGCTAACGGGCATTACCAATTATTGTGCACATGCATAGACATGTTCTGGGAACATTGAGGCGACAAACACACCCGTGACAGATAGATAGATACAAATTTGCACGCACATGAAACATTGTCACGATAAATGTGGGGCTTGCTCAGGCTCATCCCAAATACTGTACACGATGAGAGAAAAGCACATACAAGCACACACACACCCACACCCACACACACACACACACACACACACACGCACAAACACACAAACACACACACACACACACACGCACACACACACACACACGCACACACACACACACACACATGCACACACACGCACACACACCTAGTAATGATGACTCCAGTGATTGATAAACACACGTGGTCAGAGGTCTCCTGGTCTTGATTGGGGACAGGTTCCTATACAGGAATGAGTACAGTAACAAGGGCTTGTAAAACATACAGTATGAGATCCTTTAGACAAACACTCTGCTGTAGCTAAGTCTATACACAACAATTCAATGACCATACAGTGGAACACAATGGTTTGGAATAGTGTCATAATAATGATTTCAAGGGATGTTACAGCCAATTTGGAATCACATACAGAGTGTTCATATCAAAGTGTGTGTCCTTATTTTAAGGGTTTCCAATAGTGTATACAGTGCTAAACCATTATCACAAACAATATTCATTCATTACCTGGTATCCGTCCTGCTTCAATATCACTGGCAACTCTCTCTTCATCCATTGCCCTCAAAGCTGTGATCAGGTCAGTCCAAGATGCTTTCGAGCTCTTTATCCAAACATCAAACATTTCTGTCTTGAGTCTGTCAACTCCGTGAGCATGGTAGGTCACATCAATGTTATTCAGCTGGCTTGTGGTGAGATCCAGCTGTATACCGAGTGTGTGCCAGTCACTGACTCTCTTGCATGCTGTGACAAGATGCTTCACTGTGAGAGGAGTGCCTAGTGCGAAAACAAGTACATTATAACAGGAGCACTCTCCTCATCATTGTGGTGTAACTCACTGAGTGTTCTAGAGTGGTCACTAGTAGCTGTGCAGGGTAGCTGTGTATCAGTAGCTGTGTGACTGATGATGTCCTCCTTCAGCTCAGTCATGTTTGTGTCTATGGTACCATACAATAACTCTAATACACAATGGTTCATAATGGCAAACCAGCTGGTGACTGCAGCCAACGCAACTCCTGTTCCCTCAATGCACACCTCTTCCTGGTTAGTTCACACTGAGCTCTTGGTGGTCCTGACGTGCTTGGTTTGCAGAGGATGTGGCGAGACTCTCTCTGTGGGTTACAGGAGCAGGGAAAGGAGTCCTCGATAGTGATGCTGTCTACATCAAAGCTGAGCCTCTTCTCTGTTTCAAGTAGTGTCTTGCGGATAAAGAAACGAATTACGGAGCACTCACTGTCACTGAAAGAGTAGTAGATCTCTAGTTGAAGCTGTCTCTCGATAATGATGATGTCACCTCCACTGTGGTATTGAAGAACAAAGATGTTTCTGTACTGACGTAGACCACTGACAATGACAAACAAATCAGAAGATAATAGCGACACGATCAGTACAGGAGAGAACGCAGGAGGAAGAGGAATGTAGATATATTGACTAGCTTGTTTAGTTCGCAACCTCACTACCCACGGACAAGAGGGTCGTTGGCCTTTCATTATTTCTCGCTCTTCTTCCTTTGAGGCATAGCGCAGTACACACGGCATAAAGAACTCATTTGATTTCTCGATAATGGCCACAGCCTTTACCTCAGCAAGGAGATTGATAAATGCCTCAGCATTGAGCAGGTCTGGAAACTTGAAACACTCTGCCAGTGTGTGTCGGTCAAAGCAGCCGTGCTGTCGGAAGTGTTTCCTGGCACCAGCAGGAAGGTCAATGCCAAACAGATCATGGAGCTCATCTTCATTGATAAAGGACACACCAATCAGGAGGGACACCAGGTCAAGGATGGGCTTCAGCTCTATGATAACCAGTGCCCGGTAATGTAAGACAAGGTTAAGGTTATGGAAGAATGTGATTGCCTTCCTGGTCTCCTGCTCATCCATATCCAGTGACCTGCCGATATCCACACACTCCTGCAGTGATAGAATGGCTCTCTGCTTGGCCTTAGACAACAGACTAAGATAGAACCCAAACCATCGTAGTTTTATTGTAACCTCTACGGAAGGGCTCATGCTGATTAGCCGTCGTAACTCCATCATGTACTGCCTTCTCTTCTTCTCGTCACTGATGATTGCATTGATAGGGAGGATGGGCTTGCCCTTATAGTTGATACGGAGTCGCTCGTAGGCTTTCAGGCTCTCGGCTAGGATGGTATTCTTGTCATCAAGTGACTCACTCGCACACTCGTCCACTTTGTCAGCAAACGTGCCGATGACAGCAAAACGTGCGTTGCCATGACAATCCGATGAAGGGCTCAAAGAGGGAAGAAAGGAAGACATTGATTTAGCGAGAGACTCTAGTAGCTGCCAATATGAGTGCTGTAGCATTGTATCAGCCATGCTGATAGAGTGGCCTCGTATACAATATGAGAACTGTGGGATGGCATCTAATCGCTCATTAAGCTTCAGAGTGAAGAGGGCTAGACACTTGTTGCGGACAAAGAGAGGGAAAACGTCCAGATAGTTTGGTTGACCACCAGAGTCAGACATTAGTAGTAGTCTGGTGCGAAAGAGGCGGGTTGATCCACGGACCTTGGGCAGTCGTTGCATGATGTCTGTCAATATCTGAGGAAAGTCTCGTCTGTGCTTGGTTGCAGCACCAGGAGCTGCTGGAGGAGAGTGGGCTGGGTCAGAGAGGGTAGGGGTAGCTCCTGTCTCATGCTGCTGCAGGACAGCACCTCGCTGCTCTTTACCAAGATGGTCGACAGGTTTAGCCAGAGCCTCGATAGTCTCACAAACCATGTCAAGCATTCTTTCAGGAGTGAGCTCCTCCCACTCCACATCCTCAGAACTGTCGTCTCCTACTATGATGGAACATGATGGTGGCTCAGCAACGCCAGTGCTATGGCGCTCCACAGCAGGGGGTCGACCCATGGCTAGATCAATAACCGATGTTTTTCCTGTAGCTGGAGGACCTTGTGTTGTCACATTAGAGATACTGACAGTGACGTTATAGCCCAGCTTGTCCATGGCTTCATCACTGGTTACTGTACAGAGAGAGAAGGAATAGTAATACTAGCATTGGGATACATAACAACTTTATAGGCAGTGACTATTTTTACGGCACCGTAAAAGTAATTCCCTGACTATTGTTACGGCATTCTAAACCCAAAGCCCTAAAAAACCTTCTCCTAACTGCACAAAGTTTGAAGGAGGGGCGTTTTAAACAGGGCCTTCGACCCTCACAAGGAACTTAAGTTCTTTGTAAAAAAGAAAAAACAATGGCTGCAAAGAGATCCGAACCCCCGAACGTCTGCATCACAAGCCACCATACCAAACCACTGAGCCACCGGAAACTGCTGACTGGACAATGCTACAAACAAGCCTTTATAGTAATTCTGTACATATGCGCACGTAGATAAGAATGCTGCAAAAATAGCAGAGGAATTAATTTATTTACGGTACCATAAAAATAGTCACTACGAACTTTATAATGTACTAACTGAATACCATCAGAGTTCATACCTAAAGAGAATTTCAAATACTTTCAAACGGCAGACAATAAGCTCACTTGATAGCATATGTCACACAATACAAAGTAAAGGATTTGCATGTGATTGTGTTTTGGAAACACAATGGGAATGCTGCAATTTGATGTGTATTCATAAAAGATAGTCTAGCTGCTAGCCCTCTTTTCGCTAGTAATTAATGGGCGGGTTCATGGCTCAAGTGAGGGTGCTGACTAGCCATGATAATGATACTGTTTGTCACTTCTCCATCTACAGTGACTGAGCATGCCGCTTAACCTAAAATAAAGCCAAACCTGCATTGTGTTGCCATCGACACAAGTATGCCGTTAAGTAAGCTTGACCAGCTAAAGTCTGAGTATAAGCTGTATGATAACAATAGGTGCACTCGTTACATGTATGATGGTTCAAACATGTTAGTGTGTAGGTAACATTGATTCTTACCATGTGATGGTGATGGTGATGGTGGAGGAGATGGTGTTAGTGGTAGAAATGGTGATGATGGTGTAGCTAAAGAAACAGAGACTATCATACATGTACAGTACATGTGTAGCTACAGTAGATAGTGTTGAATGATTATGCCTCGGTATGGGCGGAGCCACGAGGCATACAGTAGTCTGTTTAAGTGTGTGTGTCTAGGCTGGATCTCAGAAACGGCTAAGAGCTAGGCACTGATAGTTGCAATCCAAGTATAACGAAGAATTTTAAGACTTTTAAATATGTTAGATTTCCAATTAAGGATTAGAGTTCGATTCCTTTCGTGATTTGCCTACTTTGGCGACCATTACGGGCGCTGCGTTCTTTTACGAAGACAAAACTGTCCACAGTAGACTTCCTATAGACACTTGATGGTTCGATATGTACTACAGGACAACTGGCAAGACCAGTGAAATTGAAGAAACGGAGCGCCAGAGTTTCAGCAGAGTGTTGACCATTAGAAGCTGCTGACAAGAGGCTCACCAGGTGATGTGGGAGGGGCACCATACATGCAAGTTCAGTACATGTGTCAGTACACTTCCCCGATAAATACTTGACCTTCCGTTACTGTAGCTACATTCTACACTCGTCAGTGTCCTGAGTTAATGATTATTCAATTTGAACAATAGCGCATGTTTTAACTGTACAACAATGCTCTGTCAACAATAAAACATCCAGCATTTACTGTCGTAATGAACAAGTATAGTACTAACATGTACACTGACCATCAGTAAGTCCTTCAAGATAGTTTATCATGTCTTGTCTTCCAAACCGTCTTGCCTCATCAAGTGGAGTCCAGCCATTCTATAGTGTAACAATAGAATAGTGTGAATCATATGATACACAAACAATTAAAGTAGTGATGCACTGATACCAGCATCGGTATCGGTATCAATGCTGATACTCAGTGTATCAGTACTGTATCGGTACTGTTACACTCACTGATACACAATTTTAGTTATGTGCATTTACAACCATGTAGCTATAGAGTGGATTGCTATAATTATGTCTTCAGGTTCAAAGAATTTCTTCTGTCTGTGCTGCTAATGAAGCAAAGGCTGTGTGCTGTGAACTGAAAAGTAGAGATGTTATTTTCGATTAAAAATTGAAATTCAAATATTTTCATTGGTATCGGTTTTGTAATCGACTATACTTAGATGGAAAGTATCAGTATCGATAGTATCGGTAAATTCATATCAGTTCATCAGTAAATTAAAGAATCATGCATGTACATGTACCACACGTGTACATCAGATGGTGACGCTCATTGCTACACAATTGAGTACACACACTAGCTCTGCACTGCCATCAAGAAACGAGACTGATTCAGATCAGGCAATTTTATTTCACAGTTTATAAAAGTGTTTATTAACCGTTGCTATGCAGTTGCTATGTAAATTAAATCAACCATAGACCTACATGTTAGGGAAATTCCCTGTATTGAATGTAAGGGGTGTCTGTAACTTCCCACAAAATGTTTATAATTTCCTGATCAGTACCTGTAACTTCCCAATGACAATAACATGTTCAATCAAAAAGATGTGAAATCAAACACAAAAAACGCAAAAAGTACAAAACTAGTAATGATTGTTGATAGTGACTTGACAGTTCCCAAATGAAAACTGTGCAACAGCTTGGCAAGGCACTGTGACTGAATTAGTAGAATTACTAGTAACAGTAGTGTTCGTACTGGTCGTAGGAGTACATGAATCTGTCTTTGAATAGGACAACTGCTCGGCAAACGAAGTCTGTTTACAAGCTTGTCGGGAATATACCAGGAAACGCAGTGTTGCGATTTTTAGCCCAGGTAGAAAACGTTGACACTGCCCACTTAGTGGAATACGCTGTATTCCTTGGCACACACTTCTCGGTTATAATCGCCTCTTCGGTTTCACTCAAAAATGAGCTGGTGCTGGTACTAGCAGTGGTAGCAGTGGTCCGAGTCTTACGGCTCTTGTCTTTTGGTAATGACAGGCTCATCCTACGCTGTTTGGCTGGGGGGGGGGGCATTTTCTTTATCCTCCTCTATTTCAGTCCACCCATCCACCGCCAAACAAAAGTTTTCTCGAGAGCGCTTCGCAGGATCCATCATAGCCTCGTGGGTCGTGCCTTTCCCTTCAAGCGACTGACGCAATAGATTGCTTAGCAACGCTCAAAATCCTAGCAACTATGATGACGTAACCCATTGCCTAGCAACTGCATAGCAACGCTAAATAAACCACTTATTACACCCTCCCCTCGGTCTGTTGCTGGTTTATAGACCCTCCCATCTCGGGCGCTACGCGCCCCTCGACGGTCGGGCCTATAAACCAGCAACAGACCTCGGGGAGGGTGTAATAACTAATACTTAGCAGAGACACTTACAGATACCCAGAGGACCTAACACAAAGCATATTCAACACAGTTTTATAACTACAAAAGCTTAGCTTGACACTTCTTGAAATAGCAACAAGAAGTATGCATCAGACCTACGACATCAAAATGTCGGGCAACAGTGGGTCCATTTTGCAATCTTCAAACAGCGCACAAAAACACGGCACGAAGTTGAAACTAGCTCTTTGCAAAGCACATAGTGTGGACACTTACCTTGAATGGTGGGATACTAGAGTTCTCATGGAACACATACCTGTGACGCAGTTGCTGCAACAGTTTTGTCATGTGGTTGCAGTAGCAGCAATTACAGCTCAAAGCTGCTACTCAACACTATTATAACTAGAGTTCTAATGAACACATACCCGTGCGCTGAGCTAAGAGCTAAACACGACTACTACACTCACGTTACAGATAGTCCATAGACATGCAGCTCCAAATAAATTGATGATAGCATAGCTACCATACATGCACTAACAGGTGATTGGCAAGAAGTGACTCTGGCGTACGGTACATGTGAGACTGAGAGAGTACATCGATATATGGATAGCTAGCTAGCTAGGAGGTTGGGTGACACACCCACAATACCGTAATTTAAAGTGCTCTTACAAGGACACGTAGCTTTAGAAAGCCATGGATTAGCCGCTCGAGCAAGGCTTGCCAGCACAGAAAACGTCTTCATAGGACTATAGATTCAGTGAAGAAGCTCTTTTGTGACGAATTTCGAGCGGTGAGACGTAAACAAGCGTGTTTTTTGTCCACAAACACACACATATAGATGGACACAAACGCATAACCCTAGCGCATACTGTGCACGGGTAATTATGCTCACAGCTTTGTCAGGCAGTACATAAACTAACTTTCAGCAGGCTGTAGTGGTATAGCGGCAGGATCAGGCGGCGTGAGTACAACGTGCTCGCTCGGTCTCATTATTGTGCACTTACTCAGGCTCACCGTGGCTACCGTAATGTTCTTATCAGCAGTGAGGCTATTAGGAAAGCATGCCCGTTGCACTCGACACAAGGCTCTCCCGACTTTTTAGGTGTCTTTTGAAGAATGAGAATTGCATAACAAGCATTTTGAAAATATTTTGAACGGTGAGACTGCAAACAGTCGTGTTTTTTTATGACACACACACGCATAGCCACATGCCGACCGACACACCCAAACGCCTAACCCCCGATGCCTACACATCCCGGGTAATAAAGAACTAAAGCTGAAAACAGCCACCGTAAGTAAGAGACGGTGAAATGGGTCACCAAGCATAAAAAACATTGGGAATCACCCGAAAACGATGAGATTTATCAGGAAGAACCTCAGCTAGATCCTATCAGGAAGAACCTCATACATGACCTCACCCTTGTACCACACCCCTTGCAAGACAGGACCTAGGACCATGAGGCTACTACTGTACAGCACATGACAGTGACTCATATTGTGAGAATTGTTGTCTAACTGTGCTGTGAATGTCTTTGTGATACATAAACACAAAGTTTATGTACTCATGAATCTCACAAATGGACTCTCCTCACTCACCCTCCACACACACATACTGTGTACATACAGTACATAACATATCTACTACTGTAGAGCACAAATCACATGAACAACAATCACAAAATAAACACCACTATCAATGAAAATTTAGAGGAAAGATACTGTGACAAAAGATCTTCGTGAAGCAGGCAAAATCTGAAGGACTTAATTTATATTAGTAGTATCACTAGACACATAATGTTCTCACATTATCAGTTGCGTCAATGGATGCTCCCGCAGCAACAAGCAGCCGAGCTACTGCCACATGACCATAGAATGCACAGCGATGAAGTGGTGTCTGATCATACTATAGAATAAACAACAAGTGAAGAACACATGATTATTGAGTGTGAGCTTGTTAGTGGTGTCAAGCACAACACATGGTAACTGGTCTTGTTGGTAATAACATTATACTACAAATACACACAATAAAACATTCAGTAACTAGTGTATTACAGTATGAGATAGTGACTGATATTGTGTGTACCAGTACAGTATGACACATTACAATAGTTTACTGACTACAGATCACAGGAAATACTATTATCATTTGACGTGCGCTGCAATAGTCTGCTAGTGGACCAGATAAGGAGCAAGCCAGAGCAAGAGAACAATCATTATGATGAGATCACTGTAGCACTGTATATTGTTCATACAGATCGATGAGCACATCATTGCCAGAATCCAATACATTTTGCGGTCACGTACAATTTTCACACAATGATGTTTTTAACAGTCTTTTACACATTCAAGAAGTTATAAGGAGTTGGCTAACAATACATTATTGGATCGCTGAAGCAGCAGACCCATGATAAAGCTGGATCTGCTGGATAGCCGGTTGCCCCTTCTAATGACATGCATTCATTAAATGTATTCATTGTCTATAATTATATTCATCAACTGTTTTGTTGTAGATTTTTAATTTTTTCTTTTCAATTTGAACAGGCTAAATTTTTGATAAAACTGCTAACAATAGGCCTTTTCCAAAACTACGTCATACTAAATTAATTGTCATAGCAACGCTGTGCCGCCATTTTGATTGGGGCCACGTGTGTATACTACAGTGGTAGGCTCTATAAAAACCAAGGTATGAATAGCTCTAACCTAAGTGCTGACGACATTCCTGGAGCTTCCCTCGGCGATCGTGAGCCCGAGAAGTTTAAGATAGCAGAGCTGCGATTTTGGTTGCAGTGTCGAGGTGCGCGCGGGCTGTCTAAGTTAAAAACTAAGGCTGACTACGTTCAACTGTGAGTTATATAACTATAATATGCTATGGAAAGCGTTGCTTACAACTATATGCACGCATTTACAGTGTCAAAGCGTATATTTCCAACGGGTGGGACAAGACTATCGTTGATCCTGATCCACAGAAGAAGTACACCGCTAAAAAGGCCCAGGCAACTGATCCCACAGCAGTAGCAGCAGCAACAACATCAGCAGAAGCAACATCAAGTGCAGAAGTAGCGTACGATGCAGATGGTTGGCCTAAAGGTCCGTACACACAGCAAATACAGGGAGTACTGCCAGCTATTATAACAGATGATATTATAACCACTCATCTGAAGTCCTCTGGTAAACAGCTGCAACCTAAGAAGCGAAGAAAAGTGAGTGAGGATGGTGACAGTAGCACTGCAGCTGGTTCTTACTCTAATGTTGATTACTCAACACTTCAGCGAGGTCACCAGTACTTCATGGAGTCATACATACCTGGTCGATACGTACGTTTTTGCTCCAAAGAGGGACAAATATGGATTAAAGCTCGTTGCTATCGTAGTCAAAAAAAAATGATTCCATGCATCATGTTAATGTTGCATTGGCCTGTGAAACCCCACACTATGTTACTCGTGCGTTATGTTCTTGCACAGCAGGGAAGTCCGGAATGTGCAGTCATGTGGTTGGATTACTAAAGCAGGTCATTCATTATGCTTTAATGAAGGTCAAGGCAGTTCCGGAGGATCTTACTTGCACACAAATGCAGCAAACATGGCACAAACCTCGACCATCACAGATTGAGGCTGAACCTGTGATGAATGTTTCTTTCCGCAAAGCATGTCAACGCCAAAGCACTCCAAAACGAGACCCAGTTGTTTGTACTCTCTTTGAAGCACGGGCTCGTGCAGTTCAGGAATATAGTGAAAAGCAACAACAGGACTTGAGGGCAGGACTTCAGCAGTGTCATTCGAAGTGTGCATTTTCCCACACTCTGCGGGCTGTACCAGAGGAGCTTGTAGCCACTAAATTTGGGCATGTACCAAAAGGTTCGATTCTCTCTTATCAACTTAGTGATTACAAGAAAGCTGAAGTTTTGAAACCCAAGCCAATAGTACCACAGAACTTACCCTTGTTGCCATTATCTGCCATTGATACTGTTCTTAGTGTTCCGTCAGATCTTACCAGTAGCCAGCAGACATATCTAGATAAGTTTAGAGTAACTCTAGTGGAGGCTCATGAACTAGAACATAGTACTCAACAGCAGTCAACATCAGCAAAGTGGCGAATAAGTCGAGTTGGCAGAGTTACAGCATCACGTTTCGGAGATGTTCTACAACGGCAGTCAGCACCTTCTTCTTTTCTGAAATCTTTCTTGGAGGCAAAAGAATATTCCGTTCTTCCTGTACAGCTAAAGCATGGCCGAGATAATGAAATCAAGGCAAGAAATGCGTACATTGAGCACACAAAGAGGAATGTACGTGAATGTGGTTTGGTTGTTAATCCATCAATTCCGTGGCTTGGTGCATCTCCTGATGGCCTGATTTTTAATCCAGTAAATAACACACTTGCCATTCTTGAAATCAAATGTCCATACACTTATCGTTTGTGTACTGTTGAGGAGGCTGCAGCTTCAAGCAACTTTTTTGCTAGCAATGTTAACGGTACAGTTGTGTTGAAGAGATCAAACAAGTACTACTACCAAGTACAGGGCCAAATGGCTTTGACAGGTGTTGTTTGGTGCGACTTCATGATCTATACATTTAAGAACTACACGATTGAAAGGATTCAATTTGATGTGGACTTCTGGAAGAGCATGCAAACTCGTTTGACTGAATTCTATTTTCAATACGTCCTCCCAGCAGCAGCATCTCATGACCTTACAAATGTGGATTGATAACATACTTTTTATGTGATTGTGCTTTTGTTCAAATTAATGTAACACTCCTTCAAGACAACATAGAAATACAATAATGTTATGAATAATGACTTTACATTACACAAAACAAGACGATGAGTGATGATTAAAGAGTCTGTATACATAGATTAACATGAAATAAGAGGAGACTGAAAATTTGTTAGAAGAGCACATACTGTCCAAATCTGGTTAGCAGAACCTGCAAGTGTTGCAGGGATGATGCTGCTGAGAATATCGAATTCCTTCACACGACGTATTGCACGTTCAATGTGTATTCGAAGAGAAGCAATTTGTTGAGTCTCTACAACTTGAACTGCGTCCATCTGCGAGCGACGACCAAGTGTGGGTGGTGTGTTCAAACTCACACCAAGTGGGGCTAACAGTTCGTCAATGGTGAATCCACGATCTGCCATGACTTCGTCACCTCTTCTCAGTAAAGAAAGAAATCCACTACGTTCTACTAGTTCTTTATCAGCTATACTACCAGTGTATAGTGAAGAAACAAAAATAACATGACCTGCTGGACTGATAGCGATCAACCCCTTGAGTGTATTGGCAGACTTGTAGCTGCTGTAAGTCTGCGATTGCAGAAGCAACGAGGAAGGAATGTTGACTTTCACTTCAGTTGCATCTACAATGGCTGTTGTTTTAGGGTAGCGCTCCTTGAATGCAGCAGGCATTGTGTCAGCAATGGTGTCACGGTCAGGCCAAATCGGAAGCATGCCAAGACGGAGATACATGAAGTTAATCCATGTAATAAACACACGAGAAACTGATGATGGTGAAATATCAAAACGCCTAGCCAAGTCGTGTTCTTTCAAGTTCAGCCTTAATCGAACTAGTGTTAAAAACAGCTCATTGACCTGGTTTAGTTTAGGTGGACGTCCAGTGGAGATCTCTGTATCCCTCCAAGAAGCACTTGCTGGATCTGAATTATGCCTTGTTGCCCAGTTCTGAGCAGTCGCTCGATACACAACGTTAGAACGCATTCCATCAGGACTCAGATATTTCAGTAACTGGTAAAACACACTGGAAGATGGTAAGCCGGTATAGAAGAGAACGTCGTCATTCGAATCTTCGATACTCTCAAAGCAAAATCTACACCTTTCTAACTCTCTGACTAGTTCTCCATTTCTACTCTCCAACTGATCTAGCTGCTTTCTCAGAGCATCATTTTCAGCCTTTACGACTTGCAAAGAACTTGATAACTCCAGTACAGGCGAAGGTGACTGATGTGCAAGTGAAGTTTTCGATGAATCAGGCGTAAGTGAAGACGAAGACAGATCAGATGCAAGTGAAAATGTTGATGGATCAGTGTAAGTGAAGATGGACACTGATCAGAGGCAAGTAAAGATGGAGAAAGTAACTGGTCACTTTCAAATGTGCCATGTAATCTATCTCCATCTTGACTTGCCTCTGATCTGTCTCCATCTTCACTAACGCCTGCTCCATCAATAGTTGCACTTGCATCTGATCTGTCTTCGTCTTCTCTTGCACCTGATTCATCGACAACTTCACTTACAGAATGTCGAACAAGTGTTCGTCGGCTGACCGTCTCAGCACTGCTTCTCCCGCTGTCGAAATCAAAGATAGATGGGATAGAATCTTCCCTGAGAGTCCGATAGCTACCCCAGAAATTGTAAAAATCTGTCTCCTTGAAGTGCAGCGAACAGATCTTGGTCCACTTGCCTGGCTTGAAATGCTTTCCGACGTCTCTTCTAATAGCATGGATCCACTGCTTCCTTTTTGCGCGATTACTTTCTGATGGGAAGCTGTGGTAGGTCACCTTGGCTTGCTTGCCCGCAATAGTCACCGTGCGATATCCTTTCTTGCTGCACAACGGAACACAGCAGTTGTGTGGCATCGTGTAGTATAGAAAGTGGCCCCAATCAAAATGGCGGCTTAGGGAAAGTCCCGTAGTAGGCGTGGTTTTGGAAAAGGCCTATTGGTTTAGGATACAATTTAATCCTTCGTAAACAGTTTCTAAAATTGACAACTGTCAAAATGTGCAAGAATCATTGCTCAATGCTGTCCATTGATTTTGGGGATCGACGTGTACTGAGCGTGTGAGGGTAAAATCAACTCCGTGTCCGCTTATTTCTGGGAATGTGTACTACAAGCAATATGAATTAATTGACACTACACATGGTCACACTGACCACACCCAGTGTGTGTGTGTGTGTGAGTATTACCATACCTTATCATGTGAGTCAACCACTATCCCAGGCTGTGACAGTAACATGTCAACAACCTGGGAGTGTCCTTTCAATGAACTAAGATGAAGAGGAGTGAACTGTATAATAGTAGAGAATAATGACAACAATAACACAGTGAGTGGTAATAAATGAGTACATAATAAATACTGTGTTATAAACTAAGTCTCCCACTGATCAAACAGTGTCCTCCATGATGTACATGTATCTATCGATGCCTACATCATTCCATTTATTGCTCCTATACATGTTCTCACTCACAATGTCTCACATTATACAAAAGAGAGGAATGGAAAGCTCACGACACCACACTATCAAGTAGTGTTCGACTGACATGTAGTCAACAGTCAAAATGAAACAGCAAAGCACATGTATAAATAGGTTATTATACAGTATATGTACAAGCATGGCACACACTCCATTTAGCCTGACACTGAGACAAAGTCAACTATATAGTTTGACCATTGATGCACTTCTTTGTCAGGTGTAACAACAATGTACGTAGGAATGGGATGATGTATCTAGTAGAAATATCTCACATGTACAGTACATGTAGTCAATGATGGACACACTAACAGACATACATGTCAGAACCAAATGCTCAACCACTGACTGTGTGTGGTAGCAGATACTGATGTGTGAATCTGTTACTAGTACACATCATGTCATGTGACCACTAAAAATACTCACATTGCTGAAATCAGGATTATGGTAGTTCACATGAGCTCCTCTAGCAAGGAGCTCCTTTGCTTTGCTGACATTACCATCCCGACAAGCCTGATAGAGTTCCTCATTCTGTGAGTAGAACACAACATAATGTAATCAGTATCAGACAATGATTGCTACAGTCTCCATCCTGAATGAACTACTGATCCCATACTGAGTGATATGACCACCTCACTATCACACAGTGCTCACACACTGACTGACACAGCACCAGAACTACATGTGTGGCTTTCTCTCTCACGACTAACCAACTGTTTTATTGATCACTAACCAATTTTTCCTGATACTGATTGAGAGAACTCATGCCGGGTAACAGAGACTACGAGAACAGAAGAAGAAGGGCTGAAGAGCGCGCGCTGAGCTAGACACAGTTGAAGGGCGTGACTTGATAATAAAACAACGGATACCTCCGTATATTCAATTGATCGCGTGATGACTTATGAATATCATACTCGCTCAGGCTCAGAACAGTGCACTACACTAGCTGTGTACTAGTGTAATACATTCTAGCATGATCTATAATATCCAAACACACAATGACAATAATTACTGCACTAGTGTCATTTGGTATCAATAGTGAAGCATCAATATTAGCTGTGAGCTGGTGAGTACGACAAGTCATGTTGTGCTGCAGCTCAACACAGATTGGACTAGTTCACACATAGACTGGTTGAGTGGTGCCACCGCTGGGTCTCTTCTTGTTTTACATCTAGAGCTGTACCATGGTCAGTTTGTCATGATGAACTGCAGGAGATCAGCCAGCTCCACTGCCCACCGCATGGTCACAAGACTGAGGTGTTTGTGCATGATGGGTCCATGAGTTGGTTTCTTATCAACCGATCTGTCAAGAGCTGCAAACCTGATGAACAAGAACTTATAAAGCATGTTCAGGTTAGTCCTACACCATAATGATGGATTGCTGCAGTGAGAAACATAAAATGATGAACTGCTGGTGTGTTCTGTCAGGGGCGTAGCTAGAATCCAAACATTGGTCGGGCATGTGGAGTGCACTGCAAACTGCATTGCTCGTTAATGTTATGGTATACTTGCATCTGACGAATGTGATGATCCGGTGTCATAAAATATTGGGGATCCCGTGAGGATGGGGATCCCGGGTCCCCATTCTACCGGTAGAATGGGGATCACTAAGTACTCTGTACTGTGTACTATGGTATACTTGCATCTGACGAATGTGATGATCCGGGTCCAAGACTATCGAGGTATAGTTAATGGGCATTATGTAGGAGTAGTCAGTAGACTGGGGTTCAGGCTACGTTTGGAATCAAAGCAGGAATGGCTGGGCACAGCATATGATTGGGTGGGCACAGGCCCGTCCAGGCCCACCCATAGCTACGCCACTGTGTACTGTGCATGGTGTCTGTATTGTGGTTGGTTGGTAGTTACCATCAATTAATCTCCAGTGGTTTCCAGGAGCTCATCAGGAGGTGGTGACACGTGAGCTAGCTGAGCACTGGCTGGTGGTGAGTATACTGATCAGGAGAACAGTGGGTCAGTTCATAGTACGAGAGCTGCATGGGATAGAAAATCTAGCTGGAATGGTAGAGCAGAGTGGTCAGTGTGGTCTGTGAGTAAGATGTTATAGTGTAGTGGCAGCTCACTTGACGGTAGGTGTGGCTACTATCAGTAGGTCAGATAGTGAGTGCTTGCATGTTGCTACTGACTATAGTAATAGAATCAACATCACTGCACAACATGTGTTAGTTTGTGACTCACATGTTAGTGTGTGTTACCAGCTCCTCCTAGCTCCAGTATACTGTATACACAGTACTGCATTCTGGTACACCAGCTACTCAACCATCAGTTATATCCTGTCCCTTGACATGTACATGTACGTGCTGCAGACTACATGACAGACAGACAGACGGACGGACAGACAGACAGACATAGTGATTGATACAAGTGTACATGTACACTAACACCATGGTATAATTCACCTTGATATGGAGATGAGTGTTCCTCTGTATGATGGTCAAGATGTGCTCTTGTTGAGGGTGTATAGTGACATAAAGACAATAATTGGTAAAGGAACAACAGAATGAATGAAAGGAATTGACTTGTTGTGATACACGTACCATGCAGATCTGTAGAAATAAAACACATCCCATGAACATAGAAAACATGTTAACAGTATCATTATACTCACATTCTAGATGAGTTCAATAACACACTCAGTCACTATAACAACACCAATGCAAATAGCTGTAAGGAGACAAATAATTGTCAAATACACAGTGATCAATACACAATAATACAATAACTTGCCTCTTACCTTTATAGTGAGTCCAGGTTTCAGCACCTGATAACAAGACATACAGATAATACACACATACGTACAGTACTAACAAACACAATGTAAAACACAGTGCATGCCTGTTGTATCTGCTTTGTTTTAACTTTCACTGCATGATTAAGGATTTGTGTAATCAGAGTATTGGGGTCTTGCATGCCTGGTTGGTCATCAACAAATATAGCTCCATGCACCTCTCTGAGCAGTGTTATTGGTAAAGTTGAGTACAGAATTTTCATAAAATACAAGGTAAGAGTTTCGGTACAAGGCCAGTCCACCTCCATCAGTGCATGTTGTTGTGAAAGACTGATGTACCATTCACTACTAAAGCAGTTAGTGCATAATTATAGTCCAGTCATATTGTCGTTGTCAAACGGTGTTCTTTAGAGTCCTGATGTGTCAGATCTACAAAAACAACAATTAACAAAGGCTATGGATCTATAGCCTCCCTGTACAACTCCATCCTCCCTCTACCCTCCCGGTATACCTTTGCTTAAATTCTTAAATAATTCGGTTTATCTTTTTCTTGCTGCACATGTGGCAAACAGCTTAATAAAATGTATTGTGAATGTGATTTTCCATGCTCTAATTGATTGTCAGCTAGTACACATACATTTTAAACTGTGGATTGTGTGATTGATTGATGGTAGATAGTTCACATTTTTGAATATAAGTGAAATCAGCTGTATCTTTCTGACCCTCCTAGCAACCACTATATCTTGTACATGTGTGAACAGGTAACAACTTTGTAAACAAATAAGGACTATTGCATGATGGGAGTTGGTTATCATAGGGCAGTAATATAGTACAGTTGTATGGTTTGTGCTTTGTCTAAAAAATGAAGTTGTTGAGGATTTTAGTAACAACAGCACAGGCAAGCTTGTCTACTGCATGCAGGCTCAGGTGGATTGGTTTGTGTGAAAAAGGCTGTTAAAGTAATAAGCAAGTAATAAGAATAAGAGTGATGTTGTGTTTGTGTATGTTTGTTTTTTATTTGAAGCGGATTTGAAAAAGGGGTCACTTCCCTCTTGCAATTTTCGAACATGCATGTTTTCAACTTGCTGTCATTGATCCAGATTTAGTGCAGTGGCTTGATATGCAGCAAGCAGAATGATCCAATATTATACACAAAAATTTCAGTGAGTTTCATTAATGTTTGACTTTACCTTTGTACGTAATGATATTTTATTGCATAGAGTTTCTGGTAGTCGTAGATTGCATAACTTACAATTAATTTGTCCTTTTTCTAAAACTAATTCTTTTAAATACTCTTACTTTTGTTCTGTTATTGTTGTTTGGAATTCTTTACCTAGTGTTATTGTACATTCATCTACTTTGTCATACTTTAAGACTCAAATCATAAACTATCTTACTTCTGTTTAATTTGTTTCTTTGTTTTGTCGCTATTATTATTATTATTGTTTTTTTTGTTTTGTTTTTTCTTTATTTTTTTTCTTTTAGGTGTCCCTTTATATTAGCTCTAGCTATTGGGATTACCTCACTGTAACTTTCAGTGTAAATTAAAAAAAAAAAAAAAAAAAAAAAAAAAGTAGCAGTTATTTGAAAACAGGCGTGCATTCAAAAATTGCAAAAGTGAAGTTACCCCTTTTCTCAAATCCGCTAACATTTAAGCTTCAATTGGTATAATACGTGTACTTATACTACAGTTCAATGTTATTCTAGAATCTAGCTGATTGGTCAGTTGGAGGAAAATAAATCACGTATTCTTCCGCGGGAACTCGTATTTTTCCGCTGGAACTCATATTTTTCCGCTGGAACTCATGATCATCATGTTTTCCTCTGTCATGAGTTTCGATCTTTTGTGCAGGTACTAGCTTTGGTAGTTACTGGGCCAGTATGTGTTGTGTTCGCTTCTGGCATGGGCAGCACAGCATCTATAGACCCGAGTACTTGGCTACGATCGATGCAACGATAAGTTGACTTGTCGTGCATGGAAAACGTAAGAAAGCAAGTAACTTACCACGTTTTGCTATGTTGACAGCTTAAAGATTGCCCAATAAACGCACACAGCAAGTACAAAAGACTGCTGGACTCTCTAGACTATCATTCTAACCGTTCGTTGGAGTACAAGTTCAGCCATTGGCACGTGTAACGCAAAGCGGCGTTTGTGGGTGTGGCAGCCGGACACAGCACGTGTTTTCGAGCAAGAAGAAACGCTAATGCTGCAGGAACTCAGCAGCTTTGGGACGGTCATCAACCATTGTTTTTCAAAAAATATCTGCGTCGGTTTATTGTTGCCATGTAGCTGTAGTATAAATACCTTAGACGACGAATCATCGGCAACTACGGGAATTAGAGCGCCTTGGCAACCGAAATAGACGCCCTCGCGCTACGCGCTCGGAACGTCTATACATCGGTTCCCGCGGCACTCTAAATCCCGTAGTCGCCTCGATCCGTCGTCTAACCTATATGTATTTACTTCATAGCATTTTAAACACTCTAGTTTTTATGAACTATCTTCGCAGTAAGAATATGAAAGAATATGTTCTTTAACTAGTTTGAAGTTTCACGTTACGGAATAACTAACTGGTTTTATTGCTGCATAGAGAGTCTTCTCTGATACTTGTGTCGTAAGTGGTCTATAAAACAAATGTGTCAAACTAGAGTCCTGATAGCAATGCTCTTTGATGTTGTGTGGTATCAATCATGCAGGGAATGAGGTGTATAGGGCTTATACTGTGAAGTCATTAGCTCTCAGATATAGCTGGTAGTAATTGCTTATACTATTTGCGACAAGAACTTTACATGATTGTGTGTATGTGGAGTGTACTACACACTCATTTCAATGCATTTTTTGTATTTTTTAGCATCAAAGTCTTTGAAAAAAGATTCTTTCAGTCATGTCATAACATTTTTAAATACTAAACCCCTGACCAGAGACAATCTATGTTGAGTGATTGATGCCTTGTCAGGGTTCCTGTACTTGTGTCAGCCATTGTATCCGTATCTATAGATGTCCCTTATACATAATAGGATGGTATCTATTTATCCTGTATAGCTGATGAGGTTATTGGTTGCTGTGCAAGGCACTCACCATAATTAAACACAGCATTATGCTGTTCTAGGTCTATTCTCACCCATACTGGGTTCTGTTATGGATGTGGTGATCAGAATGTAATGTGATAGTGTTGATATGTAGTGTTACTAGTATATTATACAGAGTAGCATGTCTGGACATGATCTTGATTCCTTCTCTCATATAGCACCACTTACTGTAGTGTGCTTGATAGCTGTTATTCATACACACATACACACACACGTATACACACATGCACACACACACACACACACAGACACACACACACACACACACACACACACACACACACACACACACACACACACACACACACACACACACACACACACACACACACACACACACACACACACACACACACACACACACACACACACACACACACACACACACTGAACTTCGGGAAACACTGAACTTTGAGCATTTCACATAAATGAAGTCTACAGTACTTTTTGCTTGAAATAATTATTGGCGGGTTCTTAAATTTGATATCTGGATTCAGTGGATTGGTGTTTTAAAGCTATTCACTTTAGCAACTTTAAAATGGTGCTTCTAGTATCAGATTCTATCTGGTCATGTACGTCTACATATTATGGGATCGTGTTATTCAGCTTACATCATTCCTATCCTACAACCATAGGATGTGTAAGAGTACATGTGCTACAGTAGTCGGGACCGAAGTTCAAAATCCATTTCCACTATTGTTATTTGATAGTTCAAAATATCTGTTTGTATGCTGCTGTCAATGTCCATGATCACCATGTGGTGTCCATATGTGACCGTGTCTGGGAATACCGACCCAATCGTGCAAATTATTGAACTGAGATATTATGTTAGAAATCAAGGTATGTTCTATGGAGGATAGTTCCATCATTCCTGCATGTTCTCGAGGTAGTCCCGTGCCCCAGAACGCTCTATAGTTGTTCTGTACGAAGCGTTTGTTTATAGTGCTACCAAGTTTTTTCCTGCCCGTATACCATTGCAATAATTTCCTAGGCACTGTCACATAATTATTTCCTAGTTAATTTTGAGGATAGTCCACAAAGGAAGCGTCACTGTAGCTGAGATAATTTTCCCATAATTTACAGCATAATTATGAAGTGAAAACTTGAATGATTAATTAAAAGCAAATTTTAATTTTTCGTCCTCTTCCACGTAAAAAAATTCTTGTTGTTTTACCACATTAGGATGTGTAGCTTTACACGTAGTTAGGGACAATACCTTGTTACTAGTCCACGTACCTCCAGTCCACCTTTGTTACTATGATCTGTGGTTCTTACTGTATTTGGGACTTGTGTTATGTATCCTGTCAGCACTGACAACACAAAGGAGGAAAACACTTTGCTACTATGCTTAGCTTGTGCCTTCTGTATCAATATCTTTTTCTTAATTATTTTGATATCTTGATATAATAAAACTTCATACACATGACAAATCTACTGTTTGTTTATGTCAAATCTACTGGTCTTTACGATTGCTACAAGTAGGTGTCTGTGTACAGTTGAAACTCTCTAATCTGGACACCATAGGGACCTACACAACCAGTGTCCTGATTAGTGAAGTTTTTGATTTCAGGAGTTGTTAAACCAATTTGGGATCACATGCAGTGTCGACAAGGAGGGGTTTCAAATACATGTACATGTTTGTGAACCACTGAAAAATGTGTTGCAAAATTTGCAAGAATTCCTCAAAATTTATTCCTTGTTCCCAGCTAGGGCTGTCACATGGTGTGTGTTCATTATATAGAACTCTAGTTGTTTTATTACTCATTGAAGGAGTGTCTGCCAGCTAATGTAATTTGACTTTAAACAGGATATGTATCTCTCTAAATGGTACACATGGCTTCTTGTGCATAGAATGATATTGTTGTCTACCTGTTGCATTGCCTGTTGATATGGAGAGTGTGAATGAGATCATTTTTAATCTACGCGTGTGTGATAGTATTTCTCTATTTCGGGTGTGTCTGTCTGTCTGTCTTGTGACTCAGTGAAGAAATCTGTCGTGCGAGTGTGGCACCGCAGTATAGTGACGCTATTTTGGTGTCAACTTCACATAAAACATTGAAAGTGCCCAACAACAATTTTGGTCTGCAAAATGCGTATGTGGATATGCTACTCTGCAATGTATGTTCATTCCATTATAAAGCAGCTCTTATTGCATCAACTGGCATTCTATCAGAATCGCCACTTCTGTAACAAAGTTCAAACTGAAGACGGCGTGTTGAGTCTTGTTTGAACTAATGTCCACTCACTTGATAAACCTCATCGGCGATTCAACCTCACCAAACAAGAGTTTCATGATGCACTGTGCCTCAGATATGGATGGCAACTAAAGAATCTCCCAAGTCATTGTGTCTGTGGCTCACCATTCTCAGTCGATCATGCTATGATTTGCAAACATGGGGGTTTGACCATTGCCCGCCACAATGATATACGTGACATAACTGCAAATTGGCTCAGTGAGGTCTGTAACAATGTGGAAAGAGAGCCGCAGCTATTGCCTCTTACAGGAGAAGACATCATACCTCGATCTGCTAACATTCGTGATGACGCAAGAGCCGACATTAGAGCTACAGGGTTCTGGGGACGACAGCAATGTTCATTTTTTGATATTAGGGTTTTCCACCCAAACGCACAGAGCTACCGTCACAGTACTATTTCAAGCCTCTATCGTCGGCATGAACTAGCAAAGAAGAGAGAATATGGTGACAGAGTCAGGGAAGTTGAAAATGGGTCTTTTACCCCTCTTGTTTTCTCCACTACTGGTGGCATGGGAAGAGAGGCAACACAATTCTATCAACACTTAGCAGATCAAATATCAATGAAAGAGAACTCTCACTACAGTACTACCCTAGCTTGGTTGAGATGCTCATTATCCTTCTCTCTCCTACATTCGGCCATAACTTGTATCCGTGGCAGCCGTGCAACACGTCATCATGTTCCTATCTCTGACAGACCACTTGGAGTTGCAGAATGCTGCCTCTCCCAGGCCGGCTAGTTCACTACTCATTTTGTTTTATAATTCATCTCTAGCTATTTTTTTACCCTTGTCATAACTACTCATTAACCACTGCTCTAAACTAACCTACTCTGGCTGTATCACCTATTATACTGCTGTTAGTTCACTACCATTAAATATATTCTATCTCAAAAAAAAAAAATAAAGTGTAGTAAAATATTTTAAGCACTCACTTGATAAAAATGCTCACTTGTGTCAATTACAAGCCTACTTTGGCAACAAGCCAATTGCGATGATCGTGGTGCTTCTCTTTGGCAAGCAGTTGCTGTGAGTCACATGCATCTGCTATGGTTGCAACCATAGCTGACGTACAGGCGCTGATGAGGTTCTGGTAGCTGAATTAAACAGCGACAGACGGAGCTCATGATTAGAGAGGTCAATGTGGAAGTGAATTCCGTTACATAAAATAGATTGACAAATTTGTTATCAATGTGCAATTCAGTCACCAAACCATGCAGTTTCAAACAGTGAACACACACATCATATGTGTTATTATTATCATGTCTATTCTCTCTCTCAGTATGGGTGCCCCGGTAATGGTGGAGCTGGATGGAGAGACTGACCCACTCAAGATAGCAACCAAGGAGTTAAAGTGAGTACACACACATGCACACATGTGTGGATCATACCTAGTGTACATTAGAGGTTGGTTTATCTGCATTTTAAATGCATATAAAATGTAATATGAATTCTCCTGGTTCAGATTTTCCCTTTCTCGCATTACAAAACCCTCTAGTCCAATCCAGACAGAGACCGGCATGTAGTGTCCTGATTTCAGGGGTTGTTAAACATACAAACTATCAATAGTCCACATTATAGTAGGTGTCCTTATTTTAGGGGTGTCTGTTACACTGTACTTAAAATATTTATGAAGACAAACCGTTTTTATTCGCTCAGCTAAGTGTTAGACGCCATCTTGTGATTGTGTAATACACACGTGACCAGTCACTCGAGTACTGACGAGTAAGACTAATGTATAGTGAGCAGATATTGGAGTCTTCTAAGGACTGGTAATTAATGTGAGATGAAGCTGTGAAATTAATGTTAGTGAGAAAATAGTATGTACTTACGTAAATTTGCACTATGTATGTAGACACTCTATTATCATGTGGTTTATTGGTAGGTTGGTACTTTATTATATCCTTTTTACAATTAAATTAGTCATGTGTGTTTGGTATCAGAGTAGCCACCAATGAGCCACTCCATTGTGGTCCTTACTATAACCCACTATAGTGCTGTGAGACAATGTAAACTACTGCTGTTAAAAACTAAGGAAATTTAGCTACAATGTAGCTGGAAATCTGAGCAGGTGACAACCCTTGAATTGTGGAATCAAAATTTTTTTGAGCTGTAAAAGTGTAACCCCCTCATTGTGGACACCCCTCAAATAAGGACATCATTGTAGTATGAGTGCTGCATTTAACAACCTCTAAACTTAGGACACCTCTCTAATCAGGACAGCATTACTTGTGGGTTCTAATGGTGTCCATATTAGAGAGGTTCCACTGTATACCTGTACTATTGTGACAATGTATCACACTGTTAGTGGGCAACTAGACATAAAAAATGATGTGGATCAGATGTTGATTGAAAACTTTTGCAGTTAGAAATGTTTTGGTGAAGTGATGTGTATGTATTTTGATGCACAGTGAAACCTGCTTGCTGAAAAATCTCATTTTGTATTCTTGTTTACTACAGAGCTAAGAAGGTACCTATCATTATTCGCCGGTTTCTACCTGACCGTAGCTATGAAGACTGGGCAGTAGAGGAACTAATCACAGACTAATACACACATCACACACTACAACTACATTAATTATGTTCCAACTTGTGTACATGTACTATTTTTAAAGAAAACAACTATTTATTATCAGTGTTCACAATTTATATGTCCGAATATACCTGTGTTTAGTATGTACTGTAGCAGCTACGTGTCCCACAGCTAGTTTAGCTGTTTGTGCTTTGAGATTTGTATTGGTACAACTGAAGGACAAATGCGTACACATGTCATAGCTTTTATCTCTCTAGCTGTGTTTTGTCCCTGGAAGCATGTAAACACGACAGCATACAGTGGGCAGTCTTGTTGAGTGGGTGTGGTTACAACAGCACAGCATTCTGTTTACTGAGAGGACTAAACAATCTCACAGTCACTCAGCATGCAGGGACTTGCCCTATAACTACACATAGACTAAAGTACTAGTAAATTCATGCACCTTCTAAAGAGGACTCTGAGTATACACATAGTGACACTTGACCTCACAAGTGCATGGGGCAGCCCCTAATACTCTCACTATGCACTGAAACATTCATAAAAGGTAAGTTCTATAATACACATGCACACATTGATACTAGAGAGGGCTTTGTTCTGTTCACATGACTCTATATAGTACACTTTGCTCTTTTCCTGTCACAATCAATATTAACTTCATGTTAAATTTAATACTTATAGATCTACTGTCTGGTATCCTGGGATACCAAGAAAGTATTAATTACACTGTGTATGCTACAAGTAAAACTGAATTATTTGTTTGTAGTCATGGTAATAGTGAAGGCAGCTACATTAGAATGAAAACTGCAAGTATTCAACACTCCTCGGAGTTTAAAGGTATAAGATGGTATAAGATTGCATGAGTTACTGTTAGCGCTTTATGATGTCGATAGTATTATACCTGTATAATAATGAGTCTGTATACAAAATAATAATACATATTTAAAATGATACAGTGCATGTGCATGCATGTGCTCTTGAGATAGTATGTACGGTAGAAAGATGAATCAGTGCTGAGAGCAATGTTCAAAGCCAGTATAAAAAAATTATGTACACAGTTGCCATAGTGATTGATGACACTAACTAGATTAAAAAAGGCTTCAAATAATAATATTGAGAAGCCATGCGCCTGCCTGCAGCTAGGGTGTTGGGGGGGGGGCTGTTGCTAGAGGAAATGATATCACAAAAGGATATTCATAGAGCTGGTTTCTGACAATGATAACTAGCCTACTTAGGTTTAGATTCTGAAATATCAGTGGTTTAGAGTCATCACTGTTCAATTAAATTATGGAAATATCTGCAAATGATCTACAGGGTTTTGCAGGTTGCTTGACCAAACAATTTGCTGCTAGCGCATGCGCATAGCGTGTTTTTGTATACAAATTGTACAGAAAACGTACTGTGCGCATGCGCTAGTAGTAAATTTTTGGTCAAGCAACCTGCAAAACCCTGTAGCTGTGAGATATAACCATGCACACTTGGTATGGTAACCATGACAACAGACTCAGTGGTAGTCATAAACACAAGATGTAGAAAACATGTAAAGACATCCTAGAAAATATTGAGCCCTATAGCTTGTACAAGATAATATAGTGTTGAAACTGCATGCGGGGTTGAAACTTGATAATTATCACCTCAGAGAACTCAAGATGAAGCCCTGCCTGCCATTCTCTGCCATTCTCAGCCATACTAAGACAGTCTTTTGCTTGAAATTGATCATGAAACTATAGCTAAACTTGAATGTTAATCTTTTCAAATCAAGTGGGCTATGTTCATGCAATCCACATTATTAAGAGAGCTGAGGTCAATAAATGAAATGAGACATTCATTAAAGACCGGAATGATGATCAAGATACTCTCCAGCTTCTATCTCTTTATTAGCACTTAAAACTAGACGTCTATACCGTAGATGAGTATGTCTCAAGTGTCACAGACCATGCAGAGACCATGTGCAATGGCTATATGGAACAATCATTCCACACAATAAATAACGAGTAAATTATGATAATTATTTTAATGGAGATAAAACTATAAGAAAAATTAATGGCTACTGTCTTGACTAAGTATACCTAAACTACGTTGCAGTGTTACACATGCAACAGCAAAAGTCAAGCGAAAGTCACCAATACACTAGTATATCAGAGATTCTCTCCTCATGTAAACTTCAAAAGTAGGTACTGACTGCTCAGAAACTGCATCACCTTCTTCATCAACTAACAGACTGTCTGCATGTCTCTTCATTCTTGCTACAACACTTTATGAAGTTCTGACAGAAACGTTGAAATATGTGAAAGAGTAGACTTCCAATAAATGTGACAAGAGCAGCACTTATACTGACAATAGCGATCACTTGCTCATTGAAATGATTATTTTGGTAAACTGCAGCAAGAGCTGAGAGTAAACCAAGATTAAGAAAAGATAAGCATTCTAAGATATTCAGGTACTTATTTTGATAGACTCCTTCAAAAATGACCATTAGTGAAAGAAGCACAGTGGAGCTAGTTGTTATGAAGATAAGAGTACCAAATGTTTCCAAGTGAAGTGATACTAGTGTGAATGCCATACGGACCAGGAGCAATAGACCAGTCCAAAACCGACAGTTGTCCTTGTAAGGTCCATGGTAGGCATCAATCAAAGGCTTGAACTTGATCCATCGTCTGCGAAAGAACACAATTCTTGTGAGATATTTCTCAATCACAACATCAAATAGTAAAGCAAGTGTATAGGGAACAGCAAGAAGAAGAAACAACACAGCTACTGCCATTAGTATGTAGTGCTCTAGTGAGAAATATGGAACATTTCCATCCACGTACCACACAGTAGTAATGTTTCCTTCACAAGACAGTTCAACCCAGGTTAGAGCTGGTGCAAATGTGCGAAAGATCTTTGTAAATGAGAGCAACATGAGAGTAGCGAGTACCTGCACTACATTGCCTCCAATCTTTCTGGACAGCCATGCTGAGTAGCGACACAGGACTATGATGGTGGCTATGATGAACCATATGTAGAGAGGGAACACAAACTGCAGCCACACCTTGGCATAGGCTGTCATGCCATGGTAAAAGCATGTTTCAATACCGAGGTCAAGATTGAGCCAAGCAATGAAATGACTTAGTACTGGAATAGGACCATTAGGAAAGAAGATACCAGTGCTCTCACTTATCTTGACAATACTGGCATAGAATATGAGCCCATTGATGGTACCAATGGAGACTGTCAAGTTCAAAAGCATCAGAAGAGCTACCAAACCAAACCCAGCAGCAGCAAATAGAACCATCAGAGCAAGGTATTGGAAATGACGACATTGAATGCAGTTGTTAGATCCTAGAGCAAGGCTGAGCCCATCCTGACACTTGCCACACAATAACCCAGTCCTGTTGAGAGCACACTGGGGATCAGGATCAGTGAGAGAGAAGCTGACCTGTGCTGTGTTGCAGTAGTCAAAAGGACACAGAGTTTGCACAACTACACAATCACTGATATTACCAATCCAAGTATCACCTTCTCGTGTCATGTGTTTATTACTGGTTACATCACAAGTGACAGCAGTGGCTTCTTGTCTGAGCTTGTCACAATCACACGATCTGGTTTTGTTTGATAGTTCAAATCCAAGTGGGCAGTCAGACAAAGAAATATTCAAAATCTTAAAAGTCAATAAGAAATCTGTCTGAGCACTTTCAATCTGTAGCTATGACTTGTAAATTGGTTTAAGAGCAATAGTTGTGCATTCCTTAGCACTTGTGTTGTATAGTCCTATATCACCTGTATTGTCAAGTGGTCGTATCTGAATCGAAGTATTCCTGGAGAAACTCCATTTAACTGTCCAACAGTTACAACAGATATATAGATCTCCTCTCCTGGATAGGCTGTCATTGTTAGCTGTGTCTGAGAGCAGTTTATTGTGTTGTTGTCATCACAGAAGCAGATATTAGTAGATTCTGATGATATTACTGAGGGACCAGTCTGTGCTGAATAATTGAAAGTTCTGTTATAGATCAGATTACTTGATGACAAATGATTAGTAAAAAATAAAAAGCAATCTGCAATGTCACCTCAGTGCCTGCTATATCTGCTTTGTTTCCAGTCATTGTAACTGCCTTCACTGATTCAGGATATGTGTGATCAGAGTATTGGTAGAAGCAGGTACCAATAGCGAATTGAATATCAACAAACATGTCCACCGCCATCAATGCCAGTGTTGTTGCGAAGAACTATACTTAGCACAATCTGTAATATCTTCCAAGCACAATAATTACTGCACTAGCTAGTGTCATCTTTAATAGTGAAGTATCAATATTAGCTGTGAGCTGGTGAGTACATGCAACAATCAGCATTGGTGCTCTGCAAGGTATTAATATTATTATCAAAATTATTATAATTATTGTGACATTGTACACTCAAAATAAATTATTAATACATGATGTATAATAGAAGTAGACACAGTGATTGATAATGAACAGTAACAAGTGACAGTAGTCCGCTACACCTTATTGTAAGTCGTCATGTTAATTCGTTGTGCTTTCATGACAGTTGGTAGTTCGTACTTTACTACACGAACAGTTTTGACGTGAGGAGAGGAGCTGGCTCTGACTACTCTGCTGCGATTATAGTTAAGCATTGAGCGAGCTTTGCGGCTATGATCAGATGATACTTGGAGTACAGCATGTGGAGCATATGATGGTGTCATCTCTTGTCTTGTGCCTCTCTGAGTTCGACTGGTTTCTCTGATCTGAGCACGAGATATGAGTTCCTCCCATACTTGACGCTTCTCTTGTTCTGGTTGACCCACTCTCTCCTCAAGTTTACCATCTCTACTTAGATCCATCTGTAGACTGTTGTGGTAGGTTTGGATTGCAAATGGTGAGATTATCGTATAAGTACCAGTTGCATCACACACTCACCATTGAGGACATCTTCTTTGTCGTCCTTCACGGGTAGTTGAAAATCTGTTTGTGAATCTTAAGAAGAGAATAAGATATGATACTCACTACAAGATGACTTGACTACGTACTGCTATTTGGAAATTATTGAGAGCCTTTCTCATGACGTCCATTGCATGCACTCTCAGAGACTACAGCTAGAGTGAACTCTGGTAGTAACAGACTTCTGTAAAGAAGACCAGATGTACTATACATGTTGTAAACTGACATTTTGTTGTCAACAACTCACGTTAGGTCGTGTGTGGTTGACTACTCTAATGGAAATTTCACTGGGTTGCTGGATCATTCTTATCTTGTCTAAAATTATTATGTCTGCAAGAGAAGGTCATGAGACAGAGTGACTGTCAAATGAAAGTATGGATAAAGTCACATTGAGTGAGTGAGTGAGTGAGTGAGTGAGTGAGTGAGGGTCCTGAGGGAGGGAGAAGTAGGAAAGGAAGAAATGAGGGAGGGAGAGCTTCAAACAATGCTAGGTACATTATTGTTTACAAGTACTGTGGTTGCAGCGGTTTTTACAACACATGTGAATACTCTTATAATACATGCATGTCCTACACATGTCCATAGTGTGTATGAGTGCAGCTATTGAGGGTTTACCAGGAGCTAAAAGGTAGTGGTGGCTATGATGAGGAGAAAACAGGTCAGGTCAGTTGATCATACTGGAATGGTAGAGAGGAGAGATAGTGATAGACAGTGACAATAATGAAGTATTAGTGCATGGTGTAGTATAGTGCACACACATTAAAGTATCTAATCTGTACTAACAATAGATAGTATACTTACAGTGTGTTGATAGAATAACACAGAGGACAGCAATAATAGCTATAACAATAGCTAACGCTATGTATTTGCTGCAAAGAAGATTTGTTATCTGCTGCCAGCAACTAGTACAGACAGGATCCAACACTGTATGATGTGAGATATCTATAACTTTACAACAAAACACACACAGCAATACATAATAACCTGATAAATTAAAGTATTCACTAAACATTCTGTGATTGTATTCAACCTGTTTGATCTCAATCGACTGACCTGCGTTAGGTTTGAGGGGAGTAGGTGGCATGTTGTCAGGATTGACGGAGGTAACCGGTTTGAGGACACCATCCATGTTAGAAACAGGATCCAACACTGTATGATGTGAGATATAACAAAAAGACACAGACAATGCTATAATCTGACAATTAAGAATTCACTATTTAAAAACTAATCAACCTGTTTGACCTCAATCGACTGACCTGCGTTATCTCGATAGTTATGTGTGTTATCAATACCACTGTCAACTGTGTCTTGATTGGGGACTGGTTCCCATACTGGAATGAGAGTAGTAACAAGGGCTTGTTAAACATACAGATCATTAATCTTAGTGACCTCTCAAAATAGTACGATAAACTATATTACAATGACTACAGTGGAATCCAATAGTGCCAATATCGTATGATACATTATTGACATACAGTATTACCTGGTATCCGTCCTGCTTCAATATCACTGGCAACTCTATCTTCATCCATTGCCCTCAAAGCTGTGATCAGGTCAGTCCAAGATGCGTTAGAAGAGCTCTTTAACCAAACATCAAACATTTCTGTCTTGTGTCTGTCAACTCCGTGAGCATGATAGGTCAGGTGAATGTCCTTCAGCTGGCTTGTGGTGAGATCCAGCTGTATACCGAGTGTGTGCCAGTCACTAACTCTCTTGCATGCTGTGACAAGATGCTTCACTGTGAGAGGAGTGCCTGCAGATAAATAAAGTAAAAAATCATAACAGTGAATCATTTTGCTCATATCAATCCATGCATGCTGTACAATAATAACAGTACATCTATGGCTAACCTTCACATATCACATAGAGCTCATTGTCAATAACTGTGTTTTGTGACTGATTCTGTGATAGTAACAATAAACTATTAGACCCACTGACCACAGCAACTATACCGCAATACAAGATATGGTGTTTGAGGTAGCTACTGATCTTGATGTCATCCTGCAGAATACAGTAAAACCAAGAGAGTAAATCTTTGTGTATTGCAGTTGTTACATGCAAATGCTCACTCTTCACTCGTTTTTTCATTCACTCCAATAGCTACGCCCTGCAAAGTAAAGAATAATATAATAGAATAAATGAAAACGTTATAAATGCTTACAGTGAACCAGCACTTGTGTTTGTTCTCTAAATCAACTGGTCCTCCTCGACAATCTCGTAGAGAACAGATCACTTGCTCTGAGCGGCAGCGTGCAGGATGAGGGCGTCTACCTGACTGCACAGCATGAGGACAGTAGAACCCGAAGTTCCAGTGCACATTTCGAGTGTGAGGATAGAGAGAACCAACTTCACAGAACATTGTCCACAGCTGGCGACGACACTGCAGGATCAAGCGTGGGTTGATGATGGCATCAGTAAGAATACGAACCTCCACATGACTAACTAGAGCACGAATCTCAACATGAACCAATCCTTTTTCTCTGTCGTTGTGAAAATAAAAGCGAATTCGATTCCTAAAACGTTTGGCCTCATCCAAACTCCAATTCCCATCTTGAGACAATCTAACAATTGAGGCTTGGAACTGGCCAAGAGGGACAAAGCCAGTAGCTGGTATGAGGAGGAGAGGAGAATAGAGGAGACTAGAAAGGAGCTTGGGGTCGCTGGACTCTATCGTCACATTGTGGTCAGGGTAGAGGAGGCACGGCAGGAAGTACACCTCTTCCTCATTAGCCGACCGAGCATTCTTGTAGAGGATATAACAAGACTCAAGTAGCTCGACAATCTCATCAGTCGGGATCCCCGCCTCGTCAGTAGAGGATTCACTGCATGCCTTGTTCATCAGACGATGTGAAACCTCTCCTGTGAGTCGCATGTGTTTAGCTGTCTCTGGTTCCCCTCTCACTGCTCCAAATGCAGACACAAACAGCTCTGCTGGCGGCTTCATAATCAGGTTAACATTCACAATAACACGCTTGCCAAGCTTCTTCAACCGACCATAGAAAAGGATAGTGCCATACTTGTCGTGCAGGTATTGGAGGACACCTTTCTCTCTGAGGAGGTCTTCTCTGGAGATGCCACAATGCTCAGCTATTACTACACACTCTTCTAGAGAGCACCATCCAGGAGATGGATAGAATCTCATGCGCAGTATCAAGTGGAGCAATAATGCACCTGTTGGAACCTGCTGTGGAGTAAACCGCTCGTGGACTATTCTTGTTATCAGTTCACGAAGACTCTCAATATCGCTGGAGTCTGTACTCACGTTGTTGAGTGGATGAATGTATCTTTTCTCCTCTCCTGGTTTGTTGACTGAGCACAGAACATCTTTCCTCATGAAGTAGTCGTCTTGGAAGGATTGCTGAATGGAGCGGTCTAGAGTGAGAACAGCTGCCTCACTGGTCTGGTCGAGGTGAGTGCCAATGAGAATGGCTGCCGGCTTGTGGTCTGAACTAGTCTGGAGTGAGGAGATGCTGCACAGAGCACGCTGGATGATCTCTCTGATAGTGTACTCTGACTCATACTGTATTGAACTGGACCCATCAGCTCTGTACACTACTGTGTAGGGAGAGTCTAGATCGTGAGTGACGTTAAAGAAAATCAGGTTTAGTGCCAGGCCGTGCAATAAGAGAGGTAGGATCTCGTGAAACTCTGGCTGGCCGCCAATATCGATAAAGTGAAGAAAAGAGAGGATATCTGTATTTTTGAGGAACTCCTGGATGGTCTCCCAGTCCTTATCTTTGACTAATTTAGTGAGTGTAGTGGCCACTAGCTCATCTCGTTTGCGATGAGTAAGATTGTCCCAATCCTGTACGAGGGTGGCAGGGCCAGGTGAGGTGCTAGTAGCAGTGTATGGTCTATTAGTGGACCTAATTCTTCTCCTCCTTATTTTCCTTCTCCTTCTACTGCTGGAGGGTACCGCAGGGAACTTTAGAATACGGCTACACAAAGCATGGCACTGTTCCTCCAGTCCCTGGCTCCTCCACCCTCTCTCAGACAAGAGCACTGATGATTGGTCAATGCCACGATATAACTGGACAGTAATTGGAGCGTCTATACCGGTACTGGGAACAATCTCATCTGGTGATATGTGAACGATCTCGTGAGTGAGACGACGTCGTGCTGTGGTTTTACCGACACGAGATGGTCCGATCATGAAACCCTTGAGTGATTGTACTGGTACACTACCCTGCTGCTGAATGTGTTGCTGTATAATACCTCTCTTCACAATACCTACACATCAAGAATACCAGTGATACAATGAAGCTGCTTACATAGTAGGTACATGTCACTTCGATTACTAATTTGTGAGTAATATCAACGGCACTGCCTAATCTCTGTATCTAAAGAAATTAAATCATTTTTATCGAAATCAAAAGGATGTAGGGTTGTGAAGTCTACCACTGGTCCACAATGTAAGAACAAGCATGGAATGGTAACACGATTGACTTGCTAACAGACAATAGATCCCCACATCCGTGGCTGCTGTGGTTGGCTATAGCTATTTCAGCTAGTTGCTGTTGACTGACACCTGACGTGCATTCAGATTATTAATAATTATTGATCTTATGTACAGCCACTGATGTACAGAAGATCTATGGTCTATGGTCTGTTAGCAAGTCAATCGTGTTACCATTCCATGCTTGTTCCTAGTTAGTTACCATTCCATGCTTGTTCCTTGTTCCTAATTAGAAGATCTATGTTACCATTCCATGCTTGTTCCATGCTTGTCCCTACATCCTTTTGATTTCGATAGAAATCTTTTTAATTTCTTGTTTGTGTCCTTTTTTCTTTTTCGGTGAAGTGCAGTTCAACAAGAAATAAAAAGATTTCTATCGAAATCAAAAGGATGTAGTGATGAAGAAATCTACCACTGGTTCACAATGTAAACCAACAAGGAACAAGCATAGAATGGTAACACGATTGACTTGCTAACAGACCATAGATCCCTACATCAGTGGCTGCTGTGGCCAGACTATAGCTAGTTAAGCTATTTACTGTTAACTGACACTTTGAATAGAATTCAGCTTGTGACAAAATATTGATCTTATGTACAGCCACTGATGTAGGGATCTATGGTCTGTTAGCAAGTCAATCGTGTTACCATTCTATGCTTGTTCCTTGTTGGTTTACATTGTGAACCAGTGGTAGATTTCTTCATCACTACATCCTTTTGATTTCGATAGAAATCTTTTTAATTTCTTGTTTGTGTCCATTTTTCTTTTTAGTGAAGTGCAGTTCAATATCATGCATGTACGGAGAATGTCTTTGTTTCCACCATTAGTTTAGTATTCCTGTTGTTCTTAAACTTGTAGCTAAAATTGTTAAGCTGTACGTATCAGGTCTGCCTAGTCACCTACGCATGCATGCAGTGCATACGAGCCCCACCCACACTTGTTTGTAGACCTATACGGCGGTTATAATTATCTGGCAAGTGCAGAATGGCGATCCTACACATGCTTACCGTTCTTCGAAGACTCCAGGCAAATGCCGGGTGTGTGTTCTCCGTGATAGTGATCCACACGGCGCAGCAATACTTTAGCTGCTTGGTCACGTGCGCTACCCATTTGCTTGGTCACGTGCGTATTGCGCAATCACAATAATGGCGTCTAACACTAAGCTGACAATGGATCACGATCGAGAAATCGCGGAACTTAGATCGCCGTTACGCTAAAAACAAAGCTCAAAAGGCACATGCCAGGAGAATTTCACAACTGTTCGTGGATGTTTTGGTCTCGGTACTGCTCGCGTAAAGGCGCTAGGTGAGTGGAAGAAAGAAAGAAGAAGAAAGAAAGAAAGAAAGAAAGAAAGAAGAAAACGAAGAGTCGAAGATGACAAAACTCGATTTTCACCGTTTCCAGGTTCGTCACTTTAGTAACAATTTCGAGCAATCTCCTTGCTACTGTAAGATGGGGCAACGCCAGAGAGCAGATCTAAGTGTCTAAAGACGTATAAAATTCAACACCAGGCGAAATATCAGCGTTTGAACGCTAATACATTGTATGTAGCCGCCATCTTGTTTTCTCGTTCATCCCTACATATGGAGTCACTACTGTGCCTCCCTAATAATATGCACGTACTGAGCTGTCTTCGTTTCCACCATTGGTTTAGTTTTCCTGTTGTTGATGGCTTTTCTTTATTATTAAGAATTTTAAACTTGTAGCAAAAATAATTGTTATGCTATACATATCAGCTCGCCTACGCATGCATGCATGCAGTGGATACGAGCCCCGCCCTCACTTGCTAGTTGGCGGTTGTACTTATCTGGTAAGCGCAGAATGGTGATCCTATACAAGCTTACCGTTCTTCGAAGACTCAAGACAAATATGTGATCCATACGGCGTGGCAATACTCAAGCTAGTGCTTGGTCACGTGTGCTATACTAACCACTGCTTGCATGGTCACGTGCGTATTGCGCAATCATAATAATGGCGTCTAACACTTAGCTGACGATGGATCACGATCGAGAAATCGCGGAATTTATCTCGGCGTTTCGCTAAAGACATAGTTCAAAAGGCACCTGCCAGGAGAATTTCACGACTGTTCATGGGTATTTTGGTCTCGGCATTGCTCGCGTAAAGGCGCTAGGCACGCTCAAGAAAGAAAGAAGAAAAAAGGAAGAAAACGAAGATGACGAAACTCGATTTTCACCGTTTCCAGGTTTGTCACTTTAGTAACAATTTCGAGCAATCTCCTTGCTACTGTAAGATGGGGCAACGCCAGAGAGCAGATTTAGGTGTCTTTTGACGTATACAATTCATCACCAGGCGAAATATCAGCGTTTGAACGCTAATGCATTGTATTTAGCCGCCATCTTGTTTTCCCGTTCAACCCTACATAGGGAGTCACTAGGCATGAGCTTATTATTCTTTTAAATTTTCCTATTATTCTTTTAAGAATTTCTCAAGATTATTCTCACAAAATTAACCGATTATTCCAGGATTATTCTCATAAAATTTTCGCCAAGTAAATCTTTTCATCGCTTAATATCATTGCTCATTAATTTTATGCAATTAAAGATAATAGCGGACCATAAGTAAATTAAAGCTACATACATGTATTTCACAAGTATGGTAAGTACCATTTATGTTGATGCATTGTATAGACTTGTATAGATTTGTATTGTATAGATTTGTATAGATGCACTGAAATTCCTGAAGTAGGTAGCCATTAATCTAGAAGATGTCTACGCAAACTCAGAGCTATCCTACAGTTTAGATAAAATCTACAAGTACTTAGGTAGTCAACTATGGGCGCTTTTGCTGTCAGAGAAGTCTAAGATGGTTTTCAAGGCGAGCCAGCCATAATAACGCAAGAACGAAAGCAAAATTCACGACTGAGTCACATTGCAAGCCATTGTCGTGCTTAGCCTGTTGATACCCTTTACCGATGCGTAGAAGTGAACGCTGATCTCTGTAGCTCGATGGACAGAATGAACGTAGTTTACTGCTGCTTCCATTCATCGTCCTGATGATGCACACGTGACCATGGGTGATCAAATTAATTTTGACCGATTATTCTCGAATATTCTCAAATTCTTTCAGTTACCTATTATTCTAAAAATTATTCCAGCATAATAAGCGCATGCCTAGGAGTCACTACCGTGCCTCCCTAATAATCTTCATAATTTTATTAGGGTAATATTTAACAGTCAATAACCTTCATATTTAACAATCAACACTATATTTTACTCGAGCACTACACAAACTCGATGCCACCCATGAGACACAATAAACCAGTACTGTTAGTGAGTTCATGCTTTAGTTATTGCACTCACAGACGATGATGGTCTGTGAGTGATGTCTATGAGTCAGACGATGGTCCAATAACTGACGATATTGACCAGCATTGAAAAGTTGAGTTCTCCGAGTAACACAGCCTGAGAATGTCTAACTGCAACTCGACATTCATAAGATCAACAATCATTGTCAGTTATGATCGAACAACTGACTTCTACTAGGAGTACGAATGCACACAAATGCTTTACGCAAGTACTACCTCGAGGGTGCTGGGGCACTGCCCCGAGGCTGCTAAGGCATACCGCAGCAGGGAAGATCACGTGCTTGGAAAATTCTGATTCTAAAGCAGCTATTTGACATCATCGGCCGTCTTACAATGATCACTATGAAAGCCCAGTATATACTTGACAGTCATTCAATATGCAAACTTTTACACGATCCACTAGTTGACTTGGCTACAATCTTTGTGCAGCATGGCAAATGGATCCGTTGACTCGACTTAAACTACTAGGCAGTCGTCCCATAATCGTTGTATAGCATGAGCTATCGTTCATGTTCATCACACGGCGCGTTTCATGCATGAGTTGCATGAGTTGGTCGTATGAACAGCATCACGACTGTTGCAGTAACGGCCTCCGGGGCATAAATTGGGTACCTTGAGTTTTAGCTACAATACCACTCAGATGCAATGTATAGCTTTAATGCATTTTGATTGCAATGGAACACAAAGCCAAACACTAACAGACACAAATTCAACACATGAGCAAAGTCGAAGTAGCCGCGCTTACTCGCTCACCACTACACTATAGTTGCTATGCTTAGTAGTATCAGCGCATTTTTACTCTAAACACTCACATACTGTTATACGATATTGTTCTTTAAACGCATTTTGTGAGTGATCCTGTTTGCAATTGCGTTCAAATGCAACCATGATTTTGTTCGAGCAATCTGAGCAGTTAAGCTACAGTAACTGATTGCAGCTGTCAACTGAAGCAGCTGTCAACTGAAGCAGCACCTACATTGCTTTCACCTTTATTAGACTGTGTGACTTCAGGAGGGAGGGTGGCAGTGGGCTGCTCAGCCGATCTGTCTGGTTCCGACATGTCCACCTCATCAGCAACATGTTCCAGGGAGGGGGTATCTAATGACTGGTCTACAGTGGATACAGGAGCCTTGGTCTCAGTAGGTGACTTGTCGATTGCATTGTGGACATCAGTCATGCTACCATGAACTTTCTCTCTGAACTCTTTTGCAATGGGATCCTCTATGTCTGAAGATTGTCCTTGTGTGTCAGGATTATCACTGAGTCGAGTAGTGCTGCTCGCTCCACTGCTAGTTGACTGTGTTGAACTCATGTCAATTTCAGAGTTTGTGTCAGGATTGAGAATTTTTATAGCAGGAGTCCTTCTTTTTGGCTGACTCTGAGTGTGCTGCTGCTGTGGTTGATGAGCTGCTTGAGGAGTGTACACATGCCGCTGCTGATGAGGCGGCTTTATATTATATTGTGTACTAGGACCAGTAGAGAACATTGATGGGTGAGGAAGAGGATAGTGTGGACCACCAGCGGCACCAGCCAATTGCTGCATCTGATAGATTTGCTGACTAGAAAGTCCACTGTTTTGTTGGACTTGAGCTACAGATGGAGCTGTCATCATGCTTCCAGCAGGAATATGAGACTGAGCGCCAGCACCAGCACCAGCTCCAGCTCCGGTTTGTAATGCTCAACGTGGAAAAGTATTACCAGGCATTTGGTGACGTATAGGTGGGGGTGGATAGTAGATCATAGGAGACGCAGCCATGAGAGGAGGTCGATTAGAATTGTTTGCAGGCTATAAGAAAAAAATGAAAATTTATGTATTAACAAGGATAATTTTTTCTTATTAATATTTTTTATATGGGCGCAGCTGTACATAATGAGCAAATATAACGTAGTATGACGTCTGGTTCTATCGTAGTTGCAGTTTTGTTTCTTTTGTTGCCATGAAGAGTGTTTAACAGAAAAAGGTAAAAACACAAGAATTTAGTACAGTAGTACCTGGATTATACATACCCTAGTATCCAGACTAGCTGGAAGAGCCTGTTACAGATAATTGGATATTTGGTATGCAGAAAATTCGATGAATATAATTACCAGGCACCACTGTACACGTTATGAATATAATTAATGACCACACTGTTGTCTACAATTGTGTACCCAAGCTGTCTGGCTTATTTCACCTCCCCACAGTAGGAAAAACTGTTTGCATACACAAGATAGTGTGATCTTAATGATCTAAGCTTGTATTGCAATAATTTGGATGCTTGAGAACGGCCACCGTTTTGATTTTCATCATCCAGACTTTTTCGCTTATCCAGCTACTCATGCAGACATTTTCGGTCACCAAAGCTGTCTGGATAATCGAGGTTCCACCGTAGCAGTATTGCAGTTTATAACTGCTCAATTGTCAGTGACCGCATTTTGTACAAAATTTTGGAAATGAAGAAATTTTATAAAGATCTGAGGAATACCTATAATTGTCTTATAAGTAATAATTATTAGATGATAAAAACAGTATGGGTTAATTTTATTCAACAACAGGCCATAACTATAATGGCTGAACAAATCTTACCACATGCAACACACTGTAGATACTATAATAATGAACGCATTTCACAAACCCTCGGCGTCTACGCTCCATAGACCATAGTTGGGATTGCAGCAGGAGTTTACCACTATAAGTGTGTGATATCTCAAAGATCTTTATTAGAATCAAGATGGCAATGAGCAATGATTGGTGATCAGCTAGCAACTAACAGAACTGAGAATACAACAACCAACACATGACCTGACACAAGACTTAAATAGAACCAGAGAGGTGACTGTGCATGAGGTGACAGTGTGTCTGTGATATTGTTCTGAATTTACAAGAGGTACAACAAGGTCATGTCACTTTCCTCCCCACACATAAGGAGCGTAGCGTTTTGGAGGTCCACAATTTCTCTTTGACCGGCGTGGAGGAGTGGACGGATGAGTAACAGATGAGGGAGCCGGAGTGGTGCTCGTTGGAGTTCGAGTAGGAGGAGGAGGAGTGGTAGGCACTGATGATGGAGTCGGATCTGATGTGGGCAATGGAATGTCCAGGTAGTCACCAGTGTCTTGATCATTAGAGTCACTACTGCTCTTGTGATGTGGTTGAATATGATCCACATGTCTGCGTACTGATCTGCCATCTTGTAGGAACACTCTGTATGATAGTGGTCCAAGACATCGAGTGATGTGACCTCTTAACCATTTCGGACCATGACCAAAGTTCTTAACCAGGACAGGTTGCTTGACAGAGAATTGGCGAGAACGAGAGTGTTGGTCATGATGAAACTTCTGATGCTCCTGAGCTCGACGGACCCTTATTGAAATGTCAGGACGGACCATGTCCAGTAGTGATCTTGGTCGGCGAGACATCAGTAGCTCAGCTGGAGAGGTACCAGTAGACGGATGAGGAGTCAGCCTGTAGGTAAGTAGGAAATTAGCAATTCGCGAGTCCAATGGTGATGAACTCTTCTTCATAGCTTGCTTGAATGTTTGTACAGCACGTTCCACAAGACCATTGGTCGAGGGATGATACGGAGAACTAGTTACATGGCGTATACCATTTCTAGTAGTGAATTCAGAAAACTCTGTGCTGGTGAAGGCTGAACCATTGTCCGTCACTAAGATCTCTGGTAGTCCATAAGCAGCAAAGACAGTTCGCATCTTGCTGATTGCAGCATGTGATGAGGTAGTTGGTACGATGTGAACTTCTAGCCACTTGGAGTGAGCGTCAACCATGAGTAGAAACTGTTTACCCATGAACGGACCTGCGAAATCAGCATGAATTCTTGCCCAGGGACGTTCTGGCCATTCCCAAGGATGAAGTGGAGCCCGGGCAGGCAGACGTTGATGATGTTGACATTCTTGACAGTGTCGAACTTTCTCTTCTAGCGCAGCATCCATGTTAGGCCACCAGACATACGATCTTGCAAGTGCCTTGATTCTCGTCATTCCAGGATGAGTGTTGTGAAGAATGTCAATGATTTTCTCACGACCAGGAGGAGGAATCACTACTCTGTTTCCCCATAAGAGACAACCATCTTGAGTGCTGAGTTCATTCTTCCGTCGGGAATAGGGAAGGAGGGTATCTTCAGTAACAGTAGGCCATCCCTGCAACACATAGCTGAGGACTTTAGAGATGAGTGGATCTTGAGAGGACCAACTCTTGATCTGAGATGCTGTAACTGGAGAGGAATTTAGGCACTCTAGTAGCAGAATAGTGTCTGCAGGAATAGGAACATCCTCAGGAGTATCTGGTAGCGGTAGTCTGCTAAGACCATCAGCATTAGCTAGTTCAGCACCAGGTCTGTATGAAATAGAAAAAGAATAGGCACTTAGTGTGAGTGCCCACCGCTGAACTCTTGCTGAAGCCATACTAGGTATACCAGACGTGTCACCAAAAATGTACATCAGTGGTTTGTGGTCTGAAAATATTGTGAAGTGACGCCCTAGGAGATACTGTCTGAACTTAGTAGCTCCAAACACGATCGCTAGTCCCTCTTTATCCAGCTGGGAGTATTTCTTTTCTGCTGACGATAGCGATCTGGAGGCAAATGCAATGGGCTTCTCAGAACCATCCTCCATCTGATGAGATAGAACTGCACCCACGCCATAGGGAGAGGCATCACAGGATAGTAACAGCTTCTGATCTGGGCTGTAGTGAGAGAGAACAGGGTCAGATATTAACTGTTTCTTAACAAGTTCAAATGCTTGTTGTTGTTCTCTACCCCAGGTCCAGGCAGTGTCCTTGTGGAGCAACTTGTAGAGAGGAGCAAGTGTAGTTGCAGTGTTCGGTAAGAACTTGCTGTAGTAGCTCACGAGACCCAGGAAGGATTTCAATTGAGAGATGTTGATGGGTGACGGAGCTTGAGAGATAGCTTTAACCTTGTCATCGGCTGGTTGAAGTCCCTTGCTTGACAACTTGTGTCCCAGATATTCAACCTCCGACATCATGAAATGGCACTTCTCCTTCTTCAGACGCATACCAGCTGACTTGAGCTTCCTTAGAACAGCTCCCAGGTTATCGAGATGCTCTGTTTCTGTCTTGCCTGTAACGAGGATATCGTCCAGGTAACTGCACACACCAGGAATGCCTTGTAGCAGAGTTTCCATGGTCTTCTGGAACACAGCTGGAGCGCAGGAGACACCAAATGGCAGTCGGTTATACTGAAAGAGACCTCGACTTGTGTTGATAGTGGTGTATTTCTTTGATTCTTCATCAAGGTGTAGCTGCTGATACGCATGAGCGAGATCTAACTTGGAAAACGATTCTCCACCAGACAAATTTGCAAAGAGATCCTCAATCTTGGGAAGAGGGTAGACATCTGGTATAGCTTCACGATTCAGTGTTATCCTGTAGTCTCCACAAATCCTCACAGAATTGTCTCGTTTCAGCACTGGAACTATCGGAGCTGCCCAATCAGAGTATGGTACCGGCTCGATGACACCAGTATCTTGCAAACGCTGTAATTCTGCTTCAACTTTGGAACGCATCGAGTAGGGAACCTGGCGTGGTTTACAGAAGTGTGGTTGGGCATCAGGCTTGACATGGATGTGAACCTTGACATCTTTAAGTGAACCCAGTTCATCTTTGAACACCTCGGTGTGTTCCTCGAGCAGCTGATCCAATCGTTTCTGGGATGCTTGACGAATAGTGTTCAACTGTTTCCAGTCCAGTACGATATGTTTTAACCAATCTCGTCCCAGAAGAGTAGGACCTTTGAACTTGAGTACCTGCAGGGTAAGCTGCTTCTCCTGCTTCTTGTATTGAACAGATACTGTTATTTCACCACAAACAACCAGATTCTCACCAGAGTATGTGCGGAGAAGAGCTTGGGAGGGCTTGAGAGGAGGACGTTCATCTTTAGACCAGGTCGACAAATAAGTAGATTCACTGATGACTGACAGTGCTGCTCCAGTGTCCACCTCCATAGCCGGCCATGGGTTTGCCTTGAACAGTGATGGAGACGACAATAGGGGAGTCCTTCCGCTCATGTAACTGGAAACAACTGTATTCAAGGTCAGACTGCGGCTTCAGCTGTCCTTTCGGTTGTGCTGCATCGTCTGCTCGGTCATCAGAGAGAGCGTTAGTAGGGTTGCTAGCACCAGCTTGTTGTTTACCACCACGTCCGCGATTCTTGACGCGTAGTCTTGATCTGCAGACGCGAGCAATGTGTCCCTTCTTGCCACAATACCGGCAGTCGGCGGTCTTGAAACGACAACTTGAAGACGAGTGTGCACCACCACAGCGATAACATTCGGCCGTCGGCAGCTTGCTCGGCTTCTTAGCAGGAACGCGGTGTATGTCGGCAGGAGGGGGCTTCTCGGAAGAGAGGGCTTGCGTGCTCTGGTCGGCTAACTCAATGGACTGACAAATAGTGAATGCCTTATCATAGGTGAGGTTCTCCTCGGTCAGTAGACGTCGCTGAATTCTGGCGTCATTTATTCCGCACAGGAGACGGTCGCACAGCATCTGGTTGAGAGCTTCTGCAGAACCAAACGCACAGTCTACTGCCAGCTTCTTCAGTTCTGAGACATACTTAGAGACAGACTCGTTGGGGTTTCGAACTCGGCTATTAAACTTGAACCGGTGGACTGCGGCAGATTTCTTGGGGTTGTAGTGTCCAGATAGTAAATCCACCAGCTCCGTGAACGTCTTGTCTTTCACAGTCAGTGGTGCGACAAGGCTACTGAGCAACCTGAAGGTTTCTGGTCCAGTCACGCTCAGCAGAATAGCACGTTGCTTAGCTGCATCCTCAACATCATTGGCTTCGAAGTAGAACTTCAGTCTCTGGCTGTACGTTAACCAGTCTTCTTTGGTAGGGTCGAACTCTCCTACTGCACCATGAAGAGCCATCCTCGTCGCCAAAATGTGATATCTCAAAGATCTTTATTAGAATCAAGATGGCAATGAGCAATGATTGGTGATCAGCTAGCAACTAACAGAACTGAGAATACAACAACCAACACATGACCTGACACAAGACTTAAATAGAACCAGAGAGGTGACTGTGCATGAGGTGACAGTGTGTCTGTGATATTGTTCTGAATTTACAAGAGGTACAACAAGGTCATGTCAAAGTGCCAACCTGCAGCTTAGCTTATAGGCTGTAGCTATATTGAAACTGCACTGCTAACTAGTTATGGCTTTCAGAAGGAGCTTTGCAGGCTTGCAGCTAAAGCCAACCTGCTTACTATTGAAACTGTACTGGTAAACAGAAGACAGCAAAGTGCTGACCACAAGGATAAGGTGTGTCAAGTGGGCGTGACCGTGAACACGAGTAGGTAGCCATTGCTCTTGGCTTTGATAGGCTTTTTCTTGAGATGTCTACGCACCCCCAGAGCTGTACTACAGTTTAGATGGAATCTACAAGTACCTAGGTAGTAAACTATGGGCGCTTTTGTTGTCAGAGAGGTCAAAGACGGCCGTCATGCAAGGTGAGCCAGCCATACATAACTCGAGAACGAAAGCACTTTAGCAAAATCCACGAGTCACATTGCAAGCCATTGTCATGCTAAGCCTGTTCATACCTTTACCGAGTTTCAGAAGTGAGCGATGGTCTCTGCAGCTCATTGGACAGACAGAATGAACGAACGAACGAACGAACGAACGATCGAACGAATGACAGAGCAAGTACCTTAACCCTCGCGCATGCGCCGAGGGTTAATAATAGTAGGGACACTACAATAATTATTATTCATGCCACAATAGTCTAGTCTAACTGACTAACCATAAGAGGTCGAGCAGCAGCTGCATTATTAGGTGGACGATACCCGCCAGGAATCGGTCCTAAAGCAGCATTATGATAACTAGCACCACCACCACCTCCATAACGCCCTCCCTCTCTACCAGTCGATCCACGCCTTTAGAGAAGATAAAATAAACTATAACACACTAGACAACATTCTTGCCCCGCTTACATTCTGGTTTGAGGTGGTAAACTCATGGAGCTCATAATTCAGTGCATCTATTAATACTGCACTACTGCCAGCAGCTGGTCCTGATTGAGTGAGACAAGATGACTACAAGTAGACTCAGAGAGGAGAACCAGGATGAACTTTTTACACTGAGAGAAAAATAACTAGTTCATACAAGAAGGTACTCAGATTATGCTATATCCAAGCAGCTACTGGTACCCAAATCTGCTCGTGCCAGATACAGGGTTAATGTGTGAAGGAATTGTAATCTCATCATTCACACCGAGGATCATGGGATCAAAGAAGTACTAGCAGTGTCTCGCTAGGCCTTTTTGGGGTTCGCCTTGGATAGTATGGATACCTCATTGAATAGGCTGTTAATGTTATGGCGCTTCACTGGAAACAGGAGGTAATTAATAATATATTTATTATTATTCATACTTTATGCAGCTACCCTTTCTTTTTTCTACAATACTAGCTTTCAGTTATAGAGTTCTTGTGCGTGATGCACAGTCACCTAGTGGTCTCCTCTTATTATTCCAAGCAATCTGCTAGCTACTGGTACCCAAATATGCCCGTGCCAGATACAGAGTTAATGTGTGAAGGGATTGTAATCTCATCATTCACACCATGCAATGAGGATCATGCCAGATCAAATAAGTACTAGAATGCTGTGTCTCACTAGGCATTTTTGGGGGTTCCCTAGGATTGTATAGATACCTCATTGAATAGACTGCCATGAAGTAGGTGAAGCCAAGTGATAATAGCTGTTTTGACAGTGTGGTTCAAATCACTTAAATTTAAAAACAGACCCACCCACAAATTGGATTCAAACTCAGAGAACCCGCGCAGAACTTGTGATATACGGAAGCAGTATCAGATCTAGACAATGACTGCTGCTCACAGTACAGCCTTCATACTGAATGAACTACTGATCCCGGCATACGAGCCATGCAGGCGCCGGACTAGATCTATGGTCACTCACCGCACGAGGTGTTCATTTATCTCTCGCTACTATTACAAACAAATTGTTTAATAGATCACTAACCAACTGATGTGATCCTGCTGGCTGAGAGAAATCACAACAGAGAAGACTGGAAGAACAGCGAACGCGGAGAGCGCGCAATCAAACTGGAGAGAGAGTTGAACTTGGAAGGGCGTGACTTTACAGTAAAATAACGGATACGTCCGTATACCCGCCTGATCGCAGATAGACTGTCAGTGTACGTGTGTGTGTGGTACGGTGTGGTAGCTATAGCCTCTCACCATTGATTCTATTTCGATCGTCTTCAACAACAGTTGTTCGCTAGACATCTTGGATGGTTTCAAGTGGATCCGATACCACGAAATTTACTGAAAAACGGCTTCACGAAAATTTGTGAGCGTACGGTAGTGTTGACTATGACATGCATGACATCCAATTGACATGCATGACATCCAATTGACATGCATGACATCCAATTGACATGCATGACATCCAATTGACATGCATGACATCCATATTAACACGCATGACAACAAGTACCGTTACGAGGCTAGCAGTACCTATAGTACTGCATATTGTACTACACCAGTGACTGTAATTGCTCTAGCTATATAGCTGTGTGCTAGTGTAATGCATTCTAGCGTGATCCAAACACATCGCACTGACTATAATTACTGCACTAGTGTCATTTGGTATCAATAGTGAAGCATCAATATTAGCTGTGAGCTGGTGAGTACAACAAGTCATGTTGTGCTGCAGCTCAACACAGATTGGACTAGTTCACACATAGACTGGTTTGAGTGGTGCCACCGCTGGGTCTCTTCTTGTTTTACATCTAGAGCTGTACTCTGGTCAGTTTGTCAGGATGAACTGCAGGAGATCAGCCAGCTCCACTGCCAACTACATGGTCACAAGAGGTGTTTGTGCATGATGGGTCCATGAGTTGGTTTCTTATCAATCGATCTGTCAATAGCTGCAAACCTGATGAACCAGAACTTATAAAGCATGTTCAGGTTAGTCCTACACCATAATGATGGGTTGCTGCAGTGAGAAACATAATGAACTGGTGTGTAGGATGTTTGTATTGTGGTTGGTTGGTGGTTACATACACCAATGCAGTACAGTGTGTATGGCTTACCATCAATCTCCTTAATGGTTTCCAGGAGTTTGTCAGGAGGTGGTGACACGTGAGCTAGCTGAGCACTGGCTGGTGGTGAGAACTGATCAGGAGAACAGTGGGTCAGTTCATAGTAAGGGAGCTGGGATAGATAATCTAGCTGGAATGGTAGAGCAGAGTGGTCTGATGTGGTCAGTGTGGTCAGTGTGGTCAATAGTGAGTCCTGGTTTCAGCACCTGTTGAAAGATAACAAGACATACAGATAATACTCACATACAGTACTAACACCTGTTGTATCTGCTTTGTTTTAACTTTCACTAATTAAGGATTTGTGTAATCAGAGTATTGGAATAAACATGGGTCTTGCATGCCTGGTTGGTCATCAACAAATATAGCTCCAACTCTCTGAGCAGTGTTATTAACCCTCGGCGCATATGCGCGAGGGTTACCGTACTTGCTTTGTCATTAACCCTCGGCGCATGCGCGAGGGTTACGGTACTCAGTTTGTCATTAACCCTCGGCGCATGCGCGAGGGTTACGGTACTTGGTTTGCAATTCGCTGTCCATCGAGCTGCAGAGAACAGCGATCACTTTTACGCGCTGGTAAAGTTATGACATGATAAGCACCGCAAGGGCTTGCAATCAGACTCGTGGATTTTGCTAAAGTGCTTTCGTTCTCGAGTTATGGCTAGCTGGCTCACCTTGACGGCCATCTTGGACCTCTCTGACGACAAAATCGCCCATAGTTGACTATCTAGGTACTTGTAGATTCCATCTAAACTTCAGGACAGCTATAGGGGTGCGTAGATATGTCAAGAAAAAGCCTATCAATAGCTACCTACTCAGTGTTCACGGTCACGCCCACTTGACACACCTTGTCCTGTGGTTCAGCACTTTGCTGTCTTCTGGTTAGCAGTGCAGTTTCAATAGCAAGCAGGTTGGCTTTAGCTGCAAAGCTCCTTCTGCAAACCGTAACCAAGACGCTAACTTTACAATGTGCAACACGCCGAGGGTTTTGTGAAATCTGTTCTTCGTTCTGTCCATCGAGCTGCAGAGACCATCGCTCACTTCTGGAACTCGCTAAAGACATGAACAGGCTTAGCATGACACTGGCTTGCAATGTGACTCGTGGATTTTGCTAAAGTGCTTTCGTTCTCGAGTTATGTATGGCTGGTTCACCTTGACGGCCGTCTTGGACCTCTCTGACGACAAACGTGCCCATAGGTACTTGTAGATTCTATCTAAACTTCATGACAGCTCTGGGGACATCTCAAGAAAAAGCCTATCAAAGCCAAGAGCAATGGCTACCTACTAAGAAACTAACTCTACAATGTGCAACACGCCGAGGGTTTTGTGAAATCTGTTCATTCGTTCGTTCGTTCATTCTGTCCATCGAGCTACAGAGACCATCGCTCACTTCTGAAACTCGGTAAGGGTATGAACAGGCTTAGCACGACAATGGCTTGCAATCTGACTCGTGGATTTTGCTAAAGTGCTTTCGTTCTCGAGTTATGGCTGGCTCACCTTGACGGCCGTCTTTGACCTCTCTGACGGAAAAAGCGCCCATATTTGGCTACCTAGGTACTTGTAGATTCCATCTAAACCTTAGGACAGCTCTGGGGGTGCGTAGACATCTCAAGAAAAAGCCTATCAAAGCCAAGAGCAATGGCTACCAAGCTACTCGTGTTCACGGTCACGCCCACTTGACACACCTTGTCTCGATTGTGGTCAGCACTTTGCTGTCTTCTGGTTAGCAGTGCAGTTTCAATAGCAAGCAGGTTGGCTTTAGCTGCAAAGCTCCTTCTGCAAACCATAACTAAGGAGCTAACTCTACAATGTGCAACACGCCGAGGGTTTCGTGAAATCTGTTCATTGGTGAAGTTGAGTACATAAAATACAAGGAAAGAGTTTCAGTACAATGCCATGCAGTCCACCTCCATCAATGCCAGTGCTGTTGTGAAAGACTGATGTACCATTCACTACTAAAGCAGTTTGAAGTGCATATAGTCCAGTCATAATGTTGTTGTCAAACGGTGTTCTTTAGAGTCCAGATGTATCAGGTCTACATAACAACAATGAACAGAGACTATGAATCTCTACCCTCCCTGTACAACTCCAATCTCCTTGCTAAAATTCTTAATGAGTTCGGTCTATCTTCCACTTACTGCACATGCGGCAAACAGCCTAAGTCATACTCCGGGTTCAACTACCATGTGAAGATGAAAGAACATGCATGATCATGTTCCAAAAGAATGGATTGTAAGAAAGAGTGTGTATCATGCATTGTGTATCCACCAAGTTGCATATTCAGCTTCAAGGTGAAGAAGAAGTAGAGGGATAGAAGACAGAGAAGTAGCAGAGGAAAATGAAGAAGAGAGGAGAAGAAGAAAGGGAGGTAACGAAGAAAAAGCAAACTTAAGCTATAGTACTCATCACAAGTTTAAATAAAGAAAACTTTTGTAAGGTTTCAAGAAGTATACAACATATAACTATTAATTTTAGATAACGAAGCAAACAGTCATACAAACCAGCTTCAGATTTTCGCTTCACATAATAGTGATGGTGCATGGTCCAGCAATTACACTAGAAAACTGAATCACTCACCCAGCACTGCCACATAACTAACCCAGCAATAATAAATGAACAGGTAAAAAAGTGCTGCTAATTGCAATGAGGCTGGTGATCGTTTGCTGTTCACAAACTCAAAACAATTATTGTATTATTAGATGAAAAACAATATCCATCAAGGACACAGCTGCAATACATAAATGCAGATGTGAAACAAAAATAATGATTTCCACTTACAGAGATAATCCCTATCATTGCTATACTAGTCCCTGTCACAAATGACCCAGCTGCTGTACTTAGGAACTTATCATTCAGTATTGGATGCTTATCGAAACGCAAAATAGACTGTTTAATTTCGATTTTTCCTGAGTAATTAAACACCTCCTGAGATTACAAGAAGATTCGTAAGCCGCATTTCTCTTATTATAACTATAGTACAATTTGTAACACAGGCAAGCATCAAGAAGTGGGACTTTAACCGTTAATTATTTTGGGATATGAATGAAGTCTCTAAAAATTAATAGTGATAGAAAACATCAGACAAACAGCATATTCTTCAGTGCCTCCTCTGAGCTTGATGTGAGAGGACAAGAACACATGTACACATGGATGACCGTTGTCATCAAACCACGAAATGCTTCTATATCCCAATAGCAACAATAGTACAGGGAAATTATTCGAATTGCACGACTTGTAATTGCTAAACAATGAACACACCTGCTACATATTATTGCATGAACTCATGTTAACGAAATATTACAATTATGTATCAAAGTCAAGTGATGAAGCACTACTGTCCTGAAGAATTATTTCACTGACACATAATGACTGTTCGATAAAAGCACAAAACACGAAAAGATATTGAGAAATTTGCTCCTTATACTGAAGTATTGTTGTGAAGTTGGTACATCATCTATTTAAGAGTGAAAAGATCACAGGCAAGATTGCAGGTGGTTTTTAAAGAGCCAGGGTTATAGCAGAGTATAGAGATAAATGTGATCAATAAGGCAAGAAAACAATTGAATCGGTGCACAATGTTCTCACAATATAGTAATTTTTGAAAGAATATGAAGATCCAAAAATTCTTAATGGTTTACTATAGTATTAGGCTTCATGCATACTGATAAGAGTGACATAATGTACATTATAGTACTATTGATGTTACTGTGATAAGATAGCATGCTCTGTTGATCGAGCAGCTAGCTAGGTCTCTGTCTTCTCACTGGAGAAACATACTACTAGTTCCATCATGAGTGACAACAGTAGCACTTCGAATTCTCTTGTTGTTGATGGTGTTGCTTTTACTCTGGCAGGAGTATCTACCATTGCTTGTATCATATCTTTGGGAGTTCTACTATATTACAAGATGTGGCAGAGGTTCATCTATCGATTGGTGCTTTATATAAGATTATCACTATTGGTTTTGTCTCTATCTGATATATTTTTGTACTCCATCTACATCACCAAGGTGAAAGCCGCCAATTTAAGCATCAATTTTAGTATCCTTACCAACAGCAGTGCCACAGTCGCTAATGGTGGCTTGGCAATTGCTGCAATGCATACAGCTTGTATAGCCTTTTGTCTTTATCTCATGGCTTTTCACAGCTGCCAGTTTACATACAAATATGATCTTTTCTTGATTTTCCCAACTGTTCTCTATTCTGTGATAGTAATGATACTAACAACATTCTGGAACCTACACATACCTCACTTCAAAGTGGCTGTGTATGTAGTATTTTGTCTGCCAATATATTTGCAAATGTTGTATTCACATTACTGGCACTGGTGCCACTGTGCGGTAGAGCCTGTGGATATAACCTGTGTGTGAAGACTGCTCAGCTACAAAGAAGAATCACAGGAAGGCACTGAGAGAAATACTACCATTCTTTCTCCTTGTAGCGCTTCCTATCTTTGTGTCCATCATGAGAATGTTTCGTGTATATGGTGATATTCTATTGGACTCGTTAGGATTACTGTTTACTATTATGTTTGCTATACACTTGTGTTTTGTAAGAAAGGGTCTCAGAAAGTTAAGAGGTTCAAGAAAAGCACAATAAACTGATTCAATGGATTCATGTCACAACAAACAGCGCCGTGTTCATGCCAAAACAGTGTACATTCCAGGAGAAGGAATGTCTGAAACATGTAACACAAGATGTTCATTAGTGAGTGAGAGTGTAGAAGACACACGGTATATCTTCTAAATAAAACAAACCAAGAACTAAAATGATTTTAAAATTTTTGTGAACTATGAAAGTATTTTTGTAGATAATTATTAGCTATATATAGTCACTGTTGAATTTGTTATCATGTGTTTGACATCATAACACAACCACAATACTCTTATAATCACACGAGATAGTCCATAACTATTACTACGTATATCGATAGTAGTGATGTGGTTCATGACAAAATGATTAATTGTTTCAGCTTAGGTTAATAAGCAATAACAGACAAGTTGGTACTTACAAACGGTTGACAAGAGAAACTTAGAAAAAAGCAAGTTGCCTCTTCCACCTGATAAGGCATGTCACTAAAATTATGCTCACATAAACTGCACATAAGCTCAGAGAACTGCTAAAGGAATCCTGCATTTCAGGCATTTCCAACCCAAAGAAAAATTTCATGATTTCTTAACTATGGAAAAACAGGAACCATCACTCCGTGAGCTTTCACTCCATGAGCTGACTTTAATTCTCTGCTGTGACTTTGCTGTATTCATTGTCTATTTTTGTTACATCAGTGTACTGACAAAAATATACTGTTACAACAAATTACTGAATGATCTGTGAACGAAGAGCAGTAAGGAATTCCAACCTTGACCAACAGTACAATATTGTATTATGCTGAAAAGTGATTTTTCACCTGCATGAAGGTGAAGAAAGGGATTTTAGGCCATTGAAGAAGACATCATTGCTTCAAATGATTGAACCTGAACTGATTTTCTCGCCGTGCAAGTCTCATTTTTCAATTACTTTTTTCTTTTACTATCACAGCTGCCTGTTGGCTTTTACTCCTTTACACTACTATCATCTGCTGTAATAAGAATTACTATCATATTAATGATTGAACCTGATCTTCTCACATCACCTTTTAAACTGTTTGAATAAATAAGTCTGATGATAATAGACAATACCACGCATAGTTTTCGATAGAGTCAGCTGCATGAAAAGTCAACTTGCAAAGTCAAGCTATATTGAAGTGGACAATTTGAGACTAGTGTTTGGTAGTCACTTTGCTGCGATATCAAGAGGAAGCCAGTAGCTACACAAAAGTATTAATTTTAACAACTATATTGGAACTGAATGAAAACGTGTGAAAGAAAGAGAAGGTACCCGCACAAAAGAGTGGTCTTATACAGAGCACCATTGAGTATACCTAACAATCATATAGCCATAGGCTCCAGCAACCCAACACACTTCACTACATACTACAGTCTCTATACCAATGTCTAAGCATTCAAAGAACAGCGAAATCATTTCCGGGTTCCTGTCATATGCTTATAATATCTCACAAAAAGGACTAAAAACATGTGAAACAATTGAGTCCCTCACTTGTACATGGTATAATTATTATCTGTTGTATCACAATCAATCTTAGAACAATCTGGACTAATTTTGTTCTCTGAGAGTAGATCATGCAGTTATCAAAGAATACTGTAATAATTTACACCTTGTATTTGACACCTAGTATTTTTTCTGTCACTAAAGAAACAGTTAAAATGATCTAGTAGTAAGATCTTGAATAAGCAAGCCTTCACTTACTTTGCTGAATTCAAATGATGAATTTGTGTTTAAAATGAATAAACAATACGAGGCAGTTAACTTACTGACAACTGTTTGGGTTGATCATCAAACACTGTTACCTCCATTGCCACAACCAATGCACTTTTGAGCAAACAAAGAGTTGGTTCAATTATAGATTCCATTCTAAGTAGAGACATGATCTTTGTATTGTGTCATGTGGCATGCAAATTTCAAAGTACCCATGCAAGACTCAAACTGACTTTTTTGTGACAAATTTTGTCATGTATCAATAAATGCTGAGAATGCAATGTATGATATGATGAACTGTAAGCATAATACAATCATGTAGTCAGTACAAATCACATGTGATGCAGTATTGTTGATAAGTGTGCTACACATGACCACATAGCAGACATAGAAAGTAGTAGCTTACAGATGATCGAGCAACAGAATCTGACGTTGATTTGATTATTGGTAAAAATTCATTTGTGCTAAACACTGAGGTGGAGGTGTGCTGTGGAAATAGGTACATGTATAAACATCATTACATCAAAGAGAATTATTAACTGTGACACATGCATGCAGATTGAAAATGTGCATGCGCATGACTCAAATTGAATTCCATAATCTGACTGCAAAGGAAGATTGATCAGATGATGACTGCACTACTATCAGTGTTGTTGCTGTTGTTGGCTGTATCTTCCTCTGCTTTCACAACCACTGATGTCTACTATATATGTTACAGCTGATGATGCTGAGCAGTCATGTACTCCACACCAGATATGCCACAACCTCTCCTACTATACATCTCCCAGCCTGAGCACTACTTCACCTCTGACTCTACCATAATCTTCTGAGAACACATGTAGCATTGACAGAGAGGATCATGTACATGTCAGTAATGAACACAACCTGTTTTTAAAGGGACAAGGTCAGTGGCCAGCCGTAGCATGCAGGAGCTGAGGAGACTGTGATGCAGTCTACTGTCATTATCAACTGCACCAGAGGGAATTGTAGGAGGCTGAATTCTATTTTCAATCTTCTCACAACATCACAGTTGAAGGTCTTACAGTAGTCAACTGTGGAGGACTAGATAACATAGCTATGATGAACTTTTAACTGTACATGTTATTTAAGAATCTACTCATTCTCAAGAATCCTTTTGCATCAGAGAAATAAGAGAGCTTCGTCGCAGGCTATTGCAGAAACCGATAACGTGCACGTGAATTGTAAATACGCTGTGGCTCCGGTCCCGGCAACGGGATCGACCTTTCCATGGTTGCAGTCCCGGCAACGGGATTTTAATAGCAAATGGGTCGATCCCGGCAACGGGTATCACTATAAAGCCTAGTTCCAATGTCAAGTTGGCAACAGGTATCGGTGGCTCAATGGGTAGATGTTGTGCATAGCAGTATGGTGTGCTAGGGTTCAATCCCTGATATAATAATTCTACTTTTTTTGGTTCTTTTTTTTTTCACTAAAAAAACTGTTAGGCAGAGGCTAGCGCTCTTACCGCGGGTCAGTAGCGCTGTTAGCCACGGGTTTGCGCTGTTAGCTCCGTAGGACGACCCTCCCGACGATCCTTAGTTAGTTAAGAAGACACTCCCGACGATCCTTAGTTAGGAAGACCCTCCCGACGATCCTTAGTTAGTTAGGAAGACCCTCCTGGCTTTTCGCAGTTAGGCGAAGTGTTTTAAGGTCTTGGGTTTAGGATTTAGTTTTGTTATAATCCCGTTGCCGGGACTGCAACCATGGAAAGGTCGATCCCGTTGCCGGGATCGACCCATTTGCTATTAAAATCCCGTTGCCGGGACTGCAACCATGGAAAGGTCGATCCCGTTGCCGGGACCGGAGCCACAGCGTTGTAAATAATACTGCAGTGTCTGGATTTGAAAAACCTACTAATATAGGCTGTGCCAAGAGTTCATTACTTAATGAACTCTAGACTGTGCAATATTAGCCTCACCGCTAGTGCAATATGCTAAACCAGGAGCTAAACTGTGAGCACAAGAATTAAGAGTTGATCTGAAGAACGAGACGAACTGTTGATATCATTGTTGATATTTATAGGAGAGTACTCCACAGACCAATCAGACAAGACAGTACATGTGTAGTTAGTCCCACTGCGTCACGGGGAGTTGAAAAAGACGACTCGGACAGTTGTTCTTCAGTCATTCTTCTTGGTATGCAGCCACACCTTCCGGTTGTATTTCTTGTAGTATGAATCTCGTTAATAACGTGTCAGTACCCAAACAAGAATCATTATTCTAAACCTCATAGTACCAATCATACTTTTCTGACTCATTGTAATGTACTGAAAATAACATGTGAAACAACAGATGAGAAACAAGCTAGAAAGATAGCACGTCGTTCATGATGTGCTGTGTGTAGTATGACAACACCATTCAGTATACAATGAAGAAGAGAGGACAGTAACTATAGCTACAGAGAGATGATGATCAGGATGATTTAGTAGAGCAACTGAGCTGACACTGAGTTATGATGCTACTCTGATACTCACTGCAGCTAGAGGGAGGGAGAGAGGGGGAGGGAGAGAGGGTGGGATAGAGGGAGGGAGGAAGAGAGGGTGGGAGGGAGGGAGAGAGGGTGGGAGGGAGGGAGGGAGAGAGGGTGGGAGGGAGGGAGAGAGGGAGAGGAGGGAGGAAGGGAGGGAGGGAGAGAGAGGGAGGGAAGAAGGAGAGAGAGAGAGAGAGAGAGAGAGAGAGAGAGAGAGAGAGAGAGAGAGAGAGAGAGAGAGAGAGAGAGAGAGAGAGAGAGAGAGAGAGAGAGAGAGAGAGAGAGAGAGAGAGAGAGAGAGAGAGGAGGGAGGGAGGAAGGGAAAGAGAGAGAGAAAGGGAGGGAGGAAGAGAGAAAGGAGAAGGATGGAGGAAGCGAGGGAGAGAGGAAGAGGATCAAATCAGGTAGTGAACACATTTACAAATAATTTAGCGGAATAGAAATTCTCGCTTTTCAAAAGCATTTTTTTTTCCAAATTCAAAGCTTTACCACAGGCTTACACTTTCTTTCGGCTTTTACCTAAAATTACAAACTAGGGACAGCATGGTAATTTTTATGACATGGAAAAAATTTGATACTAAATTTTATGGGGATAAAATTTGGTTTGTTAACATGTACAGCTGTTCTTACAAGACATTGTGAATATACTTTAAGTGTCAATGCAGTACAGTGTGTATGGTTTACCATCAATCTCCAGTGGTTTCCAGGAGCTCATCAGGAGGTGGTGACACGTGAGCTAGCTGAGCACTGGCTGGTGGTGAGAACTGATCAGGAGAACAGTGGGTCAGTTCATCATCACTCATAGTACGAGAGACAGGAGGAGATGAGGTTGGTGAGGAGAGGAGAATGGTAGAGCAGAGGAGGGAGTGGTGTCTGTGACAATGATAGACACAACTAACAACAGTATATACAGTACATGATACACTACAGTACAGTGAGTGAGTGTATGAACACTACTACACACAAAACAACTATCACTAACACAGTCTACTAGTTTGCATTGTAGTGGCGAGCCTGAGCGTAGCTACTTTGAGGAGCGTTATAGGTTAGCTGTCGTATGCTTCATGCATTCTGTCTGTCGGTATTCTCTCTGGAATTCCCTTTATTGACAATCTTTTTTCTTCTTGATCAGCTTCTTGTTGTCGTTTTCTTAAAAAACTCTTGTATTTTACAAGTTCTTGTCTTGGTATTTCTAGTCGCTGTATTCTGAATCCTGTAGTATGTATTTTCTCAGGCATTTTGATGTGTAACAGGCATTACCAATTATTGTGAACATGCATAGGCATGTTCTGGGAACATTGAGGCGACAAACGCACCCCGTGACAGATAGATAGATAGATAGATAGATAGATAGATAGATAGATAGATAGATAGATAGATAGATAAAATTTGCACGCACATGAAACATCGTCACGATAAATGTGGGGCTTGCTCAGGCTCATCACAAAATACTGTACACGATGAGAGAACAACACATACAGAGGCACGCACGCACACACACACATAGTATACACGCAGCGACACACATACACAAAAAGCAAAGCCTCTGCCTATTACAGGTCAAGCGTTCCTTGACAAGCCAGGGCACCAGTGCACTAAGCAGGTACGATGTGCCGGTGCTATGAGCACTCCCGGAGCCCAGGCAAGGAGCTCGCAGGAGTTACCAACTATACCTCCCACTATTCTGGGATTCGAACCAGTGTCCTCTTGGGTTTAAACCCAAGACTCTACCAGGCCAATTGAACCACCAGGGCACCCACACACACATATACACCCACACACACACACACACACACACACACACACGTACACACGCACGCACGCACGCACGCACGCACGCACACACACACATGCACACACACACACACACACACACACACACATACACACACACACACGCACACGCACACACATACGCACACGCACACACACGCACACGCACACACACGCACACACGCGCACGCGCACACACGCACACACACACACACACCTACCTGATGATGATGACTCGAGTGAATGATGATTATAAACACACACAGCACTTGAATCTGTGGTATTGGTCTTGTCTGGGGACTAGTTCCCTTCCTGGAATGGAACAAAAACAAAGGCTTGTAAAACACCTGCAGTATGAGTTCCTTTAGTGACCTCTCAACCTCTCAGTACACTCATGACAATAGTTCATATTATCATTATTCAATACCTGGTGCAGTGGGTGAGTAGTCTGCTCTGACATTACTAGCAACACTGTCCAGTCCCATTGCCCTCAAAGCTGTGATCAGGTCAGTCCAAGATGCATCAGGAGAGCTCTTCAACCAAACATCAAACATTTCAGCTTTCAGTCTGTCCGGTCCATGCATATGGTAGGTGAGTTCTATTCCTCGTAGTTGACTCATTGTGAGACCCAGTCGTTGACCAAGACCATGCCAGTCAGTGACACTGCTGACTGCTTTAAGAAGCAGGTTCACTGAGAGAGGAGAGCCTGAGGGAACACAAAAAACACTGAACTATGCTACTGCACTGTCTAGTATGGAAGAGATTAGCAACTCACCGAGTGTTCTACCTCTATGACTAACACGACCAGCAGCAGCGGGTAGCTGTGTAACTGTGTGACAGCTCTCCAGTTCAGTCACCTCCTGTATACAAACAAGCAAAGAGTACTATAAGCTACAACACACATGTACGTACAGTGAACCAGCACTTGTGTTTGTTCTCTAAACCAACTGGTCCTCCTCGACAATCTCGTATAGAACAGATCACGTGTTGTGGCTTGGTCTTTGGGTGGCAGCGTGCAGGATGAGGGCGTCTACCTGACTGCACAGCGTGAGGACAGTAGAACCCAAAGTCCCAGCGCACATCTCGAGTGTGAGGATAGAGTGAACCAACTTCACAGAACATTGTCCACAGCTGGCGACGACAGTCCAGGATTAAGCGTGGGTTGATGACGGCATCAGTAAGAATACGAACCTCCATGTGGCTAACCAGACTACGAATCTCAACATGAACCAATCCTTCTTCTCTGTCATTGTGAAAGTAAAAGCGAATTCGATTCCTAAAACGATTGGCCTCATCCAAACTCCAATTCTCATCTTGAGAGAATCTGACGACTGAGGCTTGGAACTGGCCAAGAGGGACAAAGCCAGTAGCTGGTATGAGGAGGAGAGGAGAATAGAGGAGACCAGTGAGGAGCTTGGGGTTAGTGGACGTCGCATTGTGGTCGGGGTAGAGGAGGCACGGCAAGAAGTACACCTCTTCTTCACTAGCCGATCGAGCATTCTTGTAGAGTATATAACACGACTCTAGTAGCTCCACAATCTCATCAGTCGGGATTCCCTTCTCGTCAGTAGAGGATTCACTGCATGCCTTGTTCATCAGACGTTGAGAAACCTCTCCTGTGAGTCGCATGTGTTTAGCTGTCTCTGGTTCCCCTCCCACTGCTCCAAATGCAGACACAAACAGCTCTGCTGGCGGCTTCATAATCAGGTTAACATTCACAATAACACGCTTGCCAAGCTTCGTCAACCGACCATAGTAAAGGATAGTACCATACCTGTCGTGCAGGTACTGGAGGACACCTTTCAGATCTGCTCTGGAGATGCCACAATGCTCAGCTATTACTGCACACTCTTCTAGAGAGCACCATCCTGGAGATGGATCGAATTTCATGCGCAGTATCAGGTGGAGCAATAATGCACCTGTTGGAACCTGCTGTGGAGTAAACCGCTTGTGGACTATTCTTGTTATCAGTTCACGAAGGCCCTCAATATCGCTGGAGTCTGTACTCACGTTGTTGAGTGGATGAATGTATCTCTTCTCCTCTCCTGGCTTGTTGACTGAGCACAGAACATCTCTCCTCATGAAATAGTCGTCTTGGAAGGATTGCTGAATGGAGCGGTCTAGAGCGAGAACAGCTGCCTCACTGGTCTGGTCCAGGTGAGTGCCAATGAGAATGGCTGCCGGCTTGTGGTCTGGACTAGTCTGGAGTGAGGAGATGCTGCACAAAGCACGCTGGATGATCTCTCTGATAGTGTACTCTGACTCATACTGTATTGAACTGGACCCATCAGCTCTGTACACTACTGTGTAGGGGGAGTCTAGATCATGAGTGACGTTGAAGAAGACCATGTTTAGTGCCAAGCCGTGCAATAGGAGAGGTAAGATCTCGTGAAACTCTGGCTGGCCACCAATATCGATAAAGTGAAGAAAAGAGAGGATATCTGTATTCTTGAGGAATTCCTGGATGGTCTCCCAGTCCTCATCTTTGACTAATTTAGTGAGTGCAGTGGCCACTAGCTCATCTCGTGTGCGATGAGTAAGATTGTCCCAATCCTGTACGAGAGTGGCAGGACAAGGTGAGCTGCTGGCAGCAGTGGATGGACTGGTAGTGGACCTACTACTGGAGTGTGCAGCAGGGGAGTTTAAAATACGGCTACACAAAGCACGGCACTGTTCCTCCAGTCCCTGGCTCCTCCATTCGTTCTCAGACAAGAGCACTGATGATCGGTCAACGTCACGATACAACTGGACAGTAATTGGAGCGTCTATACCGGTACTGGGAACAATCTCATCTGGTGAAATGCGAACGATCTCGTGAGTGAGACGACGTCGTGCTATGGTTTTACCGACACGAGATGGTCCGATCATGAAACCCTTGAGTGATCGTACTGGTACACTACCCTGCTGCTGAATGTGTTGCTGTATAATACTTCTGTTCACAACACCTACACATCAAGAATACCAGTAATACATCATGTATCACTAACACAATGAAGCTATTTACACTATACATGTCACTGAGTATAATTATATCATGTATAGTATAAAGCTAAAAATGGAGTTGCTGCTGAAATATACATGTAGCACAAATCATGCTGGCAGTCAGATTATTAAATTAAGCTACAATCATTAATATCAACTATACATAGAGGACTTGCATACATGTATTGATGGACTATAAGTTTTTGTGCTTGCGTGATGCATTATTTTGTGCACATGGTCAACACATTCCAGGCTGGTTGCTGAAATCTTTGCACGTGACAGCTAGAGAATGCATTGTTAATGTGCTCATACTACACAAACAAAGCAAGGGCCTGTAAGCCGTCAAAGTCATGATTATTATTCTGATGGCAGTAGAGTTGTGAGCTCGTTCTGTTCTTCATGCTCTCCTAATGCTAACAAATCTTGATGGTTCAATCACATTAGTGCGTAGGAAACATATGTGTAACATTGCTTCTTACCATGTGATGATGGAGGAGATGGTGTTAGTGGTAGAGATGGTGATGATGGTGTAGCTAAAGAAACAGAGACTATTATACATGTACAGTACATGTGTAGCTACAGTACATAGTGCTGAATGATTATGCCTCGGTATGGGCGGAGCCACGAGGCATACAGTAGTCTGTTTAAGTGTGTGTGTCCAGGCTGGATCTCAGAAACGGCTAAGAGCTAGGCACTGATAGTTGCAATGCAAGTATAACGAAGACTTTTAAATAATTATGTTAGATTTGCAAAGAAGACCTAGTTTTCGAATCATTTCATGATTTGCCTACCTTGACAGGCACTTCGGTCTTTTACAAAGACAAACTGTCAACAGTAGACTTCCGATGGTTCGATATGTACTACAGGACAACTGGCAAGCTCAGTGTAATTGAAGAAACGGAGCACCAGAGTTTCAGCAGCGTGCTGATCATTAGAACTTTGCAGGCACATAAAATTATGCCTATTGCTGATTGGGCGAGCCTGAGTGAGCCCCATACTGTTCGAAAACGTCCCCGTGACTATCTATCTATCTATGTATGAGTACATCATTCCGTAAATGCCCGCGCGTTGTAATTCACCGGATGGTTTCAATTTTGCTCAACTGAGACCGAGCAAGCGCAAAGAGAAGGAGCATGAGCGACTTGATGCAGAGACTGAAGAACAGAGAAAGTTTAGGCTACAGAAAATGAGAGAGAAGGAGCATGAGCGACGTGATGGAGAGACCGAGAAGGTGGAGTGCATCACACCTTCTCAAAAGCATCTCTTCGGCTAAATACCTATACTTATGGCCACAACACTACTCGCCCACAAATGTCCTGAATTTCACTAGTTATTAAACCACAGCTATGCACTTGCTTGGTTTCTGGTTGCTACTATCTAAACTGTGTCTTGTTACTGCCAAGGTACCAAAGGCAATACCCTAGTTCACTGTGTGGCATTTGTTTCAAGTATTAAGTGTGGTATACACACCGAGGCATCTGCACCATGGTGCATGTAGTATCAGAATGGTTACTAGCCTGCACTGGACCACATGCATGAGCATTGTATACTAGCTCATGTACTGACAGCACTGCAGTACTGTGACTACTGTATCAGTGACTGATAGAACAAGGCTATCATGACCACTGTCAGTCTTGACACTGTTACTGTGCAGCTAGCTGGCATTACAATCAGCTGACAAGTCATCCTAAAATGATCTTATCTACTAAGTTCAGTACACTTCTCCGAGACCTTCCGTTACTGTAGCTACATTCTATACTTGTCAGTTCCTGAGTTAACGATTCTTAAATTTCAACAATATACCGCATGTTTTAACTGTACAACAATGCTCTGTCAACAATGAAACATCCAGCATTTACTGTCGTAATGAACAAGTATAGTACTAACATGTACACTGACCATCAGTAAGTCCTGTAAGATAGTTTATCATGTCTTGATTTCCCATCATTCTTGCCTTATCAAGTGGAGTCTCACCCAACTATAGTGTAACAATAGAATAGTGTGAATCATAATGATACACAAACAATTAAAGTAGTGATGCACTGATACCAGCATCGGTATCGGTATCAATGCTGATACTCAGTGTATCAGTATACTGTATTGGTACTGTTACACTCACTGATACACAATTTTTACCCGTGCGCAGTATGCGTGATGGTTATGCGTTTGTGTCCGTCTGTGTGTGTATGTATGTATGTGTGTATATGTGTGTCGTCAAAAAACATGCTTGTTTACGTCTTACCGCTCGAAACTCTCCACGAAAAAACTCTCTGCAGCTTCTTCACTGAATTTATAGTCCTATGAAGACGTTTTCTGTGCTAGCAAGCCTTGCTCTAGCGGCTAATCCATGGCTTTCTAAAGCTACGTGTCCTTGTAAGAGCACTTTACGGTATTGTGGGTGTGTCACCCAACCTCCTATCCATGTCGATGTCCTCACTCAGTCTCACATGTACCATACGTCAGAGCTTCTTGAGGCCTATAGCTACGGCAAGGGCTCATCGAACCTTAGCGGCAAGAGGGCGTGCAACTCTGAATACCATAGTGTAGACTGCATAGTGCTGAGTGTTACTATAAATAGTTATCCGTATAATCAGGTAAGCTTAACATAAACGGCCGTTCGCAAAAGTGTGTAGGCGTGTCCTGACTTACTTCCGGTTACCACAGGGCGGCAGCGCGTATCAAGAGCGGCAGCTAGTGACACAGTGCTAATGGATTTAGCATACTAGCAGTTTACCTGGATTTGTTGTATCTAAAGCACCTATGAGTACAACCGTGGCTGCCACAGCTTTGCGCAAGAAGTACAGACGTTTGAGACAGCAGAGCCATTCTCCAGAAACGCTCTCTAGGTCCATCTTCGCCTTTGCTTCATGCGCGCTGTGCAGTATCGATGGCGACATCAACAGAACAGTGTGTATTCGCGCGCTCTCAGCAGATCATGCTAGTAACCGGAAACATTAACTTATTAGTAGTTATACATTCTATTTATAGTAACACTCAGCACTATGCCGTCTACATTAGTTGCATGCCCTTTCGCCGCTTCGCGGCTCAATAAGCCCTTGGCTACGGTATCAGTCTTTCTTGAGGCCTTCTGTGATGTGCCAATCAACTGTTAGTGCATATATGCTACCATCTATTTTTCTGGAGCTGTCTATGGGCTAGCTGTAACATGCGTGTTGCAGTAATGCTGGAGTAGTCGTGTTTAGCTCCCAGCTCAGCGCACGGGTATGTGTTCATTAGAACTCTAGTAGTTATGTGCATTTACAACCATGTAGCTATAGAGTGGATTGCTATAATTATGTCTTCAGGTTCAACAAATTTTTGCTGTCTGTGCTGCTAATAAAAGTAGAGATGATGTCGTTTTCGAATAAATTGGAAATTCAAGTATTTTTATTAGTATCGGTATTTGTAATCGACTATACTTAGATGGAAAGTATCAGTATCGATAGTATCGGTAAACTCATATCATTTCATCAGTAAATTAAAGAATCATGCATGTACATGTACCACACGTGTACATCAGATGGTGACGCTCATTGCTACACGATTGAGTACACACACTAGCTCTGCACTGTCATCAAGAAACGAGACTGAATCAGATCAGGCAATTTTATTTCACAGTTTGTTTAGCAGAGACACTTACAGATACTCAGAGGGCATACAAGCTATAGGACTACCACTGTATTCCATTAGCTATAATCCACCAGAACATGTGTGAGAGTAACAGAACAGCACTGGTTAGGACATACTCAAATGAACTGTATAAACAATGACACGTACACATGAATCAATATTGAGATCCTCTATAGTAGCTGCTATTACATCATCAAGACAACTATTAGTGACAGACACAGTGCATGTTATTAGTGAGTTTTAGATTCACGTTTACGGTGCACACCAAAAGTTCAAATTTGACTAGTTCTGACATCACGTGAGTTAGGAGCGTGGTTTAACGAGTAACAGCTGCTATTGAAGATCTCGACTTGAACAACTACTGTACTTTAACTGAGCTAATATTATTCAGTGCTCGGAGTTTATTAAAGGTCTCAGAAATTCGCCTGGCTCAAAGAACAAGGTATAAGCAAAACCTTAGTTGCCTTTGTCAAGCCACAGCACGCTCCTGGACGCCTCGTAAAGTAAACGTTTTTCATTCGTCTCTAGATTTCACTGGAAGCTACACCGCTTTTTAAAACACGCAGAGGACCTAACACAAAGCATATTCAACACAGTTTTATAACTACAAAAGCATAGCTTGACGCTTCTTGAAATAGCAACAAGAAGTATGCATCAGACCTACGACATCAAAAGATCCACTTTGCAAGCTTCAAACAGCGCACAAAAAACACGGCACGAAGTTAAAACTAGCTCTTTGCAAAGCAATATACAGAGATAGTACGTCTGAAAATTTTTTTACAAGAAAAAATCTGAAGCACTTAATTTACATTAGTAGTATAACTAGACACACATGTACATGTACTCACATTATTGGTTGCATAAATGGATGCTCCTGCAGCAACAAGCAGCTGAGCCAATGCCACATGACCATAAAATGCACAGCGATGAAGTGGTGTCTCATTAGCCTATAGAATAAACAACAAGTGAAGAACACATGATTATTGAGTGTGAGCTTGTTAGTAGTGTCAAGCACAACACATGGTAACTGGTCTTGTTGGTAATAACATTATACTACAAATACACACAATAAAACATTCAGTAACTAGTGTATCAGACGGTGACTGATATTGTGTGTACCAGTACAGTATAATTATCATAGGCGTAGGAACCGGGGGGGGCACAGGGGGCACGTGCCCCCCCAAGTTTTCATTAAAGCCACACCCACAACCCACGTGTAGCTTAGCCAGAGAACGCCCATGATAAGATCTAGGAGCTGCTTTAACGATGTCTTCTCTATCTTTACCGCCATCAAAACGATCTAAGCAGATGAATTTGTTGGAAATTTTTCGTGGAGCGAGCAGTCACGAGTCTGACGCTAATAACGAAGACGAGCCAGACGCTGATCGTCTGCCAGAGACAGAGGACAATCATACTACTACAAACGATGCAGAATCACCGTCTCAGTCTCAATCCCCCATCGGTGCTGGTCCCTGCGTTAGAAGTAGCCACCCAGTGTTCTTCTGAATGCTTTTACGCTTTCAATTTAACGCTTCATCAAAAGTTTCTGAAGTTGACAACTGTCAAAATGTGCAGGCATCATTGCCCCAAATTTGTTCGAAGTAGCCAAGATAGCACAATTTTGAGCGGGAATGTATGGAGTCCATTGGAGCATATACAGCAATAATTCACGGTAAATTTGAACAGCTTAAAATTGAACTAGCTCCCTTCTAAGCATGACTATTAGAGCTATAGTGAGTTAAAGCTTACTTTTAGATGTTGGCATTGAGCAGTCTGTAAATTGGAGCGCAGGTACAAAGCGTGAAAGTCGAGGCGCTCAATGCCGTCCATTGATTTTGGGGCTCGACGTGCATGAAGCGTGTGACGGTAAAATCAACTCCGTGTCCGCCTATTTCTGGGAATGTGCACTACCAGCTCTATGAATTTATTCACACTATACATTGTCACACTGACCACACCCAGTGTGTGTTAATTTGTGCGTGAGTGTGTGTATTACCATACATTATCACGAGAGTCAACCACTATCCCAGGCTGTGACAGTAAAAAGTCAACAACCTGGGATAATCCGTTCGATGAACTAATATGAAGAGGAGTCCCCTGTATAATAGTAGAGAATAATGACAATAATGACACAGTGAGTGGTAATAAATGAGTACATAATAAATATTGTGTTATAAAGTAAGTCTCCCACTGATCAAACAGTGTCCTCCATGATGTGCATGTATCTATCGATGACTACATCATTCCATTTACTGCTCCTATACATGTTCTTACTCACAATGTCTCACATGCATCATACAGAAGAGAGGAATGGAAAGCTCACGACACCACACTATCAAGTAGTGTTCGATTGACATGTAGTCAACAGTTAAAATGAAACAGCAAAGCACATGTATAAATAGGTTATTATACAGTACATGTACAAGCATGGTACACACTCCATTTAGCCTGACACTGAGACAAAAGGTGTGTCCACACCTGAACTGGATTCGAACCGGTTTGCAAACCGAATTGATCGATGCGAATCGAAATCGCATTCAATGCGCATTCATCGCGTCCACACTACTAGTAGTACTACTGACGAAGCAGTTTCAACATGCATGTTTGCACGTGATAGTCACGCGTATACCAACACAGGATGGCGGTACCGCGAACTGCACTAGCTGTGCTGTTCTTTCTATGGATGGCTCTCAGGCGCACTCGAACGTCGCGTAGGATGCTGAGGGAAAGAGCTCATGCACGAGCACGGAGAAGACGAACGTAAGCATACTACAGCGTCCAGTATTCGCCAAACAGCGCTCAGTATGGACCTAACAGCGCCCAGTATTCGTCAGTCTGGCAGACTAGTCAGTAGATAGACTGGCAGGCAACTCTGCCTCGATCAGTCACATGATAGAGCAAACCGCACCTCGTTTCTGGCCGTATGCGCAAAGCGCAATTGCGCGATCCGGATCGAAACCACCTCTGGAGGTGGATTGAGCTGAATCCGGATTCGAACCGGATTAGCCAATGCGCATTAGGTGTGGACGCAGTCAATGCGCATTCGATCCGGATCGAATGCGCATTCACTACATAGTGTGGACACACCTAAAGTCAACTATAGTTTGACCATTGATGCACTTCTTTGTCAGGTGTAACAACAATGTACGTAGGAATGGGATGATGTATCTAGTAGAAATATCTCACATGTACAGTACATGTAGTCAATGATGGACACACCAACAGACATACAGAACCAAAATTAATGCTCAACCACTGACTGTATAGTGGTAGTAGCAAGAGTTCATTGCCTAAGAGTATACAACCATAAAATATACCGCCTAGGAGGGTGTTGGACATTTTCTACGTCACAAGTTTACACAACCCAGCCAACCTCAGTGATGATAGCATTACCACAGATTATGTAAGGTAGCGGGTTACCAGAATTAATGATATTCACGACTTTAGAATGTAGCTTTATTTTCTAGCCATGGGTATTTGTACAGACGGACTAGCAGAGTGCAGTTTGCTTGCCTATCGATAGTCTTCGACCATACCTAGTTTCAGCCGCGCAGCGTTAGCCATAGCGGAAAGACGAGCCAGCCCGGTGGCGACCAATAACGATCGGTTGGGGAGATTTTTCATAAGTTGTGTGAACCGTACGAAGCTAAAACTGCTCCAGCAAGCTCTCCTGCCATCTGTGCAGAATCCGTTGCATGGATTTCGCCGAGCGATGCCTGCAGCATACAGCTGTAATATCGCGTACGAGCATCGCTCGGTGAAATCCATGCAACGGATTCTGCACAGATGGCAGGAGAGCTTGCTGGAGCAGTTTTAGCTTCGTACGGTTCACACAACTTATGAAAAATCTCCCCAACCGATCGTTATTGGTCGCCACCGGGCTGGCTCGTCTTTCCGCTATGGCTAACGCTGCGCGGCTGAAACTAGGTATGGTCGAAGACTATCGATAGGCAAGCAAACTGCACTCTGCTAGTCCGTCTGTACAAATACCCATGGCTAGAAAATAAAGCTACATTTAATGAACCTAGGCCCATTACACTAAGCATGCACATTGTACACACAATTATTTGGTGACCATGACATTAAATTCATGCCCACTCACCTTGATTCCACGCTGTAGTCCCATACTGTCATCCCCCTACCTCTTGTGTGAGGGAGGGAGATGGCGAAACACGCGAGACCGGCAGGTCGGGCAAGCAAGATATCCTCCCTCTGCATGCGTAGCTGTCCCGACTGCTACCTGGCTTGTCCGCTTGTTAGTCAACAGGAGCTTAAGGCTGTCAGCTAGCCCTGCAGCCTGCACCTGGATACTTTTCACAATGTACTATTTTCTCATAGCTTATTGACATTGCATGAGTATGGGCTTGCGTGGATTGTTTTACCACACTGGGTCAAGTTGGGGGACATACTAGTAGCAGAGGGAGATACCCGACCGGTCCAAGGAACAAACGCAGTTTGTTGGCCCCCAACTATCATAGGATATAAGATATAGACCCTTACCATGTAATCTGGACAAACTATCATTACCGAAAGTTGATTTAATACACACCTGAAC
>OZ024783.1:15434195-15547195 GCA_964017065.1 Haliclona indistincta | reverse complement strand
ATTGGTCGCCACCGGGCTGGCTCGTCTTTCCGCTATGGCTAACGCTGCGCGGCTGAAACTAGGTATGGTCGAAGACTATCGATAGGCAAGCAAACTGCACTCTGCTAGTCCGTCTGTACAAATACCCATGGCTAGAAAATAAAGCTACATTTAATGAACCTAGGCCCATTACACTAAGCATGCACATTGTACACACAATTATTTGGTGACCATGACATTAAATTCATGCCCACTCACCTTGATTCCACGCTGTAGTCCCATACTGTCATCCCCCTACCTCTTGTGTGAGGGAGGGAGATGGCGAAACACGCGAGACCGGCAGGTCGGGCAAGCAAGATATCCTCCCTCTGCATGCGTAGCTGTCCCGACTGCTACCTGGCTTGTCCGCTTGTTAGTCAACAGGAGCTTAAGGCTGTCAGCTAGCCCTGCAGCCTGCACCTGGATACTTTTCACAATGTACTATTTTCTCATAGCTTATTGACATTGCATGAGTATGGGCTTGCGTGGATTGTTTTACCACACTGGGTCAAGTTGGGGGACATACTAGTAGCAGAGGGAGATACCCGACCGGTCCAAGGAACAAACGCAGTTTGTTGGCCCCCAACTATCATAGGATATAAGATATAGACCCTTACCATGTAATCTGGACAAACTATCATTACCGAAAGTTGATTTAATACACACCTGAACCAGTTCACATTAGAATGCATGCATGAGTGGAGTCAGTCCTAGATGGTGCGACTGCTGTGTTCTGGCATTTGTCCTCCGGTTGCCAGCTTGGGGGCGATGGATGCTAGTTGTGCCCTCGGAGTTTTGATGTAGAGAGAATACGCTGAACTTTGCCACCTTCCTAACATTTTTATGGTTGCATCGGAGATCTCACAGGCTGCTGCTGTTGTCGCAGCTCCGATTCTGAAGCTATGACCATTGTATTTCCCAGGGTCTATGCCGCATTGACGAAGAGCTGACTTTAGAGCCTCAACGAAGAATGTCCTGGTCAATGGGGATCCGTCGCTGCGAGTGAACAGTGGTCCGGGTACTCTCGTACGGACAGCTAGGTACGCCAGCATCGCCATTACGGGACATAGCTGGTTTTTCGTGGAGCCCAGGTATATGTCGACGCCTTGTCTGAAGGGGTCCGTCTTGCTCTGTTTTAATGTGATCTTCATGACGCATGGGTTAACGGGATCGTCTATGGCTACATCTTCCAGGCTGAGGTGGCATGCTGCATCGTATGCCTGCTTGGATGTGCACGTGAACTCCCCACACCTGAAGAACCCAAAGAAGCCCAGAGTGCATGCTGCCCATAGCATTGCTACGTCCTGGTCGCTCGCCCTTGGGTCCCACAGCAGCTTGAGTTTGCGTAGGATATCTGGTGTGATGGGCAACCGTGATTTAGCTGGTGAGGGACTCTGGTGTGCCTGCTGGCGTTTGAGACCCTTGAGGACGCAGTCCAATCTCGACAGGTCCGCATTCTTAAAAGGATCATTAAACCCGTGAGTAATCTGGGCGTGTTTGACTGCGGACAAGTAAGATTTGATCGATTGTTGTTTTACACCCTGTGACCCCAAATCAGCAACAAATTGACAAAGTGTGTGAATAGACGCTGGAAAAGGAGTAGTGTTTGCTAATAAACAAAATGATAGATACCAGTTCTGAGCAGACCGATAGGTGTTCCTTGTTGATGGCGCTATGCTGTTGTCAATGAGTTTCGAAACATCTCTGTCCAGCGCGGTGTGGTCCAGTCGAGGTTGCTGTCTGCTGCCTGGGAGAGAGAGAAAAATTGTGATATTCTCCCCCGAGACAAGGCATCAGCCCTGACATTGTCTGCTCCTGGTATGTGTTGCGCTGAAATGCGGAACCGGTAGTGAGCTGCAAAGAAGAATAGGCAGCGCAATAAGTGCATCAGGTGTTTTTCCCGGCACCACCCTGAATTGACCGCTGAGACCACAGCTGAATTGTCGCAGTGACATCTAACTGCTTGTCCGGACCATTCCCTGCCCCATACTGCTGCAGCTAGGAGTATGCTCTTTGACAGCAATGTTGACGCCCTGCCACGAGTCTGGCCAAATGAATTGTAGCCATTGGTGATCCCAGACTGCTGCGGCTCCAATCGATCCTGCCGCATCTGACTCCACCGAGTGCTGAGGTTCCGCTGGGGGTAGGTAGCTAATGCCGTTCCATTCCTTGATGAAAGCGTACCACCATTCGATGTCCGCGCGGGCAGAGTTGTTCAAATGGAAATGATGGTGCAGCCTTTTCACTGATGTGGATCGGTCAATGAGGCGTCGCAGAAATGTACGGCCTGGTTTCACTACTGCTGCCACGTGTTGGAGTTTTCCCACGAGAGAAAGCATGTCGCACTTTGTGCAGGAGATTCTATTGCGCCATCGTTCCAGAGTATGGCGTAGCTCTAGCAGTTTTGGCCTTGGTAAGCGAAGCTGGAGCAATGTGGTGTCAATTTCGATGCCTAGAAATGTCAGTACGTTGGTGAGTTGCTGGATCTTATCTGGTGCGACTGGGACTCCTAAAACTTGGCAGGTATGCAATGCTCTCTGGAGTTGGGATTCGCCGACTTTCGTACTGGCTCGGTCTACAAACAGGAAGTCATCTAGGTAGTGCAGTCCGTGAGTTACCCCTTCCTGGTGCATTGCCCAGAGTAGTGCGTCCGCTACTGCTGAGAATACCTTCGGCTCAGATCGCAAGCCGAACGGTAATGCTGTATCAATGTAGGTAGTTCCCTGCCAGTGCATCCCTAGTAGGTGGCGGTCGTCTGGATGGACTGGCACTATCCGATAGGCGCTTTTTATGTCTAGCTTGGACAGTAGTGGGGCGTCACCCATCGATCGGCATAGGTGGATGGCTTGGTCTATTGAGGCATATCTTAGTGAGCACTTCTCTGGATCGATGCCATCGTTTACGCTTTGTCCATGTGGAGAAGATAGGTCTAGAATCAGGCGCCCGTCATTTGGTTTTCCTCTTTTTGGAATGACGCCGAATGGGCTGGTCTGCACCTCCTGGCTTGTTTCGTTGTCGAGGGCGATGACTCTCCCAAGCTCGCATTCAGTATCCAGGTATTTGGTCACCACTTGGGGAAACTGTGATGCTGACCTCATGTTCTTTTTGACTGGGCGGCAGCGATGGCTTCTGTATTCGAAACCTATCCTAAATCCGCGTTGGATCCCTTCCAGAATGTAGGTGACGAAGGTCCTATCTGGGTGTAGAGCCAGTAGACTCAGCCAAGCCTCGTGCAATAGGGGGGAGGAATTGAGTAGCGCCCTGAGGGGCAGCCGAGTTCTCGATCTTGGGCGGCACGCGTCTAAGGCCAGTAGATCCTCCATGCATGTATTTGTATTTTCTGCCGATAACGTTGCATAGCTCCCGTAGTTGGACGGCTGAGTCTGTGTGAGGAGGAAATGCTCACATCATGCTGTCGTCAAATAGTATGTGCTTGCAAGTGCAGTAATTATAACCGAAGACGCGCCATTAGCAGCAGGAAATAAATCATTGATAGCATAATAAACACATTCAGCAAATTCACCATTATAGCAGCGGGAAATGAATTAACAGCGGAATAAACAATTTTCAGCAACACATGCATAATGAGTCAGCAGCAGTTAGTATCATGCAGATAATGATGACGCCGCTACTTGGAGTCGGATATGATGTATGAGATCCCTAGGCACCAATGGGACCCCTGTTACCATGACGTGGGGGTGGAGGAGGTCGGCGGAAGATGCTGTCCATTGGGGTGAGTGCACAGTCCTTGGCTTGGTGTTGCCCCTCCTGGCATGTGGCGCAGATGTGCCTATAGCTGCACACAGGCGCATAGGCGCATTTCCCTCGATTCCAGGAATTGCAAATCGGACGGGTCACATTTGTTGGTGCTGGTAGGGGTCGGCGATAGGCAACTTGGTTCTGATGTACAGGACGGACTGGTTGGTTATAGTTTAGTATCGGGGCTAAAGCACATTCTTGCGCCAGGTGATCCGACTCTGCGCAGAGGCGGCAATGAGTGCCAGTTCCTGTCCTTGAAGCTAGAATCGTTGCAGCGTGGATGGAGCCGTCTAGTGTGGCCCAGGGCAGGTCTGGTTTGGCGGATGCGTGTTGACGAAACAGCCTGTCATAGGCGCACCAGCCGTCGCCCCCATGTTTTCTGGCTTCTTGAATCACTAGGCAAGCATAACCGCATATCTGTCTGGCTTTGTCAGCATTGTCGGCTTGTATTGCGATAAGTTTTAGCATACAGATGCACCATGTGAGCGATGATGATACCTCCCGCAAGCGTGGTCTAGTACTCCCCGGTGCCGCTGGGAGTCCTTCCAGCTTCTCCAGTAGCGATACATTGTTGGGCAGTAATTCTCTGAGGTCAACGAATTCGTTGGCTGCAACCTTTTGAACCACTTTGCCTGAGATGGGTGGGATTGCTGATGCCAAGATGAAGGGGCTGAGCTTTGGGGTTGTTGCAGCTGATAACAGGGACATTACCCCAGCTGATGTGATAGGCGCTGTTGCCAACGAAGAGGTTAGCGTTGTAGTTGATGGCGCCATACTGCCTAGGATCGGCACGTGGGATAGAGCTAGCGACGTCGGAGGCACTCCTAGACCTGTGAACAAAAATAGCACAGTACAGATTGGTAATACACTGGCGCGCGCAAAGAAGTAGTATAATATAACACTTAGTGAGGCGCTGGCCGCGCATGCTAGATCAGATCATGCCATGCTGAACCTGTCCCACATCTGGGTTATGCTCTGACTTTGGTGTACATAAGACAGGGTAGGCTGTCAACCTAGCTCTAGGCTAACATGGCACGCTCAGCGTAGTCTGTCTTGTAGTGCGCGTGTATGTAGGTGGTATCACGTACCTGATGCTGTAGTGGCAGCGGGTGCAGCTGACACTGCTGGAACGGTGGAGGATGAGCTGCCTGCTCGTGACCTAGAAGCGAACTCCTCGCGGACGGCTGCTTGGATTATGGCTTTCAGGCTGTCCTCTGACAGCGTAATGGTCTTCGCCCTAGCCTCGTCCCCTGCCATTAATTTTCGCAACGAAACGAACGAATAAGCGAAAATTAAGGCCTGGTATCTATTGCATGGGTAATTGTGCGCATGCGCTAGCTATAAAAACACATGGCTTGCCTACTGATTGTCGATACAGGGCTGTACAAGGCCTGCTGTGCACAGCGTTGCTGTAGTTATGCTGCTGACGAATGCAGCAACGTGGTAGACGCCAGATACTGGGTTTTCGAAGAGACTCTGTGAACGATTGTATTTCAAACATGCCAGCACAGAGTCACCATACACAGTAGAGACCGCGCGAACACAGACAGGACTTCGCTGCTCGTACTTGAGCACTAGATCCGCTTCTACAGGTTGCAACGCAGACAGTAGGCCTCTTAGAGCGCCATTTTCACGTGAATATACGGGCTAATATCACAAACAAATATTCAAGTGTGAACGGATTCCTCAGATTCTGGGGAATGGTCAAAGGTCACCCTTGCAATAGATACCAGGCCCTTTTTTCGCGCTTCCGTTTTCGTTCGTCCGTTTCGTAAGCGGAAAAATTTGGCCTGGGGACGAGGCTATCTTCGCCCCTGAGTCACTGGACGTTGAGTTAGAGGCAGTTGATCCCGCGGTAGACATTGAACGACTAGATAGGATCCAAGACTAGGCAGACTGAGCAGTTGCTGAAGCGCAGGGAGATTCTAGTGCATGTGCTCGGAAAGTGAATGCGCATGTGCATGCTACACGTGGTAGCCAGCCTGGCGTTCCGCCTTGGGGCGGAGACGCCGCGCCCCCTTGCCTTCTTCATTAACTACGTTTAATTCGTACCTAATTAAACTACATTCTAAAGTCGTGAATATCATTAATTCTGGTAACCCGCTACCTTACATAATCTGTGGTAATGCTAATGCTATCATCACTGAGGTTGGCTGGGTTGTGTAAACTTGAGACGTAGAAAATGTCCAACGCCGTCCTAGGGGGTACATTGACGGTTGCATACTCTTAGGAAATGAACTCTTGGTAGTAGATACTGATGTATGAATCTGTTACTAGTATACACATCATGTCATGTGACCACTAACAATCCCTTTGAAGTGATCCGAGTTTACATGAGCTCCTCTATCAAGGAGCTCCTTTGCTTTGCTGACATTACCAACTTGGCAAGCAGACCAGAGTTTCTTATTCTGTGAGTAGAACACAACATAATGTAATCAGTATCAGACAATGATTGCTACAGTCTCCATCCTGAATGAACTACTGATCCCATAATGAGTGATATGACCACTCCTCATGCACTATCGACAGTGCTGGCACAAAGACTGATACGTACAGCATTAGAACTACACGACTAACTAACCAACATGTTTGATCACTAACCAATTCTTCCTGATGCTGGCTGATCGAAGTCATGGTTATTAACAGAACACAGAAGAAGAAGTTGGGACTGAAGAGAGCGCTGAGCTAGCAACTCGGGGAGTAGCTTTATAGTAAAACAACGGATACGTCCGTGTACTCCACTGATCACGTGATAAATGCACTGCATGCGTACTAAGGGTCACACTAAAAGTAGGAAAGGGGAAATGAGAAACGGAAACGAGGAAATGAAGAAATGGCGCCATTATTGCACTAGAAACTACTAAACCCTAAACCCAAAACCCTAAAAACCTAAAAACCTTCGCCTAACTGCGCAAAGTCGGGAGGGTCGTCCTAAACCGGGCCTAGGCGGCCCAGGCTGGGCGCCCTAAGCCTAATACCGTGTTTACACTTACGTGGCACGACACCACACGACACGGCACAGCCCACATTAGCCCACGTTTACACAGGGCGTGTCGAACGAAAATGGCGATGACAACTAATCCTTTGTCCGAGCCTTTATCTCTCGTGTCCTAGCTTGCCAATGGGAGTATAATCGTTCATCTACGGGTGCTTTGTGCAGTAATATTCGTGATTCGTTATTAACACGAAGGCGAGAGCAGTCCCGCCTTCGTATTCGTCGGTACCAGCAGCGGCGATCAAGAAGAAAGGTAGCTTTGCTGCTGTCTCTGTCTGTGCTTATCTTATCAAGTACCAAGACTCGAATTCCTAAAAGTATATGGTGTAAAGAAAGGTATAATAATTATAATACTATAAAAAATGACAATTTTATAGATGATCTTTCCATCTAGATCAACAGAATGGTGGGATACTATTGTACTGGGAACATCTGCTGAGAGAGATTGGATCGAAAACTTTAGAGTTAGCAAAGAAAGATTTCATCGGTTATGTGACAAACTACGGCCTCACATCAAGCGAAAAAATACACATCTCCGTAAGAGTATTTGTGTTGAGCACCGTGTTGCCATCACTGTGTGGTGTCTAGCTACATGTTCAGAATATCGAACTATCGGCCATTTATTCGGAGTTGCTCGTTGCACAGTCTGTGTTATTGTGCATGACACATGCAAAGCTATTGTCAATGTGCTTATTAAAGAATATATACAATTTCCACGTGGCGATAAGTTACGTGAGGTTGTTGCTGGTTTTAGGACAAAGACGGGAATGATTCAGTGTGCTGGTGCTATTGATGGGAGCCATATTCCTGTGTCGCCTCCAGCCATGTGTCATACAGATTACTATAACAGAAAGGGCTGGTATTCTGTACTTGTTCAAGCTGTCGTGGATTACAACTACCTCTTTAGTGATGTGTGTGTCGGCTGGCCGGGAAGTGTACATGACGCACGTGTACTAGCTAATTCTTCATTGTTTAAGAAGGTGACAAGAAAAGAGATATTGCGTGGTGATTTAGTAAGAGAACATGGTATAGACATACCAACATTTCTTGTTGGGGATGCAGCGTATCCACTTAATACTTGGCTCATGAAACCTTTCACATACAGTACAGACCTTACCCCTGCTCAGAAATCTTTCAATAACCATTTGTCAAGTGCCCGTGTTGTCGTAGAGAATGCTTTTGGGAGACTGAAGGCAAGATTTCGTAGATTGTGTAAGCGTAATGACATGCGCATTGACAATGTTCCGCATATCGTAACTGCTTGTTGCATACTGCACAATATGTGCGAAATACATGGAGATGCATTCAACGAGCTTTGGTTGGAGCAAGCTGGTAATGACACCTACAGTCAACCAGCAACACAATCAATTCGTGGCAGTGGTAGCTCAACAGCTAAGGAGATTAGAAATGCACTCGTACAGTATTATGCTTAGTTGATAAATTGTTATTGTGATTAAATACATGTATATGAAAGAACTCGTTATGATTAAATAAATGTATCTGTATAGTGACATGCATTTCCTTTGGTTCACAATTCACCTACTGTTGATATAGGCTATAGCTATTACTTATGAATGACTTCATGGTGATCTGTATGATGGCAGAGTAGGGGTTACACGTTGCATCATCATGACCAATTGCATCTGAAACTCGCGTTCTTCCCTTCTTTGCCTTTCATCCCTATCCCTATCCTCTTTCCATCGTCGCTCCTCTCTTTCCTTATCTTCTTTCAGTCGCCGCTCTTCAGCCAATAGAATCTGCTCATCGAATTTCATCCTTTTCTCCTCAAGAGAGACAAACAATTCATCACTTTTTCTTTGTGCCTCGGTGACAATTTGTACCACTTCACTTAGAGCTCTTTCCACTTTAGTTCCACTTTCTCTTGTTTTTCTCGTCTTCACATCTGCTCTAACAGGAGTTTTCTTATCCAGTCCTGATTTTACTGTACATTTTTCGCCAACTTCTGCTTTTACTTGGCATTTGTCATCTACTTTTGATTTTACTTGTGTCTCATCCCTACCTCACATTCCTCATCCACTTCTGGTTTCGTTTTCTCCACTTTATCAACTTTTACACTTGATGCACCATCCACAGGCTCCTCACTTACACAAGTAATAAAAACATTTTAACCAAAATGGAAGAGATTTAGGGTTGGTACATTTATCGAAAAAGTATGGAAACAAGATTTGAAATGAAAAGAATTGTAACAATAGCAGTGTAATGCTACCTCCCTATTAAATTAACCACAACTATCGAAAGCAGTTAATTTAGGGAGGTAGCATTACACTGCTATTGTTACAATTCTTTTCATTTCAAATCTTGTTTCCATACTTTTTCGATAAATGTACCAACCCTAAATCTCTTCCATTTTGGTTAAAATGTTTTTATTACTTGTTTCTTTTCTTTTTTTATCAATGACTTAGTTGGCACTTATGCTAATACAGTGTATAAAGAGAACTAAGTGCCGGGCAGCTCCGCAATGCACTCAATCGACTCTGCAGTCTGCACTGCATGCAACACGTACCATGCAACATTACCTAAGCTTAAGCTAGCATTCTTACAAGCCTGAACAGACAAATCCGGTGTAACAGTAACGATTTGCTCGTTGTCTGCTGTGAACACTGCTAGTGGCAGCAGCACTCGCGTTCCAAGCATGCAATTTGTACTAAGGTGCGCTTGTATTAGAATAATTACATACACGTACGGGAGTGCGCGAGTAGGCGTAACCTAGTAACGGAGTTCAAAAGAATGATGGAATGGAGTCTGTTTATGGACCAAAAATCGCTGTTTTCTTGAAAATACTCGCTTCTGCTAGTGTTTTAGGCTTAAATAGATATCAGGTGCACTGCTCCCAACGACTAGTGTAGTTTCTGTGTAGGTTTTGTCTTGAATAGCTCATTAGCCACGGCACTAGGCTCTCTGAAGAAGAAGAAGAATAAGAAGAAGAAGAAGAAAGAAGATGAACAAACGGGTGACCACGTGAACTCTGGTTTACCACCTTAGACCTGGTTTCTTTTGCTTCTGAAGGTCTCTTTGTAATCGCACAAATCGTGCAAAGAGCTTCAGAACGTTAGATTAGCTTGAAACGCCCGTACGGCGAAGATATGGCGGTGCCGTAGTCCGTGCCTCCAGGCGAGACGCCATCTTTTCATGCCCATAGCACCTGGCCTTATAGTCTTTATTAGTAGACTCATTGTAAGCGCTTACCTCTTAGGATAGCCCCTAGGTAGTTAAAATACCCCTTATATCGTCAACAGCCAAGATATACGTGAATTATTGCGTTTAGCCTAAGTGTAGCCGCCATCTTGTTTTCCGCCCAACCCTAAATATGCCACGTCTACCGCGTGGCATAATACTCCATACTATCTATCATTATCTCTGGTCGGGTCGCTGGTTTAGTTCCAAGGATAGCATCAATTTGATCATAAAACTTCCACACCTTTCTTTGACGCCCTGTCTCATTGTTGTGATCTTTCACCTTCTTGTAATCTGCTTTAACTTGTCTCTACACTGACTCCAGCTCCTATTGTACCCAGCTTCCTCCAGCTCACTTGAAAGTTTGTTATAAACGTGTCTGTTCCGTGTACATCCTTCTAGCATAGTTTGAATAGACTCTTCTCCCCAAAATTCTATAAGCTTGAAGGTTTCTTTGTCGCTCCACGAGACAGCTGCCATCGTGATATACCGGGAACGCCTATACACGTGCTCATGTTACGCCTATATTTGCACTGCACGCCCTGAATACTCGGGCCGTGTCGTGCTGGCCCAACTTCTGAAGTGGGCCGAGCCCGGTGTCACGGTGATATGCGACCCCCGGTGATGAGTGACCCCCGGTCACATATCACCGGTGATTTGTGACTCACGCCGCGCACGGTGGGTCACATATCACCGCGCCCTGCATGATCGGATCCGCGGATGGAACGGATAGCCTCGTTCTCGGTACCGGCTTTGCAGCTGCTAACCTGCTTACAATGGAGGCTGCCACAGGCACCGTGGACGTCTGTGATCTTGAAAATATCGAGGCTTGCAGTGTGGATCTGGATGGAGAAGAAGAAGAACTTGTCGTGACGGTGAAGTCTGTTAATATTTATCAAACAAACTTACAGACTTTAGACTCGCCAAAGTGTTGGTTAGATTGTAGGGTTAGTGAGCAGTCATATTATTGTCAGGGAAAATAAACTCAATTGTGTTACATACAGATAGTGGATGGATATATGCAGCTGGTTGTTGCAGAGTGTGAAAAGGTATTAGCAATTGTCAGCTCAAACTGGCATCAATGCTTATGATATACACAGACTGATGTGCACGTAAAGGTTCTTAGCTCAAGACTTTTTACACAGTACCAGCAGAGAGGTTACTCTAGCATCACCAAGTGGTTTAAACCGGTAAAATTGACATTGTTGTACATTCTCTGTATTTTGATTCATTTTTAGGATGATCTAATCCAGAATGAATTCATCTTATGCCCTGTAAACATGCAGAATCAGCATTGGACGCTATTTGTGAGTATTCTTGATCATGTAATTTTTATTTTTTTGTTCATGATTCATAATAGGTGATGGATCTACGAGAGTCTATTCTTGTATATCTAGATCCAATGACTGCAGCACCTAGTTCATCATTTGTCACACAATTCAAGTATGTCCAATGATTTAATCATAATTATTAGGTGTAATAATAATAATAATAATAATAATAGACAATTGGTATCCACTGTGTATTAGGCGTGCGCTTATTATGCCGGAATAATTTTGAGAATAATAGGTAATGAAAAGAATTTGAGAATATTCTCGAATAATCGGTCAAATTTTGATACGTCAAGCACGTGCGCTAAGTCAACACGAATCACTATGGCAGCTAAAACTCTCTCAGTAGAAGCAGCAATAGAAGAGTTGACCATGAGAGGGAATGGTGACGCCGATTACGAACTGTCTCTGAGTGTGAGTGATAGCGAAGAGGAAGCCAGTGCAAACGATGAATCATCAGACGATCAAACAGGATCAGAGAATCATGTAGTTGCTACCCACAATGCAACGCCAACAGCTGCTAAACAACAAGCAGCACCTAGTATTCTTACCGTGCTACGTCCTCCAAGGCCTTCTGAACTTTCAAGGAAACGGACAATCGATCGTAATCCGCCTCCCAAGGGAAAGAAGCGTGCCAAAGGTTCCAATCCTAACAGCGATCCAAAATCAATCACGCCTGAACATCGAGTCAAGGATGCACGGTATGCTAAAGAATGTTTAACTGTCTCTAATAAGAAGTTATTTTGTCGTGCCTGCCGAGAAGAGATTTCTGTTAAAACTAGTGTTATAAACAATCATATAAAATCAGCCAAGCATATCTCCAATAAACGTAAGCTTGAAAAAAGGCAAAGAAATGATGTAGAAATTGTGGAGGCGATGAAGGTTTATGACAGGGCTGAAAATCCTAGAGGTGAAACATTGCCCGAAGAACATCGTTTGTATCGCTTAAAAGTTGTTCGCACATTTTTGCTGGCTGGAGTGCCTTTAACAAAATTAAATATGTTCAAGGATTTGCTTGAAGAACATGCTTATCGTTTAACCGATCGTCGGCATATGTCAGACATGATTCCATTTATTCTTGAACAAGAAAAAGACCTATAGTAAAAAGAGAAATGAATGGCAAGCGTGTTTCTATTATATTTGATGGAACAAGTAGGCTTGGTGAAATTTTTGTAGTTGTTGTTCGTTTTGTCTCAACAGAGTGGTCTATTGAACAAAGATTAATAAGATTACAAATGCTAGTTAAGACTATGACTGGTGATGAAATCGCTCGTACAGTTATTAATATATTGTCAACCGAATTTGGAATCATCTCTGATCAAGTTCTTGGTATTATGCATGATTGCGCTTCAGCAAATAATGCGGCACTTAGAACTTTAAAAGTTGTTTATCCATGTGTCTTGGGGATGGGGTGCTTTTCACATACTTTGAATCGTGTCGGTGAAAGGTTCAATGCTCCATATGCTAACGAATTTACTACATATTGGGTTAGTTTGTTTTCACACAGCTCTTTGGCAAAGTTCTTGTGGAAGGAAAAGACTGGCCTGACTGTTGACAGCTACTGCCCTACTAGATGGTGGTCTAAATGGGAAGTTATGCACCAGCTGGTGAAAGCTTTTGGCGATATAGAACCATTTCTCAGGAGTGCAGATGACTTTTCGGGAAATACAAGAGCAAAATTGTTAGAATATTTTGACAGTCCTATAAAAATACAATGTCTGAAAGTAGAGCTTGCAGCCATTGTTGATGCAGGAAAGCCTTTTGTTGAAGCTACATACAAGTTAGAATCTGATGAGCCGATTGTATTAGAATGCTTTGATATAGTTAGCTCACTCAATGTAGCTGTCAAAATGGATCATTATCCTAATGTTCAGGCAGTAGTGAGGTCTATAGCCAAAGGCAAGAATGATACTGAGTTGAAATGGATGAGGCATGCTAGAGATTGCATTAAGCCAGCAATGAAGTACTTTGACGAGCATCTAAAGGCAGAACTGATGGACACTCCTATGAAGGCATCCAAAGCTGCTCGTTATTTTTCACCACACTTTGTCAAAAAAATTAAACCTGAATGTGCTGATTTAAACAGTTTACTTAATCTTCCATTTATTACACCAACGAAGTTATCAGAGCTTAGAGAAGAATTTCCAAAATATGCTGTTCTTACAGATGAGATATCTTCTGAGTATTCAAGCTTACAGTTTTGGAATGACAATTCATCGTCTGTTCCAAAATGGAGTGAAACTGCTCAAAATGTCTTCCTTCTTCAGCCTTCTTCTGGTGCTGCAGAAAGAGTGTTTTCTGTTTTGAATAACACATTTGGGAAAAGGCAGCTATCAACACTTGAAGATTATGTTGAAGCCTCTGTTATGCTACAGTACAATAAACGAAGAAATGATTAGTTTTATTTAACTATTAGCTTTAGCTATATCTTATCTTCTTTATTTTTTGTTTTCATCATGTGTTTTTTTTCATTATGTATTTTTTTGTACGTCTTAGTGCTACTGTTTAGTATTACACCATTAAAATTGTCCACTGTACTTAAAAGAATGATCAGTTAGTTGTTATTCAATTCACATGAAATTGTAATTGTGTTTCAAACACATTAATTTTTGAAAACATAATAGGAATAATCTGAGAATAATAGGTCAATCTCATGGGAATAATAGGATTAAAAATTGAGAAATTCTAAAAAGAATAATAGGAAAAAATAAAAGAATAATCAGCTCAGGCCTACTGTGTATAACAAGCAAGATGATGATGGACAGAAATTTGACTGGGCGTTGTGGAAGTATTCACTGGAAGAGGTCATCATTATAGAATTTTTTTAATCAACTCTATTTTACTGAACTCAAGCAGAGAGGGAATTTGCCTTTGCAGTCAAACTGTGATGACTGTGGTGTGTTCATTTGCCAGTATGCTAAACATCTGCTGTGCAATCCACACAGTGCTCAAATGCAAGTATGCCAATATATTTTGTAGAAATGAGTTGTTCCATATTTTGTGTAACTATAATTATTATTATAGTTTTCCGCTGATGTTCGAGAGCAGATGAAACAAGAAATACTGCAATGCTCTTTGGTTTTCAGTGATAATTCCAGTGATAATGCTGATAATTCTGTAGCTGCAGAAAGAAAGGAACTCTCGAGCAATGAAAACAATGAAAACTGGAATGAAACCACAGTAGAACAGATCAAATACTATCATGTGACTGGTAAATATCCTTCAGATGAATGGACATCAGTAAAAAAGAGGAACTTCAGAAGAAGAGCACAACAGTTCACAGTAAAAGACGGCAACCTCTACTACAAAGACAAAAAGGATGCGTCTCACAGGCTAGCCATTGCTAGCAGTGAAGAAAAGAATCAAATATTCATGGTAAAAATTTGACAACTTTGTCAATGCATGCATGCATGATTGTATGGTTGTCAATAATAATGTTTTAGGAATGTCACTCTCTACCGACTGGAGGTCATATGGGTAATAATCTCTTTTTATCCAAAAGCTTGAACCCTACTCAGTGGATAAGAACAAAGGAGAATTTGAATTGTACATCAATGCTGATGTTGCTCTTTGGCTAGACTGCCGCCAGTATAAGAAAAAGCCACAGTTACACCAGCACAATGGCTTCTTGATAATGACTGAATTGCTAATGGCGGAATTTGAAACGTTCAAAGAAGATCTCCCAGTCTCATTTTCTATAATCAAGAGCAATGAGCTTTTAGAGCTATGGATTTCTTCTTCAAGTTGCCCAAGCGTTCATCGGTAGGTACACTTTGTACGAAAACCAGTACGTCGGTCTGACGTCAGAACAGTTGGACATGCTTTGTCAGTGGGTAATAGACTTGAGAAACACTGGGAAGGAAGCACTGGCAAAACTGATTAAGGTTAGCCATCATGTATACAGTGTATAAATTACCCATTGTAACTATCATTGGACAGTTGGAGAACCTGTGCCTGTGGGTACTGGATTAAATGTACGGATAACTTGACTAACTGAGAACCACTGCATGACAACTTACTAAAAGTGTTGCAGGACTACAATGCTGCATGTAAAACAATGGGCAAATGGAAATAATAATTTTTATTATGTCAATAATTTATTGCCAATTTTCTGCTGCATGGCTGTAATTAATTCTAGTTAAAATTATTAATTTTACAGCCTGTTTCCTGAACTAAGACGGAAATAAAGCGTTTAAAAATACTTATTATTATTATTATTATTATTATTATTATTATTGCCGTGATAAGCGCGGAGTTTGTTGTCAGAGGGGTCACATATCACCGAGGAGTCACACCTCACCGCGGGACTTGCTGCTAGCTCCGGTGATATGTGACCCACCGTGCGCGGTGTGAGTCACAAATCACCGGTGATATGTGACCGGGGGTCACTCATCACCGGGGGTCGCATATCACCGTGACACCGGCACGGCACAGCACGGCACGGCCCGGTTCGGCACGCGTTTACATTACAAAATAAACCGTGCCGAGTCGTGCGGTGCCGTGCCAGCCCACTTATCTGGTCCAGTGTAAACACGGTATAAGGATCGTCGGGAGGGTCCTAAACCGGTGTCATAAAATATCGGGGATCCCCTCAATCGGGGATCCCGGGTCCCCATTCTCCCGGTAGATCGGGGACCCCGGATCCCTATTCTACCGGTAGAATGGGGACCCCCATCTCCATCCTCACGGTATAATGGGGATCCCGGGATCCCTATTCTACCGGTAGAACAGGGATCCCCTCGTGAGGATGGGGATCCCTTGCTCGCGATCGTAGTCAGGACTACTCAAGATAGTAAATAACAGTAAAATACAGCAACTATAGTGCCAACTCGAAGTTTAGTACCTGCCTACCTAGTTATTACACAGAAACATCAGTAGGGATCAGACTAGTTAGTTTCATGTATCAGTTTCAATCATAGTTTTCTCAAAAGATAGATAGCTTGGTTAATATTCTAGTTCTATGGAATAAATACTGGCATACAGTGACTGCAATATTGAATCTTCCGAGGCTGCATTGTTCTTTTGTTTGAGGGTCACCAACATTGCCTGCATTATTATTAGATAATCAAAATTCACAAGTGGATAGTTATCAAACTTGCCTGTTTGAACAGAGCATCATGTGCAAGCTTGAACACTAGCATATGATTGGTATACCCACACTCTTCAGATATTGTTCGTAGGACTGCTAAGACATCAGTGAGCTGTACAATTATCAATGTTTCAACTGTCATCTAATCATTTTTAGCTAACCTCCTCATCACTATATTATTTGTTAATTGCCTGACCCATTGCTGTTGCTTTTAAACTTTGCACAGTCTTAGGATTTCCACCCAGAACATCGTCTCTGTCACTGTTGGCAATCTTTCCCTCGACAATATCTTGAACTGAATAGTTTCTACAAACACGTGTATTAATAGTAACATGAATTTTTACCTTGCTTGTGGTCTTGAATTGCTTGAATTATTTCAGATACAGTTGGCCATTTAATGGAATCAACAACATTTCTGTTATAAATTTTACATCCACATAATAATTTCCAAAATCATACTTAATCTTTTCAGCATAATAGGAATGCATCTCTTCTCTTGACGGTCCCTCTATAAAAATGTTTGAGTGATCATAACAACTATGATCAATATACCCATAGGATCGTCCATTGGTACGTGCTGCCTAGCATTCTATTCACACCAAGATGTCCACTGTCATGAGCGTTGGTCAGGCACATCTTCAACTACCAATTTCATCTTCTCTATCATCATGTGTATAGTGCATTGATAGCTATCATGCATGCATGCGCTTACTGGATTTGCTGCCAGTCAGTGTAGTATAAATCGCTCCCTTGCGTATAGTAAAAAACTTCGCCCGTTTGCGCAACCCACTCTTTTCAGCCTTAGTGAATCCTTCCGGATAGGTGCCATCTCGTACACAGATACTTGTACAAGTGAGTATACTCAAATCTACCATCGCTCAGCTGCTCGCTTTTGCTACCATTAGAATCCATTGCCTCTGACATTGCAGTAGTGTCGCCAATGAATATTATTATTTTTTTTACAAAAAAATGCTATTGCCAGTGCACTGAATAACAATAATAAATCACTACATTTGAAAATGCAAGTGTTACAGCGTCTACTAAGCTGACTACTGGATTTAAGTTGCACCTTTGTTCCCGATCCAACTGAGTATAGTTAGATCAGACCTGCATGGTGTGGAATAGATTGACAGTTCAATACAAAGCTGCGTTCAGTCAGTTATAAGCTCCTTTGGCGAGCCTTTGCACGCTGACCGTGACTATGTAAAGGAAGGGATCCCCATTCTCACGAGGGGATCCCCATTATACCGTGAGGATGGGGATCCCGGGATCCCCATTCTACCGGTAGAATAGGGACCCGGGATCCCCAATATTTTATGACACCGGCCGCCGCTTCGGCCCTTGGTAAGCCTAAAGGATCGTCGGGAGGGGTTATGATCCATATAAGCAGTCATCACATGCGTCACCATACTTGCACCTAGCTGTCACAAGCGTCACACCTGTCACAAGCTTCACACCTGTCACAAGCATCACACCTTTCACATATGCGTCACACCTGTCACAAGCGTCACACCTTTCACAAGCGTCACACCTTTCACAAGCGTCACACCTGTCACAAGCGTCACATCAGTCATAAGCGTCACAAGCATAATTATACAAGCATGCTTCTAAACATTTGCGTTGTGTGTGCATGCCCTAACCCCTGCATGGCCTGTTTTCTATGTTATTTCTTAATAATTATAATGAAATTTGTATAGGTTGATTTGACCAATGAAATCGGACGAGCTATAATACAGCAATCATAATTTTATGAGATATAATAAAAAAGCAGTGCCTGTTGTATCTGCTTTGTTTTTAACTTTCACTGATTAAGGATTTGTGCAATCAGAATAATTATTAGAAGAAACATGGGTCTTGCACGCCAGGTTGGTCATCAACAAATATAGCTCCACCTCTCTGAGCAGTGTTATTGGTGAAGTTGAGTACAGAATTTGGTAAAATAATTATAACTAAGAGTTTCGGTACAAGGCCAGTCCACCTCCATCAATACCAGTGTTGTTGTGAAAGACTGATGTACCATTCACTACTAAAGCAGTTTGAAGTGCATATAGTCCAGTCATATTGTTGTTGTCAAACGATGTACTTTAGAGTCCTGATATCAAGTCTACAAAAACAACAATGAACAGAGACTATTATGCAGGATCTCTACCCTCTCTGTGCAACTCCACCCTCCCTCTATACCCTCCCGGTATACCTTTGCTTATCTATCTTCCACTTGCCGCACATGCGGCAACCAACATGCAGCCTAATAAATGTATCGTGCATGAATGTGATATTCCACGCTCTATATTATTGCATGTACACATACACTTTAAACTGTGGATTGTGTGGTTGATGCACAGATATGATTGTAGATTTAGTTCACGTTTTCTGTACGGAAGTGAAATCAGCTGTATTTTTCTGTCCCTCCTAGCAACCACTAAAGCTTGTACATGTGTAAACAGGTAATACCTTTGTCAACAAACAAGGACTATTGCATGATGGGAGATGGTTATTATAGGGCTGTAGTATAGCACAGTTATATGGTTCGTGGTTTGTCTAAAAATGAAGTTGTTGAGGATTTAGTAGCAACAGCACATGCATGCAGGCTTGTCAACTGCATGCAGGCCCAGGTGGATCAGTTTGTGTGAAAATATCTGTTTAAGTAATAAGCAAATGTATAAGAATAAGAGTGATGTTGTGTATGTATGTTTATTTTTATTTGTTGAGACACTTCGCTCTTGCAATTTTCGAACACATGCATGTTTTCAACTTGCTGCCATTCATTCCAAAATTTTAGTACCATGCCTCTAAAATTTGATATACAACAAGGAGAATGATCAAATAATTTTTATTATGCACAAAAATTTCATTCAGTTTCAGTAAATGTTTAATCGAATAGCAGCCATTTGAAAAAAGGCGTGCATTCAAAAATTGCAGAAGCGAAGTGACCCCTTTTCTCAAATCCGTTCACATTAAGCTTCAATTGTTATACGTGTATGTATTTACTTCATAGCATTTTAAACACTCTAGTTGTTATGATGAACTATCGTTCGCTGTAAGAAAAAGAACCTTTGCTTTAACTAGTTTAGAGTTTCATGTTACGGAATAACTAAGCTGATTTTATTGCTGCATAAAGAGTCTTCTCTCTGAATTGTGCCGTAAGTGGTCTATAAAACAAATGTGTCAAACTAGAGTCCTGATAGCAATGCTCTTTGATGTTGTATGATATCAATCATGAAGGGGAATGAGGTGTATAGGGCTTATACTGTGGAGTCATGAGCTCTGAGATAATTATAGCTAGTAGTATTTGCTTGTACAATTTGCGGCAAGAACTTTGCATGTGTGTATGTGGAGTGTATTATACATCCATTTCAATGCAATTTTAGCTTTTTTTAGCATCCAAGTCTGTGTAAAAACATTCTATCAGTCATGTCATAACATTCTAAAATATTTAACCCCTGGCAGAGACAAATCTCTATGCTGTGTGATTGATGCCTTGTCAGGTTTCCTGTAGTACTTGTGTCAGCCATTGTGTCTGTATCTATAGATGACCCTTATAGGATGGTATCTATTTATCCTGTATATCTGATGAGGTTATTGGTTGTTGTGCAAGGCACTCACCATAATTAAACACTGCATTATGCTGTTCTAGGTCTATTCTCACCCATACTGGGTTCTGTTATGGATGTGGTGATCAGAATGTAATGTGATAGGGTTGATATGTAGTGTTACTAGTATATTATACAGAGTAGCATGTCTGGACATGATCTTGATTCCTTCTCTCATATAGCAGCACTTACTGTAGTGTGCTTGATAGCTGTTATTCATACACACATACACACACACAGTCACACACACACACACACACACACACACACACACACACACACACACACACACACACACACACACACACACACACACACACACACACACACACACACACACACACACACACACACACACACACACACACACACACACACACACACACACACACACACACACTGAACTTCAGAAAAATGTGTTTTTTTAGATCGTCTGAGCTTTTCACATAAATGAAGGCTACAATACTTTTTGCTTGAAATATTGGCGGGTTCTTAAATTTGATACCTGGATTCAGTGGATTGTAAGCTATTCACCTTAGTCTCTTTTAAAAAGGTGTTTTCTAGTATCAGATTCTAGCTACGTCTACATATTCTGGGATCGTGTTATTCATCTTACATCATTCTTATCCTATATGTGTCAGAGTACATGTCAGTGCTACAGTAGTCGGGACCGAAGTTCAAAATCCATTTCCACTATTGTTATTCGATTGTTCAAAATATCTGTTTGTATGCTGCTGTCAAAATGGTGCATAGAGGAAAGTCTAGAAGAGCTAGGCATGCAAAATCTTCATGCTGTTAAATTAACAATAATTATACGAAATTAATAAATCGTGTCACAATATCTGTATACAGTGACACTCCTCTAATCCTTGGGGCCCACTAATAATTGTTTGCGAGGTATTCTGATTGCAGGTGTTATTAGACACAATGTGATCATATACGGTGTCCATATGTGACCGTGTCTGGGAATACCGACCCGATATAATCGTGCAAACTGAGGTACAGCGTTTTTCAGGAAAGTTGCATTCAAAGTGCAATGTGCAATGTCATCACGTGAGAAATTGCCCAATCAGATTTCCTTGGTCATGTGGTGCGCGCGTGATTTTAGTAGATGATGCCGTGTTTTTACAGGTCACAGCGTTGCTGTTGCGAAGACTGACTTCAAGCCGCGGGTTTATCGATACAGCTACAGCACTGTGTTGTATCGTGAAACAACTCGGCTCACAGTTGAGGTATGGACAGAAGCAGCTCAGCAATAGTTTTGCACTTCAGCCCCTTGTGAAGACGAAGCAACAGAATTCTCCAACGGAGATCAGCTGAAAAGGCTTTTGGCATCTTCACTACGCTATAACTAGAGAATGTATCACGTGATACGCCATAAAAAGTATCACCTGACTGAGATGACAATCGCTAATTTAGATGCTGCAACGCTCCTGAAAAACGCTGTATCATAGCGTTATAGGGTATGCTCGACTGAATTTGTTGGAAATCGAGTTATGTGCTCTGGAGGATAGTTCCATTATTCCGGCCTGCATGCTTAATTCGAGGTAGTCCCGTGTCCCAGAACGTTCTAGTTGTTCTGTACGAAGCGTTTGTTTATAGATACCAAGTTTTTTGCCGCCCGTATACCAATAAAATAATTTCCTAGGCACTGTCACATAAGTATTTCTTTGTTATTTTGAGGATAGTCCACAAAGGAAGCGTCACTGTAGCTGAGATAATTTTCCCATAATTTACAGCATAATTATGAAGTGAAAACTTGAATAATAAACAATTATAATAATTTTTATTAAGTAATGATGTTCACAACTACACTAAGGTGTAATAATAGAAATAAAAAAAGAAGAAAATAATACAGGTAAATAAATGTACACAACACAAAAAAAAAAAAAAAAAAAAAAAAAAACAACAAAGAAAAACAACAAAACACACTGAAGAGAAACAGAAATAGTCAGGCCACCAATAAGTTCTTGGGACATTTTTCAGTGGTTCAACTACACGTATTTGAACCCCTCCTTGTAGACACAGCATGTGATCCCAAATTGGTTTAACAACCCCAGAAATCAAAACACTTCACTACTATTTCTAGGTCCCAATGGTGTCCCACTTGAATAATTAATTAAAAGCAAATTTAATTTTTCTTCCTCTTCCACGTAAAAAATCCTTGTTGTTTTACCACATTAGTATGTGTAGCTTTACACGTAGTTAGGGACAATACCTTGTTACTAGTCCACGTACCTCCAGTCCACCTTTGTTACTATGATCTGTGGTTCTTACTGTATTTGGGACTTGCATGTTATGTATCCTGTCAGCACTGACAACACTAAAGAGGAAAACACTTTGCTACTATGCTTAGCTTGTGCCTTTTGTATCAACTTATTTTGAGATCTTGATGTAACTAAACTTAATACACATGACATATCTGCTGGTCTTTATTTCCAGTAGATTGCTACATGTAGCAGTCTGTGTACAGTTGAACCTCTCTAATCCGGACACCATTGGGACCTAGAAATAGTAGTGAAGTGTTTTGATTTCTGGGGTTGTTAAACCAATTTGGGATCACATGCTGTGTCTACAAGGAGGGGTTCAAATACGTGTAGTTGAACCACTGAAAAATGTCCCAAGAACTTATTGGAAATTTGCAAGAATTCCTCGAAATTTATGCCTTGTTCACAGGGCTGTCATAGGGTGTGTTTATTATTTAGAACTCTAGTTGTTTTATTATTCATTGAAGGAGTGTCTGCAGCTAATGTAATTTGACTTTAAACAGGATATGTAGCTCTCTAAATGGTACACATGGCTTCTTGTGCGTACAGTGATATTGTTGTCTATCTGTTGCATTGCCTGTTGATATGGAGAGTGTGAATGAGATCATTTTTAATCTACGCGTGTGTGATAGTATTTCTCTATTTCGGGTGTGTCTGTCTGTCTGTCTTGTGACTCAGTGAAGAAACCTGTCGTGCGACTATGACACCGCAGTATAGTGACGTTATTTTGGTGTCAACTTTACCTAAAACATTGAAAGTGTGCAACAACAATTTTGGTCTACAAAATGTGTATGTGGGTATGCTACTACTCTGCAATGTATGTTCATTCCATCATAAAGTAGCTCTTACATAACCGATGAAATTCAACTGGCATTCTATCAGAATCACCATTTTTTTAACAAAGTTCACACTGAAGGCAGTGGTTGAGTCCTGTTTTAACTAATGTGCACACAATTGATTTACAAGCCCACTTTGGCAACAAGCCGATTGCGACGATCGTGGTGCTTCTCTTTGGTAAGCAGTTGCTGTGGGTTACATGCATCAGCTATGGTTGCAACCATTGCTGACATACAGGTACTGATGTGGTTCCGATAGCTGAACAGCTACAGATTCAGAGCACATGATTGGACAATGTTGGAAGTAAATTCCGTTTCACAAATTCAATCAAGTAGATTGAATTTGTATCAAATTTGAATTCAGTCACCAAACCAGTGTCAAACAGTGAACACACACATCATAATTATGTGTATGTGTTATTATTATTATGTCTATTCTCTCTCAGTATGGGTGCCCCGGTAATGGTGGAGCTGGATGGAGAGACTGACCCACTCAAGATAGCAACCAAGGAGTTAAAGTGAGTACACACACACATGTGTGAATCGTACCTAGTGTACATTGGAGGTTGGTTTATCTGCATTTTGAAGGCATAATAAAAATTATAACACGAATTCTCCTGGTTCAGATTTTCCCTTTCTCGCATTATAAAACCCTCTAGTCCAGAAGCCTTTAGAGACCTACTTGTAAAAAACTAGTGCTACCACAATATAGAATTTTTGTCACATGTCATGGAGGCCGTTTACCGTATGGCGTGCTATTAGGCACAGCTCGTGTATAGGTGCATATCGTCTGTTAAGCGCATGTTCTGCTGCAGCACTAGCAATGAAAAAAAAAAGTTCTTTATTAGGCGCATCAGCACATATTTACTTCACTAGAGGTGTGAAATGCCCTGACTGCACATGCAGCAGATTTCCCCTTTGTATTTGGTCTAAGCTTGAGTGAATTAAGTCTCGGTAGTAAAGCTTCATGGGCTTCTTGTATAATTACCAACGTCAGATTCATGGTCTGAACAACTATACAGCGGAATTTCTCTAATCCAGACAGAGACCGGCATGTAGTGTCCTGATTTCAGGGGTTGTTAAACATACGAACTATCTATTTTCCACATAATTATAGTAGGTGTCCTTAATTTTTAGGGGTGTCTGTTACACTGCTATGTAGTTAATATTTATGAAGACAAAGCGTTTTTATTCGCTCAGTTAAGTGTTGGACGCCATCTTGTGATATTGTGTAATACGCACGTGACCAGTCACTCGAGTACTGACGAGTAAGACTATCAATGTATAGTGAGCGGATATTGGAGTCTTCTAAGGACTGGTAATTAATGTGAGATGAAGCTGTTGAAATTAATGTTAGTGAGAAAATAGTATGTACTTATGCATATCTGCACTATATGTATGTAAACACTCTATTATCATGTGGTTTTATTGGTTGGTTGGTACTTTATTATATCCTTTTTTCAATTAAATGAGTCATGTGTGTTTGGTATCAGAGTAGCCACCAATGAGCCACTCCATTGTGGTCTTTACTATAACCCACTAGTGCTGTGTGACAATGTAAACTACTGCTGTTGAAAACTAAGGAAATTCAGCTACAATGTAGCCGGAAATCTGAGCAGGTGATAACCCTTGAATTGTGGAATCAAAATTTAATTTTGTGTACAAACAGTGGAACCCCCTCACTGCTGCATGTAGACACCCCTCAAACAAAGACACCCACTATAGTGTGTATAGGCTACATTTGACAACCTCTATAATTAGGATACCTCTCTAATCAGGACACTACTTGTGCGTTCTGATGGTGTCCATATTAGAGAGGTTCCATACCTGTACTATTGTGACAATGTACCACACTGCTAGTGGGCAACTAGACAAAAAAATAATGATTTTGATTTAAAATTTTGCAGTTGGAAATGTTTTGGTCGAGTGATGCATTTGTATTTTGATGTACAGTGAAACCTGCTGAAAATCTCATTATAATAAAGTATTATTCTTGTTCGCTACAGAGCTAAGAAGGTACCTATCATTATTCGCCGGTTTCTACCTGACCGTAGCTATGAAGACTGGGCAGTAGAGGAACTAATCACAGACTAATACACACATCACACACTACAACTACATTCATTATGTTCCAACTTGTGTACATGTACTATTTTTAAAGAAAACAACTATTTATTATCAGTGTTCCCAATTTACATGTCCAGATACCTGCGTTTAGTATGTACTGTAGCAGCTACGTGTCCCACAGCTAGTTTAGCTGTTTGTACTTTGGGATTTGTATTGGTACAACTGAAGGACAAATGCGTACACACATGTCATAGCTTTTATCTCTCTAACTGTGTTTTGTCCCTGGAAACATGTAAACACGACAGCATACAGTGGACAGTCTTGTTGAGTGGGTGTGGTTACAACAGCACAGCATTCTGTTTACTGAGAGGACTAAACAATCTCACAGTCACTCAGCATGCAGGGACTTGCCCTATAACTACACACAGACTAAAGTACTAGTAAATTCATACACCTTCTCAAGAGGACTCTGAGTATACACATAGTGACACTTGACCTCACAAGTGGGGCAGTCCCTAATACTCTCACTATGCACTGCAACATTCATAAAAGGTAAGTTCTATAATACACATGCACACACTGATACTAGAGAGGGCTTTGTTCTGTTCTCATGACTCTATAGTACACTTTGCTCTTTTCCTGTCACAATCCATTAAGTTCATGTTAAATTTAATACTTAGATCTACGGTCTGGTATCCTGGGATACCAAGTAAGTATTAATTGCATGTAAACATTAGCATAGCTTAAACCACAGATCAACCAAAATTATAATTATCAATTTTGTTGTACATGCATGCATGAAATGAACCTGCATATGACTATAATTATAACTATAGTTCTGTTAGAGTGGGTGTGCATGTGTTCAGATTATATAGTATCATAGTAGAGCAAATATGTGCAACAATTGTGCTTTTTACGATAAAAGCATGAAACCTTGCACCGAGCTAAAGCATTATAATTTTATTATGAAGATTTTTAGCTATAGGGGCATCACAGATATTTTCCGTAAGAAAAATTAGCACCTCTTTAAAAATCGTCATGAATAATTATCATAATTGCAATAATAATAATTAGATAAAGGAGGAAAATACACTAGTAAATTAGTTTGAGATGGAAGAAAGGTCTAGTTAGTGCAGCTGCCACCACAAAACCAGAGTGATGTGCACGATAGAGCAGCTTTTTTACATTTGCAGCAACCTCTGCAGCTTTTCTTGCAGCTGGACTTTATTAGTTCTCTACAAGCTAGTGCAGCTTCTGGTAGTATTGTCCATTGTGCTTCCCATCCTTCATCAGCCTTCTTCCAGCCTCATTCATTTGGTGACGGAAGTTCAGGAGCCTTGATTGCCATCTGTGCCCAGCAGTAACCAGCTTGGTAACCAGCCCTCTTGATGTGATCAGTAGTGCAGCATGTGTAGGTGGCAAGTTTTCAATTGCTCTCCCTTTAAGATGTTTTTCTAGCCTGATTGACACACTCTTAGCTGCTGTGACACACTCTTAGCTGCTGGAACTATCATACAGCAAGATGACAAATCGCTCAATTAGTCCAAGTAGTCCAAGCCATTCTTGAATAGAATTTGTTTTTCAACTTAATCATGTCTCTTCTGACTATCTTTGCAGCCTTAGCAAGATGAATGGCATCATCGTCAGCATCATGCTCACAAGCCTTCCTCAGTGCAGAACCGATTGTTTGTTATAAATGAGGGCCACATCTCGTCCTTGTTTATGAGCTTCAATTTCCATGTCTGGAAAATAATGTGACAATATTCTGTCTTTCAGCTTGGTGGAGTGAACGCGTCCAGCCTCTTGCCATAGAGAACCGTCAGATGTTTTAATTTGAAGACAGGTGCAACAAGGTAATCTTTGCATGTCTCTTCCATGTACGACACTATAATTCAGCAAAATTAATGATATGCCATGGTTCACATCATCAGCATCAAACTCATGACAATTTCTTTGTTTCTGAATATCTCTCTCTGTCACCTCACCTGAGCTATAAGTTTGGCAAGCAGCTGCTCCTCTTGCAGTTTTATAGCACTTTGTCTCACCTTGACGTATCATTCATGAGTTGCTACTTTGCTTAAGGACCTTCCAGGAGAGGCAGGCGTACCACAAAAAAAAACACGTACGTATCAATGGGTGTACGCAATTCTGAACAGCAACGTGCTATAAAACTGCAAGATGGGTAGCTGCTTGCCAAACTTATAGCTCAGGTGACAGAGAGAGAGAGTGATTCAGAAACAAAAAATTGTCATGAGTTTGATGCTGATGATGTGGACCATGGCATAGCATTTGCTGAATTGGTGTCGTACATGGAAGAGACATGCAAAGATTACCTTGTTGCATCTGTCTTCAAATTAAAACATCTGACGGTCCTCTATGGCAAGAGGCTAAACCAACTTGGAACGAATATATCTGGACGCGTTCACTCCACCAAGCTGAAAGACAGAATATTGTCACATTATTTTCCTGACATGGAAATTGAAGCTCATAAACAAGGACGAGATGTGGTCCTCATTTATAACAAACATATCGGTTCTGCACTGAGGAAGGCTTTTGAGCATGATGCTGACGATGATGCCATTCATCTTGCCAAGGCTGCAAAGATAGTCAGAAGAGACATGATTAAGTTGAAAAACAAATTCTATTCAAGAATGGCTTGGACTACTTGGACTAATTGAGCGATTTGTCATCTTGCTGTATGATAGTTCCAGCAGCTAAGAGTGTGTCAATCAGGCTAGAAAACATCTTAAAGGGAGAGCAATTGAAAACTTGCCACCTACACATGCTGCACTAACTGATCACATCAAGAGGGCTGGTTACCAAGCTGGTTACTGCTGGGCACAGATGGCAATCAAGGCTCCTGAACTTCCGTCACCAAATGAATGAGGCTGGAAGAAGGCTGATGAAGGATGGGAAGCACAATGGACAATACTACCAGAAGCTGCACTAGCTTGTAGAGAACTAACAAAGTCCAGCTGCAAGAAAAGCTGCAGAGGTTGCTGCAAATGTAAAAAAGCTGCTCTATCGTGCACATCACTCTGGTTTTGTGGTGGCAGCAGCACTAACTAGACCTTTCTTCCATCTCAAACTAATTCACTAGTGTATTTTCCTCCTTTATCTTATTATTATTGCAATTATGATAATTATTCATGACGATTTTTAAAGAGGTGCTAATTTTTCTTACGGTAAGTATCTGTGATGCCCCTATAGCTAAAAATCTTCATAATATAATGCTTTAGCTCGGTGCAAGGTTTCATGCTTTTATCGTAAAAAGCACAATTCTTACAAATACTGCACATATTTCCTGTACTATCAGTACAATTTATCCTTCTATAATTCTTTAGTGTACAAATGACAATTACAGTAGATCTGCAGTGCTGAAGAATTCCAATATTTCCTCATTGTGGTTGTTGGTCATTCCTGGACGAATCCCAACCTCCACATGGTGGGTTGGTGACCACGAACACGTGCCCAAAGATCGAGTTGTACTGACCCAGCATTCGTGTGTTTTAACATTCCAAAGAAAAGACTTCAAGTTTGCGTTGTGTCGAAAATAATGTCAACACTGAGATTCAGTTCTGGCTATATCAACGAAATCCCGTCCAAGACAGGTTGTAAAAGCTATTGCCGCTCCCCTGCTCTTTGGAGTTCCTTTGTTATATTCTTCCGCTGGAGTGAAACGACATGTCTTTCCATCAAACCAGCATCTATGGACATTACAGCCTTTTGCTGCATTTCTTGCCGGACAGCATATAAACTTGTCTTCACTAACAACACCAAAAAGATTTAGATGGCATGTCCAAGAAGGTCCAGCATAACCCATTGCTTTTTTGACAGAGTCCTGGTATTCAGCGATCAGGTTTGTACTACACCTACTGGAAGCGAAGTCAACTGGGGACAGTCCGATTCCCATTCCGAAGGCCAGACCAAAGCCAACAAATTTCCTATCAGCTGGACTGTAGTGAATCAGGAAGTCAAAGCCAATTTCTGTTCCTGGAACGTCCATCCCTAATTCTATCGTTACTGCTGTTCCCAATAGATCGCTCATTTTAGGCAAAAAAGACACTGATATACCACCACCAAAAGACACATCAAATTTAACACCTCAGCATGTTGTGGATGTAATCTTTGCAGTTTTCAACTCAGGCACATCAAATCCTACTCCACCACTGCCTGAAAAGTAGAGTCCTGCAGCAAATCCGATACCAAACTCGACATGAAAAGCCGCAGTATCTGCATGATGCATCAGATTCTGTTCCAAAGGCTCTTGCCAAAGATTCAAAAAATGCAGGTCCATTCTATAACTTACGCACTCTATTAGTTTCAACTCAGTCTCTCCTTTTGCTATTTCCTGGGTCGTGTAGGTCTGCTTGCAACCTAAGTCCCAATTAAAGCAGCAGGCAGCTGGAGTTGTTCTAATTGGGCGGCTTTTCCCAGCATTCTTGCAGCTTCTCCGTTTTATTGAAAAGATCTTTTTTCTCTTCCTCTGTGATACAATTATACTGTCCCAAAATAGTAGGCAAAGACATTGATCCATTGTGAATCAGTTGTTCTGTGACAGGAGTGAAGTAACTAAGACCAGGTGCTGGTCCTTCTAGAGGGTAATCTTTAGCATCATCAGCATCACTTAGACGTGTCGATCTCCAGACTCGCCTGTAATGCTGAAACAGACTCTGAGGGGTAAATGTATCCACATCTGTCAATAAACGTTTTCCATCAGCTTGGTAGAACTAAGCTGAAACCATCAAGCTGCAGAATATGACTGCAACTGACAATTTCATTGTCATGCACTTTCAGTAGCAATACGTAAGTTATCGCAAAGTGACTGAAGTATGACCACTTTTATACAGCAGTGGAAGTCAAGTTCAATATTTTATTGTTACAGTAGTGACGTAGTAATGCATTATACCTGATGACAATGGACATCACTTCCTCGTGATGCAGTAAGTGGAACTGATGTTGTAACGCATAATACTTATTGTCAACATGGAACAACTTAACTGATTGATTTATACACTATATGTTTGGGAGGACATCATGCAGGCGTGTGCTGTGGCACTTGTTTGACCCTTTGTTTGCAGAGATGCATTGCATCTAGCCATCCACACAATTCTACACTCATCCAAACTTTTTTCTGAATTGTGTTACAAGCACTCATCCAAACTTGTGCTACAACTCACTGATAACTCGTTTGCTAGTGCGACCAAGCTCACAGGGTCCTTCAAAGGCCTGCATGGGATGAGATTTAACATCATGCACAAGTCACTCATCAAAGTGCACGGTAGGTAGGAAGTTAGTTTGTGCTGTGTTCCTTTAACAGTGTACCACAACAATGGTAACAACAGCACTGACAGGCTAAACACGTAGGCACTACTTTATTATGCTCTAAGAATTGATAATTATTGTAGTATAATTATACATAGGTTATTTTATGACCGACTAATATACATGTGTATAAAATACACGACCAAATGCATGATTTGCTTGAAGGGCTATTCACACATTCTTGAGTGTGCTTCCTAGGCATGCTTATCTCACAGTGCACCACTCAAGTTATATTATTATGGCTTATTATTACCTAACCATGCATACTGACAGTAGACTTTATCACCTTGGAAACCAGATAACGTGTTGTCCATTGTAGCTATGCGTGATATTGCATGTACTGCTATTCACTATAAATATGTCTTGCACTAATCATTTCTCACTTCATTCACACATGTACGGCCCGGTATATAGTCCTCTAATATTGTTATTCTACTGCAACAACGGTGACAACAGCTCTAACATGTCAAACACAATAGACACTACCTTGTAACTCTGTAGGAATTAAACGTGTGTTCCTATCATGATACTGTATGTACCACAGCAACAGTGATAACAACACTGGAAGATCAAGCAACAGAAACTTTTATGCTGACACAGTGAAAAGAATCCAAACAGTTGTAGAATAGATACTGGCTGTGATCAATCTACATGACTACCTGTTTTGTCGGGTGTTCCTCATGCAGGGTAGTGTCCTTGGTCCCCTTCTCTTCTTGGTGTTTATTAATTACTTGCCTCTATCTATTGCTGTTACCTCTTTGCTGATGACACCAAGCTTACGTATGCATCGAATTGAGACAAGTCACAGCCATCATCTTCTCCGATGTATGGTGACTGTTCATTATGGAACTTATCACTAAATAAAGAAAATTGTGCTGTGCTTAGAACCTCGCTCAATCCGTCATAATTATTCTCATGCATCCAATCTAGATCCGTCACCTACATTTCCCTACAAAATCCAACAATCTGCTATCAAGTATGTTTCTAGTCAATGAGACCTTGGCATCACTATCACTTCCAACTTGTCCTGGTCTGAACATTATGACACTATCTGTTCCTCAGCCTACTATTTCCTGTAGTTAATAAGAAGGAAAATTTCTACTCTGATTCCAGTCCACATCAACGAATCTTGTATCTAACGTTGGTTCGATCAAAGCTGGTCGCAAGTGTGGAGGCCTAATCAGCTAGGTAACATATCCCGACTTGAACAAGTGCAACGTAAAGCCACCAAATATATACTTGGTCCTACAACTGCCTCTTACAAAGTCAGATTGGTTTTACTGAAAATCCTTCCTTTGATGCAATGGTTTGAGCTTCATGATATTCTGTTCCTTGTAAAGTGCATCAAAAATCCTCCAGATAATTTCTCCCTCTCAGATTATATTACTTTTACTTCTGGTCTCTCTCGTTCAACTTCCAACTTTAAGCTAAAACATACTTTTTAAAAATTTTCGGCTAGTCGGCATTTTTATTTCAATCGAATTCCAAGACTATGGAATTCTCTTCCTCCAATTGACACAACCAAATCTATTCAAACTATCCAATCTAACTTTAAAAAAAAATAATTTTCTCTGGTCTAATTTAAGATCTTTTAATTCATCAAACCCTTGTTCTTTTGATTTCTTGTGTCCTTTTAACCCTTTAACCTCTATTGTCGCCATTTAGCGACATACATACTTCAGACACCATAACTTTATCAAAAAGAGTTAAAATAAATTATTCCGGAATTAATCTAAATTAAACAATACAAATAACCGCAAAAAATTGACCGGTTTTTGGCACGCCCCCTGCGCAAAATGTATTGGTGGCTGCATTTCTATGGCTTCAGCGCAATTATCACAACATATCAGGAAAAACAAAATGGTCGCCAAGAAAATTAGGACATTTTATGGCTTCAGGGTGCTCGGAAACACATTTTTGTGCATTCTCTATGATCTGGGCTACATTTGCACTCACCAAAACCACTGCTATTTGTGTGTACTTTTCAGTATCCAGCCCCAAAGTACTAACTTTGAGCAAAATTTGACGAGGTCGTTGTACTTTATCGGCTTCACTGTCAAAGTGGGAGGGGCATATCGACTGACTTGAGTGTGGGCAATTGCGGCTACTCACTGGCGTAAAAGGACGCAAATTTGAGACCAGTAGCACAAAAGACACACGAAATATTCACGAGAGAAGTGGTCAGCATTTTTGAGGTTAAAATTTCAGCAAAATAATTTAGTAATTAAAGGGTTAATAAGTGTGTTCTAGTAGGTTTTTCCACAAAATTATTCTCATGTATAAGCATGTAATTTCTTCTTTTTTTCTTTTCCATGCAGCTGCATATTTGTGTGCAGTCTGTCAGTCACTCACTCAACTTTACATCACCATAATTTTATCTCTCATCCTTTCGTGACTGTATAAAGCAATATGAAACGGATATGAAATATGAAAATGATATGAAATATTTATACACTTTGATAGCCTGCCAGTGTCCACCTTGCAACTTTGGTACTATTCTAGCTAGCACATGCATGTAAACTACATGTACGAGCCCCATTCTACAACTTCAAAAAATAACTGAACTGAATAATTTCTGGTGTTACTCCGTTCAGTTGTCCCACAGTGACAACAGAATATTCAATCTCTTCTTCTGGATATAGGGAGACACTACCGTGTCTCCCTAATACTACACGTCTCCGTTTTGACAGTACATTTTTTGAAGTACTTGTTTTAAAAAATTTATACAAAAATAACAAGTGCTGTTGGAAGTGTAAAACTGTAAAAAATTACAGTTCCTATCTAAGGGCGTGGTGGTTTGGTGACAACCAACAGTTAACAACTGCACCCTTCAGTAACTTTTAACCCTCTAACTAATCTGTCATATACTCCTGTTTAACTTTATAAGCCAAAGGCCGGTTAGGCAGCTTCGACAATGCATCATGTATAGTTTCCCAGCAAGCAGGGGGCTTGAGCTTTTTGTACCACAAATCAAGTACTTTATTGAGGAATTCGGTGCCCCTTCCTCCACTTTCGTCTTTCAGATTGTCCAGTTCAGAATTCGTCAGTTTCAAGAGCAGTCCAAAGTCTTTTGTGTTAGTGATGCTGAAATCTTCCTGCTTGAGATATAAGTACACATCAGTGGATTGGTGTATCTTATGACATTCGTTGGCAGCAGACGACTTCACTACTGTAGTACAGAATACACATTCATGTGAATCACTGCACTATGGTACAGTAAACTTACTCTTAGTCCTTGGATCACGGTCAATAGTTGAACTACCCTTTCCATTTTCTGTACAGCAATAGAGTGACGATTATTGTCGCTATTTTACTACTAACTCACTCATTGGATTATAGATGGATAGAGAGATAAGCAGAGAGACACCAGCAACGATCAGCACACACAGTACAATGTTCCATAGATAGTACCAACTATCATGTGTTTCATCAGCAGGTCGCGGCACTTCTGAACACAATGCAGCAGTGAATACTATCCATCACACTGCACACAGTGACTGACCTCTTGGGGTAGTGGTTTTAGCAGATGGGGTAGTGCCAAAACCATGTCGTTGCCGTGGTGATCCACTTGGTGATGCTGGCGTCACTGGAGGCGGTTCTGATGATGCCAGAGGAGTTTGCGGCATTTCTGAACAACAAGACACAATGCAGCAGTGAATACTATCCATCACACTGCACATAGTGACTGACCTCTTTTAGTTGATGAGGTAGTGCCACGACCTCGTTGTTGCCAAGGTAATCCACTTTGTGATGATACACGTTGTGATGGTGTATCAACAGACTCAACAGATCCATCTTATAGAACAATGTAATGATCAATCAATCGTTTATAACATAATGATGGTGTATGATACAGTATAAAACCGTCTTAGGGTGTGTGTCGCACAGGTATGTGTGCTGGGCTGAATTGAATCATATACACTGGCACAGGTTACAAGTGGGTAGTAAAACAGTAATAACTTAGGCTCAATCGTGCATGCATGCTTTTTGCTAGTTTATAGTAAAATATAGATTTCATCTTTGCAGAATCATGATGAAATTTAATGTTTGGGAGAAAATGCAGTCACAAAGTCACGCCCACTGATAGAAACAATTAATTATATTTACAACTTCATCGAAGCCAATGCTTAGCATTAAAAACAGCAAGCGAACAGATAGCTCCATTGGTACCAGCAAAACCCAAGTACGTCGCTAAACGGTTTCTCTTGTCTTGTTACACTTTGCTGGTACTCTGTCTCGTCTCCTACCGTCCTTCCGCCATCGCTTTCGCATCTGCTAGTGGCTTTCTGACGCAACAAGAAGTTCGTTTCTGGAATTAACTCACGCTCACACGTGTACAAGGCCTCACATCACGTGTTCTTGTAATAACAATTTTATGGCTTGTTATGAATGCACTTTCACTAAGCATACTGTGGTCTATCTGTTCGCGGAAGGACTCTATCTGTTCGCGGATGGACTCTATCCGTTCGCGGATGGTCTCTACAGCAAATAGATCCTCGGATCTAATAAATCTGATTGATCAATAACATTGAGCTATACTCTAAAATAAATGTAACGATCGATCAATACAACTATGCTGGCACAGTTATAAGCAGCTAGTGCAACACAGTGAAAGTCGCTTATGCTCAACTCATGAAAATAACACTAATAATTTCAAAAGTAGACTGTCTACCTGCATGTATAAAATTACCTTTTATCCACTTTCTTTTCCAACTCTCATCAGGTGTAGCGATAAGTCCATGACACCGTGTTATCCTATCCTTCCCCTTGTACTCAACAGCATGAGGAATAGATTTATCAAGAGAGCATCGGCAAGGAAAAAAGAGCCCCGGCTTGGGGTCAGCATTGTGGTTATAGTGAAGACCACTACTAACTTTTTGCACGGTATCTTGTATACAACGGAGAATAACTGTGCAGTCATCATGAGAAAGATCTTGAGAACCAGAAACATGCTGTTTTTCAATCTTGACCACAAGATATTTAAGATGCACTCTAAGAGTGATAAGGAGATCATAATCCGTGACTTTATCTGGAGTAACAATTAGGGTTGCTTGGTTGCTACATAAACCATTTTCATCTAAGATCCAAGAATAACTCCCTAGCTGTTTCTTGTTGAGAAGATATGCTAGTACTGAACTAAACACGCCATTTGGTGTGTAGCCACCCTTGAAGCAAATCAATGCAGAATCATCTTCAATAGGAACATCTTCAATAGGAACATCTTCATTTGATGATGAACTACAGTGCACAATAGCACTAGGCATAAAAAATTTCCTGCGGTCTTGCTCAGTCACTTTCTCTGTGTCTTGCTCCATTGTGTTGTCGGTTGACCAGTCTAACTCAGCGATGATGTTAAGATGAAGCAAGAAAGCAACAAGCAATTCAGGCTTTAAAAGCAGGCCATAGCTAGAATAGTCTTGTTCAGTCCAAAGCTCTCTTAAGATTTGCATTGTGAAAATTCCGCTAGCCCGCATCCTCACCTTGTCCTCATGGTTCGACACTACTGTACTTCCAAATCCAAAAGTACGTGCTATCAGTAAGCTTGGAATATCATACAGCATCTTAGGACTGATAACTACGTATTGCTCCAGAAGGTCGTTATCGGGATAGTATCGTATGCTACCAGTGAAGTGGTGTAGCTGCCAGAGAATAGATTTAAGCTCATCGACTGTTAAGATATTGAATCCTGCTGCTAACTTCTGACAATCCTTCAGCTTGATAATCTTCTCGTTACGAGATCTTAACAGCAACTCCAGAGCCACAGTCGGTACCGGTAGTTTCACCTGACACATTGGTAATTTTAATGGTTCGGAATTGTCATCTTCATATTTATCGACTGATTTGCCAGCTTCAAGTTGAATAATTTTACGTAGTTTAGGAATACCTTCGTTACTAAAGCTGTCTATAGGATGGACAACTTCATTAAGCCCAAGAAACACTATCAATTTTGAACCAAATTCTTTCTGAAGAGGCATAAGATCTCTATTGATTTCAGCAATTCGATCATCATTAACAAGGTCCTTCATTGTACCCAACAATAAGACACGTGGCTGTACCTTCACCTTCTGGTCACCTTTTATCTGCCAACTGCATGTACAGCGTATGCTGGCTAGACTCTGCTGAAGTACATTGTAAATTGTCGTCTTGGTTGGGTAGTCATCTTGTCGGCCATCGCTATGACTAAACTTCACTTCATATTCTTTGTGCAGATCAACAGCTAAACTAAAAGTGAGAAGAAACAAAGATGGTCCAGAGACAAGAGAAGGCAAGCATTGCTGGAACTGAGGCTGACCACCAGAATCAATAAGATACATTAATGTTCCATCTCGCATGTCTTGGAGGTCTATGGATTCAATTTTCTCAGGAAGATTCTCAAACAGCTGCACCAACTGTAGGAATCCTTCATCATCATCACCTGCCCTAGGCTCTTGCATCATTCCAGTTGCCTGCTGCTCAATTGCTGCTCTTACACTGCTGGGAAGTTCTTTTGCAGAATTACATGTAGATATTTTTTTTGCCATACTAAACTTTTCTTCATCAAAGTTGAGCATCTGCCAGGGCTTATCCATAGCTCCTAGAGCAGTAAAAGGAGCTCTTGCTCGAAGTATTTCTTCTGCCACAAGAGTGCTGCGGGCACCTTTAGGATATTCGAGCTTGCCATTTTCTAATTTAGCAGGTTCTTGATTCAGCTTTTGATTAGTGAGTTTCAGTTTAACACAAGTCTTTCCAACAGAAGATATTCCATGAAGAATAACATGAAGCATACGAAGATCAAAGCCTTTCTTTTCTTTCATCATGTGATACATAGCAGAGAGTTGGTCACCATCAACTATAATAGAAAATCATACAACAAACAAACATGACAAAAATCATTAGATTATCAATTAGCTAGGTCAAAATGTATACTACTACAATTATTGCTCTAAAATACAGTGTTCCACACGAAGAGGAGCAAAACTCTCTTTTCTTACATTTTGGTTCATATCTCATGAACCAAGTGTCTTATGATCATGTTTCATGTACCATTATGATCCTCTATCATTACTGAACATCCTAGTTCATGCATCACGTGACGTGGGCGTGTCACAATATGGCGGCGTATCACACCCACTGGAATGACAGTTTTAAGTTAGGATTTACAGAACTACTGCTAGTTATGATTTCTTAAAGCTGCATTACAACTATCACCTAGGGCTTTAACCTTTGGGCAAGTGTCCGGCTTTAACTATAGTTAATTCGGCAACGGGAACCAAAAGATGGATTTCACGACAAGCCAAAACTTTAGGTACGGGAAATCCGATTCCGTGGGAGTTAAACTCCAATACTTGGAGACTGCACAGCCAATACATCCATCCACACTTTGCCGCACACTACGCATCCTTAGAAATTTTCACAGCAACAAACGAGACTCTTTTCTGCACAAGTGCTGTTTTCTTGCCACCATCTTGCGATTTTAATGGATTTTTGTTAGGGGGGGTACGACAAGCTAATTTAATATGACGTATTGCTGACATACGACACGCCCACTACAAAGGAATGTAGGAATGGAATGCATGCAGGATAGTTTAAACAGTTTGCCATCGCGCTATAGTACATGATATCGAGCTCAAGTGTGCATTGTTTACACTCCAGGTCAAGGCAAGTAATATTCCAGAACAATCTACTGAAAATAGCTGAAACAAGTTTTCTGCTGTTACAGTGATTGGACAACATTTGTACGTATTGCAGCCAGAGTGTGTGCGCCACAGCCGAAATTGTTTTCTTTATTAACCGAATGATGCTCTAGAATGATAGCAATGCTGTTTTGATCACGTTGGTGCATGCTTTCTTGGGTGAATAATTTTGCCAACCAATTCTTTATCTTCAGCTCACTGTACTGCAAAAACTAAAAGAGGTACGGGTGGGGTACGGTAGCTTAAACGAAAGGTCTTGGGCAGTAGAATCTATTTAGCAACATACTTACCGGTCAAATTGTCCTCTAAAGGCGTAGCAGACCAGGAAAGACGCAATGTATTCTGGTTTACTAAATCATTTCCTACGTGAAGCTATGTCAGCATTACGTCAGAATAAATTAGCTTGTCGTACCCCCTGGATTTTTGTGATGTCACGCATAATAATTGTTGCCCGTGTAAAACGTCATAACTATTCAAAACACATTGAATCAGTATAATAGTTATGATGCAACACATGCTCATAACCAACGTGTGACATCACAAAATCCATTAAAATCGCAAGATGGCGGCAAGAAAACAGCACTCGTGCAGAAAAGAGTCCCTTTTGTCGCTGTGAAAATTTCTAAGGATGCGTAGTGTGTGGCAAAGTGTTAATCGATGTATTGGCTGTGCAGTCTCCAAGTATTGGAGTTTAACTCCCACGGAATCGGATTTCCCGTACCTAAAGTTTTGGCTTGTCGCGAAATCCATCTTTTGGTTCCAGTTGCTGAACTAACGCTAGTTTAAGCCGGACACTTGCCCAAAGGTTAGAGCCCTAGGTGATAGTTGTAATGCAGCTTTAAGAAATCTTGTATATAGTTCTGGAAATCCTAACCTAAAACTGTCATTCCAGTGGGTGTGATACGCCGCCATATTGTGACACGCCCACGTCACGTGACGCAAAGCCATATGAATCAGGGTGTTCAGTAAGAAGAGAGGATCATAATGGTACATGCAATATGATCATAGGACACTTGGTTCCTGAGATATGAACCAAAATGTAAAAAAAAAAGAATTTTGCTCCACTTCGTGTGGAACACTGTAGTGCAACTCACGATCACTCGCTGGCTGCTGTGATGGGTTATTTGTAACAGCAGAAGTATGTCATTAATTTTATTCTGATGGCACTAAAGTTGCACTCTCCGTCTGTTCATGTGCTACAGCTGTAGCTGTAAATCTACATGTATGTGCTGTAGCGTATGTCACATGATGTGATCAAGACCAGCAAGTCGAATTAATAGCACTGAACCAGTGTGGACACGTGCAAGCAGATTGATGCAATTTGATTGAATTAATGCGAATTGAACAGGCAGAAGAGCCTTAGCTAATGCCATACAGTGTAGAAAAACGCTATAGCACTTTGAGCTTTACCAGACAGTCGCTGGGCAAGTGAAGATTCATGTTATAATGTTTCAAATGATAGAGTTTCTTTCTGTCAGACATTTCTAATCAGGGGCGTATCTAGTTTTTGAGGAGGTTAAAAGACATAAGGTGGATAAACAAGATGCTGCATCAGACTATTTTACACGAACGTATACACAGTGAATGCATAGGTTAGAGACCGAGGCCAAGGGATCTACCCAGTATAAAAACCCGAGAGGAAGCCATAATTTTTGGTGCAGTTCGAATTCGGCAAGATCATGTATCTCTTTGTTTCCACCATTAGTTTGGTTTGCTAATTGCTTTTTAACTGGTAGCTCCTAAATACTGAAACTAGCTCATGCATTCATGCATGCTGCAAAATTGCACAGCTTACGAGCCCCGCCCACTCTGATTGAGAAATTTCTGTATGGCTGTGATACTATCTGGCAAGCCACTCCTTCTCTTGATTTTGTCAGGCAACATACCTTCATGGCCTATCAGCTGAGAGTCACTGACAGTCTCTGGTATATCTTCATCGTCCTCTTCTTCATCGACTGAGTCCATCTCACTAGCTGAGGTGTCCATACTGTCGTCTCTACGATGCCCAAACCTTTGCACTTTTCCTTCTACTTCGTCTTCACTCTTCAGTGGTATGAGCTCAATCTTTCTCAAGGTGGTCTCCTCTGACAGGTCAACAGGTACAATGTTCTCCACTTGTTTGTACAGCTCTGGGAGCTGATCGTCGTAAAGACACATGGCGTGAGTTATCATGAAGTCCACTAGTACGGGAACCTCGTTCTTGATGACGTCCAGTGAGGAGTCCGGCCAGAGGAGGCTAGGAGCGAAGCAGATGGCGAGATTAGTAGTGCTCATTTGGTTGACATCCTTGAAGGACGAGATGTGGTGAAGGAGAGGGAAGAGGTAATGGAGGAACACTTGGTTGCCGTTGGGAAGCTTTAAGAGTACTTTGCTGTGATCAGAAAAGGATAACATCAACTAAAGTTCACCTGACACACACTGCCTTACTTTTTGATGTGTTGTGCTCGTGTGTTTGGATCAGGAATGTCATTCGAGGCTACAAACTCAGTGTATCGCGCACAAGACAACACTCCACCAGGAACATTACGCAACAAGTCCTGTGAGTCACAAATAATACAATACTGCAGTATCTTTCAAAATACACAATACCTTGAGCAGTGCTCCCAGCACGTGTATATGAACTTCGCTGATATCAACAGGTAATCCTGCACACAATGAGTCAGTAACCATGACAACCAGCAGGCCACACACATGCACAAACTCACTGTTATCGATGGCGTCCTTGAGTTCCTTCACTTTCTTGACACTGGTTCCTTGACGGAATATACCGAAAGTGTGAGGACCCTCAACCCATAGTCTGACCAGCACCTCCTGTAACAAGAGAGAGCGTCAGGCACGTACAGGTTAAAATAGGTTACCCATTACCTGTATGACTTCAGGCAGTTGATGGTTGATAATAATTTCATCGAGTGACACTCCAAATATTCTAAAGAAACCGCACAAAAAGAATTAGTTTACATATGGAATTGAAAAAATAACACTCACTTGGACGACTTCTTCCTCTTTTCATTGTTTCCTCCACTGCGAGTGAACATTCTCTTGATGAGGCTCGGTCTGACAGATGATCCTAAATGGAATACTCCTGCGTTTGTGGACGATAACTCGGACATGGAAGATGACGAAGGGCCTGTTTCACCGTTTGATGGTCACCCCATGTGGCGTCGTGTTGACTCAGCCGGAAGCACAAACAGAACTAACGTGTATTCGACTCGAGTACGCCATCGTTCGGGTGATTCTCTAGGCGGCAGACGACGTTCCATTGCAGCTACACAGTTACCCACCAGCATTCACTACTCTCCCGAGATGCAGCCAATAATGGGCGGCTCTCACTCTCAGAACTCCTCCATGTCCTCCTCCTCTCAAGGAGGTTACTCACCCAGCACACCGCACCACACGACCACCAGTAGCACTGGTGACAGCCCTTACCGTACCCCTCACTCAGAGCCAGCCAAGAGATCCAAGCAGACATCAACACCTGCACAGAGCTCTTATCATGACCGATCGTACAATGCACCAAGATTAACACACCAGTCCAGTGCATCACCTGTGACCTACTATGATCAATTGCTTCCAAAAGACACTTCAAGAATTCCTCGTGTTTCCGATCCGTTAGTCCATTCCGATAACCATGTACCTCATCCCTCTAGAGCCAGCAACCACTCCATCAGCAGTCGATCCAGTTCCGGTAGCGAGCATCGTCCTCACTCTCGTACCAGCGTCACTCCAAAGGGCTCTGGAAGATCCGCTGTAGGCTCCTCAAGAGGTAGAAAAAGCGCCTCTCCTGACCCGTTAGCAGAACTGGCCAATACACCACTCCACCAGATGGACCGAGAGTTCATCAAACAAGCCATCAGTCATCGCTTTGGAATCTCATCCGTCGACTTTCCTCAAGCTCACGAAAGACGGCAACATTCACACACTCATCACGAATTTATTTCATCCTCATCTTCGGCCAGCAGCAAACAGCAGCCACCACAAATAACAAAGGGTCTAAACATACTGGGAGAAGATGAACCAGAAACAAAGGTGGTGCCTCGTAAGAGTGGTGGTCAGCTGACTGAGTACCCGTACAGGAGTAGTGGCGCCATGAGACCAGCTGGAAGCAGCAAGGTGGATGTGGACGATAGACCAGAAGCAGAACAGCATCTACTCAGTCTTCCTCGTAAGAGACCAGACGACCTCACAGTGAACAACAATTCAAAAGGTGTCTTGTACGGACAGCAAGCAGAGCTTGTTCAAGTCGGGTTGGTATCTCCGAGGGACTCCCAAATGACACTGGCCAGTGGAGGCTACAACTCAGACACAGAGTCCTCTCCTAGCCATACCTTGAGCAGACAAAGAGAGAAGATGAAGGAGGTGACCAGCCCTGGGTTATCTTATGGACGACCTGCTCGTACTGTCAAACAACCGTATCCAATGGACCTGTCGAAAACAGCTCGCAGCACCAACGAACCTGCTACAAGAAGACAGAAACAAGTAGTGGAGATACACCCTAACCACAAGCCAGTGTTCACTCCATCCTACCCCACGGAGAGTAGAGGCCAGTCCTCATCTGCTGCTGGTCCTTCCTCAGACAGTAACAGAGCAGCCGGTGCAGTCGCTGAGCGCGCCCCTCAGAAGATAAGAATGCAGCGAAAGGGATCAGAGGGGAGAGTGGAGATGGCAAAGATCAAGCTAGGGCTTGTGCAGGATGAGGAAGGCATGAGATCTGAACCAGGAGAGGAGAGAGTGGGTCAACCAGCACAAGAGAAGCGTCAAGTATGGGAGGAACTCTCCAAGAACATATCTCGTGCTCAGATCAGAGAAACCAGTCGAACTCAAAGAGGCACAAGACAAGAGATGACACCATCATATGCTCCACATGCTGTACTCCAAGTATCATCTGATCATAGCCGCAAAGCTCGCTCAATGCCTAACTATAATCGCAGCAGAGTAGTCAGAGCCAGCTCTTCTCCTCACGTCAAAACTGTTCGTGTAGTAAAGTACGAACTACCAACTGTCATGAAAACACGACGAATTAACGTGACGACTTACAATAAGGTGTAGCGGACTACTGTCACTTGTTACTGTTCATTATCAATCACTGTGTCTACTTCTATTATACATCTTGTATTAATAATTATTTTATTTGAGTGTACAATGTCGTAATAATTTGATAATAATAATTATTTTGATACCTTGAAACTTATTGTCATGTATCAGAGCACCAATGATGATTGTAGCATGTACTCACCAGCTCACAGCTAATAATTATTGATGCTTCACTATTAAAGATGACACTAGCGCAATAATTATTGTGCTTAGACGATATTACAGATTATGTTAGAATGTACTATTACAGTAGTACACTGCATGAAGCAGAGATAGTGCAATCATCACGTGATTAGTTGAGTATACGGACGTATCCGTTGTTTTACTATATTGTTACTCCCCCGAGTTGCTAGCTCAGCGCGCTCTCTTCAGTCCCAACTTCTTCTTCTGTGTTCCGTTACCATGACTTCGGTGATCAGCAAGCATCAGGAAAAATTGGTTAGTGATCAAACATGTTGGTTAGTCGTGTAGTTCTGGTGCTGTGTCAGTCAGTGTGTGAGCACTGTGTGACTAGTGAGGTCAGTGGTCATATCACTCAGTATGGGATCAGTAGTTCATTCAGGATGGAGAATGTAGCAATCATTGTCTGATACTGATTACATTATGTTGTGTTCTACTCACAGAATGATGAACTCTATTGGGCTTGCCGTGATGGTAATGTCAGCAAAGCAAAGGAGCTCCTTGATAGAGGAGCTCATGTCAATTACCATCATCCTGGTATCAGCAATGTGAGTATTGTTAGTGGTCACATGACGTGATGTGTGCTAGTAACAGATCAGTATCTACTACCACACACAGTCAGTGGTTGAGCATTTGGTTCTGTATGTCTGTTAGTGTGTCCATCATTGACTACAGGTACTGTACATGTGAGATATTTCTACTAGATACATCATCCCATTCCTACGTACATTGTTGTTACACCTGACAAAGAAGTGCATCAATGGTCAAACTATAGTTGACTTTGTCTCAGTGTCAGGCTAAATGGAGTGTGTGCCATGCTTGCACATGTACTGTAGAAAATTAAAAAGATTTCTATCGAAATCAAAAGGATGTAGGGTTGTGAAATCTACCACTGGTCAACAATGTAAACTAACAAGGAACAAGCATGGAATGGTAACACGATTGCCTTGCTAACAGACCATAGATCCCTACATCAGTGGCTGCTGTAGTTGACTATAGCTAGTTCAGCTTAGCTTGTTGCTGTTGACTGACACCTGACGTGCATTCAGCTTGTGACAGCTTATGTACAGCCACTGATGTAGGGATCTATGGTCTGTTAGCAAGGCAATCGTGTTACCATTCCATGCTTGTTCCTTGTTAGTTTACATTGTTGACCAGTGGTAGATTTCACAACCCTACATCCTTTTGATTTCGATAGAAATCTTTTTAATTTTCTTGTTTGTGTCCTTTTTCTTTTTAAGTGAAGTGCAGTTCAATATCAAGCAATTACTGTACCATCTTTGTTTCCACCATTGGTTTGGTTTTCCTGTTGTTGATGGCTTTACTTTATTATTAACAATTTTAAACGTGTAGGTAAGTAATTTTTATGCTGTAGATATCAGCTCGCCTACGCATGCATGAATACAGTGCATACGAGCCCCGCCCACACTTGCTTACGGCGGTTATAATTATCTGGCAAGGCAGAACGGTGATTCTGCGCTTGCTAGCTTACCGTTCGTCGAAGACTCCAGACAAATATGTGTTCTCCGTGATCTATACGGCGCGCGTGGTGGCGATACTCAAGCTTGTGCTTGGTCACGTGCGCTAACCACAGCTTGGTCACGTGCGTATTGCGCAATCACTATAATTATTAATGGCGTCTAACACTTAGCTGACAATGGATCACGATCGAGAAATCGCGGAATTTATATCGCCGTTGCGCTAAAAACTAAGTTCAAAAGGCACATGCCAGGAGAATTTCACGACTGTTCGTGGGTGTTTTGGTCTCGGCACTGCTCACGTAAAGGTGCTAGGCGAGTGGAAGAAAGAAAGAAAGAAAGAAAGAAAGAAGAAAGAAGAAAACGAAGATGACGAAACTCGATTTTCACCGTTTTCAGGTTCGTCACTTTAGTAACAATCTCGAGCAATCTCCTTGCTACTGTAAGATGGGGCAACGCCAGATAGCAGATTTAAGTGTCTTTGGACGTATAAAATTCATCACCAGGCGAAATATCAGCGTTTGAACGCTAATACATTGTATGTAGCCGCCATCTTGTTTTCTCGTTCAACCCTACATAGGGAGACACTACCGTGTCTCCCTAATAATAACCTATATTTATACATGTGCTTTGCTGTTTCATTTTGACTGTTGACTACATGTCAGTCGAACACTACTTGATAGTGTGGTGTCGTGAGCTTTCCATTCCTCTCTTTTGTACAATGTGAGACATTGTGAGTGCGAACATGTATAGGAGCAGTAAATGGAATGATGTAGGCATCGATAGATACATGTACATCATGGAGGACACTGTTTGATCAGTGGGAGACTTACTTTATAACACAATATTTATTATGAACTCATTAATTTATTACCACTCACTGTTTTATTGTTGTCATTATTTTCCACTATTATACAGCAAACTCCTCTTCATGTTAGTTCAGTGAATGGATACTCCCAGGTTGTTGACATTTTATTGTCACAGCCTGGGATAGTGGTTGACTCACGTGATATGGTATGGTAATACACACACACACACACACACACACACACACACACACACACACACACACACACTGGGTGTGCATGGTCAGTGTGACAATGTGTTGTGTTGTGTCAATTAATTCATATTGCTTGTAGTGCACATTCCCAGAAATAAGCGGACACGGAGTTGATTTTACTGTCACATGCTCCGTACACGTCGAGCCTCAAAATCAATGGACTGCATTGAGCAATGATTCTTGCACATTTTGACAATTGTCAACTTTAGAAACTTTTTACGAAGGATTCAATTGTATCCTAAACCAATTGTTAGCAGTTTTATCAAAATTTTAGCCTGATCAAAATTATAATTGAAAAGGAAAAAAAAATTAAAATCTCAGATTTTTACAACATAACAGTTAATGAATATAATTAATAGACAATGAATAAATTTAATGAATGCATGTAATTAGGAGGGGCAACAAGCTATCCAGCAGATCCAGCGTTATCACGGCTCTGCTGCTTCAGCGATCCAATACTGTATTGTTAGCCAACTCCTTATGACTTCTTGAATGTGTAGAAGACTGTTAAAAACATCATTGTGTGAAAATTGTACGTGACCGCAAAATGTATTGGATTCTGGCAATGATGTGCTCATCGATTTGAATGAACAATATACAGTGCTACAGTGATCTCATCATAATGATTTTTCTCTTGCTCTGGCTTGCTCCTTAACTGGTCCACTAGCAGACTATTGCAGCACACGTCAAATGATAATAGTATTTCCTGTGATCTGTAGTCAGTAAAATATTGTAATGTGTCATACTGTATACTGGTACACACAATATCAGTCACCGTCTGATAATGTAATACACTAGTTACTGAATGTTTTATTGTGTGTATTTGTAGTATAATGTTATTACCAACAAGACCAGTTACCATGTGTTGTGCTTGACACCACTAACAAGCTCACACTCAATAATCATGTGTTCTTCACTTGTTGTTTATTCTATAGGATAATGATACACCACTTCATCGCTGTGCAGTGGGTGGTAATGTGGCAGTAGCTCGACTGCTTGTTTCTGCAGGAGCAAGCGTTGCTGCAACCGATATGGTGAGTACATGGATGTCTAGTGATACTACTAATGTAAATTAAGTGCTTCAGAGTTTGCCTGCTTCACGAAAACCTTTTGTCACAATATCTTTCCTCTAATTTTTCATTGATAGTGGTGTTTATTTTGTGATTGTTGTTCATGTGATTTGTGCTCTACAGTAGTAGATATGTTATGTACTGTATGTACACAGTATGTGTGTGTGGAGTGTGAGTGAGGAGAGTCCATTTGTGAGATTCACGAGTACATAAACTTTGTGTTCATGTATCACAAAGACATTCACAGCACAGTTAGACAACAATTCTCACAATATGAGTCACTGTCATGTGCTGTAGTAGCCTCATGGTCCTAAGTCCTGTCTTCCGGGGGTGTGGTACAGTGGGCATGCATGGTCATGTATGAGGTTCTTCCTAATAGAATCTAGCTAATGTATAGATGTGTAATAGACTTTAAAGTTTTAGATTCACTTTTACGGCGAACATTGAATGATTGTGACATCACACTATTGACCACACCTCCTGTAAATTTCATCGTTTTCGGGGGATTTTTTATTTACACTTAGAGACCCATTTCACCGTCTGTTACTTACGGTGGCTGTTTTCAGCTTATTATTACCTTGGACACGTAGGCGTCGGAGGGGATAAACGTTTGGGTGCGTCAGTGGTATGTGACTGTCCTCAAAATACAAGGCTGTTTGCAGTCTCACCGTTCAAAAAGCGCCACAAAATATCTCCAAAACACATGGTTTTGCAATTTCTATTCTTGAAAAGACACCTACAAAGTCGAGAGAGCCTTGTGTCGAGTGCAACGGGCATGCTTTCCTAATAGCTTCACCGCCAATAAGAACATTACTATAGCCACAGCAAGCCTGAGCAAGTGCACAATAATGAGACCGAGCGAGCACGTTGTACTCACGCCGCCTGATCCTGCCGCTATACCACTATAGCCTGCTGAAAGTTAGTTTATGTACTGCCTGCAGCTACACGTGTATTGCTGCTGCTGTTGCTACTCAGTGCTAGTACTATAGTGAGCATAATTATAATAGTGTTGAGTAGCAGCTTTGAGCAGTAATTGCTGCTACTGCAACCACATGACAAAACTGTTGCAGCAACTGCGTCCCGGGTATGTGTTCCATGAGAACTCTAGTATCCCACCATTCAAGGTAAGTGTCCACACTATGTGCTTGCAAAGAGCTAGTTTTAACTTCGTGCCGTATTTTTGTGCGCTGTTTGAAGCATTTAATTTAAAAAGTGGACCCATTGTTACCTGACATTTTGATATCGTAGGTCTGGTGCATACTTCTTGTTGCTATTTCAAGATGTGTCAAGCTATGCTTTTGTAGTTATAAAACTGTGTTGAATATGCTTTGTGTTAGGTCCTCTGCGTGTTTAAAAAGTGGTGTAGCTTCCAGTGGAATCTATAGAGACATTGACACTTGTACGAGGCGTCCTGGAGCGTGCTGTGGCTTGTCAAAGGAAAATAAGGTTTCACTTGTACATTGTTCTTTGAGCCAGGCAAATTTCTAAGTCCTTTAGTAAATGCCGAGTGCTGAATATTAGCTCAGTTAAAGTACAGCGGTTGTTCAAGTTGAGATCTTCAACAGCACCCGTTACTCGTTAAACCACGCCCTTAACTCGTGACATCAGAACTAGTCAAATTTACCGTTTGGTGTGCACCGTAAACGTGAATCTAAACTCACTGAATTTCAGATTTAATCGAAAACGACATATTCTCTACTTTTCAGCTTACAGCACGCAGCCTTTGCTTCATTAGCAGCACAGACTGAAGTAATTTTTTTGTTCTTTTTTTGGTTCAAATTCTTTGAATCTGAAGACATAATTATAGCAATCCACTCTATAGCTACATGGTTGTAAATGTACATAACTAAAATTGTGTATCAGTGAGTGTAACAGTACCGATACAGTACTGATACACTGAGTATCAGCATTGATACCGATACCGATGCTGGTATCAGTGCATCACTACTTTAATTGTTTGTGTATCATATGATTCACACTATTCTATTGTTACGCTATAGTTGGGTGAGACTCCACTTGATAAGGCAAGAGTGTTTGGAAAACAAGACATGATAAACTATCTTGAAGGACTTACTGATGGTCAGTGTACATGTTAGTACTATACTTGTTCATTACGACAGTAAATGCTGGATGTTTCATTGTTGACAGAGCATTGTTGTACAGTTAAAACGTGCACTATTGTTGAAATTCAAGAATCGTTAACTCAGGACACTGACGAGTGTAGAATGTGGCTACAGTAACGGAAGGTCAAGTATTTATCGGGGAAGTGTACTGACACATGTACTGAACTTGCATGTATGGTGCCCCTCCCACATCACCTGGTGAGCCTCTTGTCAGCAGCTTATTGAGCTAGTCACAACTGAGCATGTGCACTATAGTGTAGGTAGTGACACGTGTATACAATGCTGGTGCCTGCGTTAGAAGTAGCCACCCAGTGTTCTTCCGAATGTTGCGCAGTTAACGATCTTCTGAATGCTGCGCAGAGCAGATAAGTGTAGCTACATTATTTACTCAAGAAAATGAGAAAGAATAACTTTTTTGGTAAAATGTAATCATTATTCTTCAATGAAAAAGCTCACTAAAATGTCCAAAAACGGAAACGAAAGTGATACAAAAGTCAATTTTGGCTCCGACATCTGGGGGCTGCGTCCTGCAGACCCCTGCTAGTGTGTTTTAAAACAGTGCCCCCATTCATTTGCATCTTCCTACGCCTATGATACAGCTTACACTCAGGCTTTTAGGTTGTATATATGCAATCGCTGGACCAGCGATTGTTATAGACTATCAAACTCGCAAGTCAATGAGTTTCGACTGACAAATCAGATTACTCATGACAATAGTTGCCCCAAATCTTGGGCAACTATATTCATGGTTTGAAGTTCCTTCTACAGTGCGTATTTAATATATTCTGGCAAATTCCTTTGCCGTTCTGGAGGAAAACTAGCTGGTCAAGCTTATCCAACGGCGTACTTGTGTCGATGGTAACAAAAAACACATGTTTAGCTATTTTTAAGCGGCATGCTCAGTCTCTGTAGACAAGAGAAGCGACAAACAGTAAGCTCTAGTGTTCATTATCATGGCTAAACAGCACCCTCACTCGAGTTTGCTTTTACGTTCCTCCCATCAGTAAAAGATAAAAAAATACTCGAATTTTTGCGAGTTTTGCTAGACCCTCTTTTTGATCCCGCCCATTAATTCCTAGCGAAAAGTGGGCTAGCAGCTAAACTATCTTTTATCTTGATACACATCAAATCACATTCCCATTGTGTATATATAATTATACTGTACATGTAGCCCAGGCGACCATATGATAGTCTCTTATTCTTTAGCTACATCACCATCTCCTCTACCACTAACACCATCTGCTCCATCATCATCATCATCACCATCTCCTCCACCATCACCATCTCCTCTACCATCACCATCACATGGTAAGGTACACTAGCTTTTACTTTGATTCACACACAATACCATTTTGGTGCTGCAATCGTAATGTTTTAGCTTATATGTGACCCTGCCTATGAAAACCGACCATTTCGCCAAAAACACAAAAATCGAGTTATTTACATCAGAGGATTCCTCTATCCATGGCGAGTACAGCAAATGTGGAAGCGTGGCAATCGCGCGTTCCGTCGCTTAGATATAACGCCAAACGCGAGCGCTATTGGCTAAGCATCGGATCAAGAAAAAGCAATTTTTAGTTCAATAATTAACGTCCGTATATTCACTCTAGTAATCCGTATACGTAATTTTGAATTGAACGTGACCACACCCACTAACGAACAGAAACTGTTATAACAATGGCTTGTGTTGGATTTGCCACTGTATCTCTTTACATCCAGTCCCAACGAAGTCTAGAGACATTCAAACAAGGTGCAGTTCAACAAGCAAAGCCTCCTTTTGCTCGAGAAACGCTCGTGCTGTTAGCCTTGCGTTGCCATGGTGAGCACGTGACAACAAAATTATTGCAATGGTATACGGGCGGCAAGAATCTTGGTAGCGCTGAACAAACGCTTCGTACATAACAACTAGAGCGTTCTGGGACACGGGACTACTTCGAGAACATGCAGGAAGGATAGAACTATCCTCCGGAGCGCATAACTCGATTTCCAACAAAATTCAGTTGAGCGTACTAAAACGCTAATATCTCAGTTCAATAATCTTGGCGAAATGGTCGGTTTTCATAAATCCGGTCACATATGTTGAATCAAAATACAAATCCTTTAATCTGATCTGTATGCATTATGTCACAAGAAAATAAAAAGATTTCTAATGAAATCAAAAGGATGTAGGGATAAAGAAATCTGCTACTGGTCCACAATGTAAACCAACAAGGAGCAAGCATGGAATGGTAACACGATTGACTTGCTAACAGACCATAGATCCCTATACATCAGTGGCCATTACCAGCTAATAACGACATCCTGTTACAATTTCCGTATACTAAATTAACTTGTGTCCGTATACTTCCCTTAGTTAATGTATTAGTTCTATTGGGAGATGAACTTCTAGCAGTCATCCTGGCTGACGTGAACACAAATTTATATTTGCCCACCCCAGAGAGCAAACTTCAGCTCATTGGCTACTGATTAGTATAAAAAGTGTTGCAGAAAGGCAGCGAAAAAGCGTTCCAAAACGGAGTTGAAAGTCGCGACCGTCGCTCAATTGCAATTGTATTGGCGAGGTCTAAAAACATGGTTTTTTTTTCAAATTTTGAACGACTGTCGCTTGAAAAGCTTTAAACTTTTTCTATTTGCCTGCCCCAGGTTTGATAGAGTGCCTTTTTAGGTATCGAATGGTATGGTCGAAATTTATACTGGGACATGGGAACACGTTCCCTTTTGGGGGTAAAGTTGGGTGATCTTCAAGTTCTTCCTCGTTGTACAAACAGTATCAACAGCTGCTTTTGTAAGTTCAAATTCAAATTTACGCAATGGCTAACACTGTCTATGGTGTCTCTCTAGGTGCTCATAAGCCCTTTGTTGACGAAGAGATGGATTCTAGAAGTCACCGCGGGGCTTGCCGATCAGCCGAGTCATGCCGACCGAGATCGTCCCGCTGGCGTCTCTGTCAACATCGTGCTATTTCAGCAGGACACTGGAGCGATGGAGAGCAACGTCTTCTTGTGCCCGACTGTGAACCAATGTAGACGGCATCATTACAAAGCTATACCAGCTACCTGGAGCTTCTGGCATACCGTCTGTACCACCGAATGATAGCTATAGCATTGACACGTCTTTTGCGAGCGATTGGAGCTTACAGAGAGCATACTGTATAAAGGGCAAGTTTACTAGTCTTGGTGTGTATAAAGGAATAGTGTTGGCTTGTGCTTCAGACAGAGCACTAAGCTGCTGACTCAATAGCTGGCTGCATACATTGTTGACCGCACCTCTCTTTCTTTGTTTCTCGCAACAGTCTCAAACCAAGTGTAAGCCCTTGTCTGGACACAAGTAGCAAAGAAAATGACCTCTTGATCTTCCAGTAGCAATGCTGATTTTACTTTTTTCTCTCGACAAGGCTTTAAGTTCAAGAAATGCATCCAGAGACGACTACGATTGAACTCTCTAAACTTTTGTTCTTGAAAATACTTGAATACATGCTAGTATTGTTCTATCTATGCAGTGATAGTCAAGTATGATTGAACAGTTTAAAACAGTACAATAAGACAAGACAATACAAACAGGCGACAGATCTGTGAGGGGGAAAACACCAGTCACACACACTGTTTATGAGAATCTTATTAAACATACTGTTTAGCAGAACGAGTGATGTCTCTATCCAGCAGGACTCTCTATCCACTATCCAGCAGGACTCCTCTTTACAATAGCCCTCCCGGGACGAGATGCAACAACAATTGCTCTGCCAAAAGACACCATAGACTTTATAATTATCACACATCACTACTAGCAGCATTGCTGCAGCTATACATGAGTATCTGAAGCCCATACCTGTACCGTAGGCTAAATTTCGTGGGTGCTATAGTGTGTACTACCGTGCTAACCTTCCATATTCTTGTTTGGAACAGTCGCTCTGTTTCATACGGTCATACCACCCGCTACAGTACCGAAACCAAGCTCTGATGTATAGGCGACGGAGCTGACGGTGGTCCTGGGTATAGATTAGCTGCTCAGACCGCCTTATAATCCGTCAGCTGCTTCAGGAGAAGAGTAGTTCTGGCTAGCTGTAGTCCTCGTGCTCGCCGCCATTTCTTGTTACTATGGAAATCCCGCGCTCGTCAGTGCTTTATCGTGATACGCAGTGCAATTATTCGTAAAACACGCGTGAACTGAATTCCGCGTCATGTCCTCCTTTTCTGGTAATGCTGTACATAACATTTTGACTATACCATAATTATTTTGTCACAAGCTAAATTCAATTCAATGCATGTCAGGTGTCAGTCAATAGCAACTAGCAGAACTGCTGTAGTCAGCCACTGATGTAGGGATCTATGGTCTGTTAGCAAGTCAATCGTGTTACCATTCCATGCTTGCTCCTTGTTGGTTTACATTGTGGACCAGTAGCAGATTTCTTTATCCCTACATCCTTTTGATTTCATTAGAAATCTTTTTATTTTCTTGTTTGTGTCCTTTTTTCTTTTACAGTGAGTTTCAAATTTTGGCGCAGTTCGAATTCGGCAAGATAATGTATCTTTTTTTGTTTCCATCATTGGTTTGGTTTGCTTTTCTTGATAGTTGCTTTTTAACTTGTAGCTCCTAAATACTGAAACTAGCTCATGCATTCATGCAAGCTGAAGCCTGGATGCACAGCATACGAGCCCCGCCCACTCTGGTTTAGAATTTTCTGTATGGCTGTGATACTATCTGGCAAGCAGCAGAACGGTGATACTACACGAGCTTACTCTGTGAGTTGTTCTTCGAAGACTCAAGACGCCAATATGCGCTCTCGATACGGCGATACTCTAGAAGTGTGTTTGGTCACGTGCGTATTACGTAATCACAATAATGGCGTCAAACACTTAGCTGACAACTGTTCGTGATCGTGAGCTCGTCAAATGTATATCGTCGTTTCGCTAAAAACTAAGTTCAAAAGGCACATGCCAGGAGAATTTCACGACTGTTCGTGGGTGTTTTGGTCTCGACACTGCTCGTGTAAAGGCGCTAGGCGAGTTGAAGAAAGAAAGAAAGAAAACGAAGATGACGAAAGTCGATTTTCACCGTTTCCAGGTTCGTCACTTTGGTAACAATTTCGAGCAATCTCCTTGCTACTGTAAGATGGGGCAACGCCAGAGACCAGATCTAAGTGTCTTTGGACGTATACAATTCATCACCAGGCGAAATATCAGCGTTTGAACGCTAATACATTGTATGTAGCCGCCATCTTCTTTTCTCGTTCATCCCTACATAGGGAGTCACTACCGTGCCTCTCTAATTATTGTCTGTCCATTGAGTGTACATTTACCGTTGTTGGGAAATTTTCGCTGTTTAAAATTTTCTTAGGTGTCCCGGGCTACGAAAGTAAATTACATAAAATTGTTAGATAATTAAAACTTTTGTGCTTCGAAAATTCCGACACAAGGCGGGTCCATGTTCAGTCCTCAAGTAACTGAAATAAGTTTCAACCAGGAGCCCTTGAGATCGTCGTCTAGCCAGCTTTGTTGATACTACAATAAACCACGGCCCACGGAAATATTTTAACACTAATAGTTTTATAACGATAATTTTCATAACTACGGTATTTCTAAGATTTCCTTCGCTTCAGGTAGTATACATGTGCTTGTAATAAAATGACACACGTAGGCATAGGAACCGGGAGGCGCAGGGGGCACTGCCCCCCAAGTTTTCATTAAAGCCACACCCACAACCCACGTTTAGCCTGGGAACGCCCATGATCAGATCTAGAAGTTGCTTTAACGATGCCTTCTCTATTTCTACTGGCACCAAAAGAATCTAAGCAGGTGATTTTGTTGGAAATCTTTCGTGGAGCAAAAAGTCACGAGTCTGATGCTAATAACGAAGACTAGTCAGAGCCAGAGGACGATCGTACTACTACAAGCGATGCAGAATCACCGTCGCCGTCTCAGTCTCCCCCGTCAGCGCTGGTGCCTGCATTAGAAGTAGGCACCCATGCAGTGTTCTTCTTAATGTTGCGCAGTTAACGATCTTCTGAATGCTGCGCAGAGCAGATGAGTATAGCTACATTATGTACACAACAAAATGAGAAAAGAATAACTTTTTGGTAAAATTTATTCGTTAGTCTTCAGCTCACTGGAATGTTTAAAAGCGGAAACGAAAGTTATGCAAAAGTCAATTTTGGCTCCAACATCTGAGGGCTACATCCCCAGATGGGTAAACTGAAACTGACGTCACTACACAAAGTAATGGCAGACCAAGCTGAAGAACACTGCACAACACCATGCTGCGCGCGGAGCATAGCCACACCAGTCAAAGCAGAGAAAGACTGTGACTTCGCCTCTGTCTGATACTGCTCATCGCCTGTTGCTGGTCAAATACTCAGCAGCCGATCAGCAGGAAGCGATAGTGCCAACGATAGACAGCAGTTTCGTTTTACCTGCGTTTCAGCCAACACCATCAGTGATATGCGACATGGTTGGCAGCCAGTATCCACAGCTTCATGTCGATTGTAGATTTGTCAGCTAGTTTCCATGGAGCACGCCTAGACAAGTTTGAACGCGTACGCTGTATGACGCGTCCACGTTTAATGAACCTTGCGTGATGTCACATCCGCGTGGGCGTAAAATCGTAACAATAAAGATTTCAATGTTTGTATGCGTTGCATGCCCTCTTCTCTCTATACGCCCTTGATGTTATTGACCAATCAGATTTATTAGAGCAGAGGCTCTATTTGCTGTAGAGTCCATAGTGAACAGATAGACCAACATTGTTATTACAAGAACACATGATGTGAGGCTTGTACACATGTGAGTGTGAGTGAATTCCAGAAAATACCTTTTTTTGCATCAGAAAGCCACTAGCAGACATGAAAGCGATGGAAAAGGACTGTAGGAGGTGAGAAAGAGTACCAGCAAGGTGTAAAAAGTCGCGAAACTCGTTTAGCGATGTACCCTAGCTAAACTCGCCCTTGTTTTCCCATCGCTGAAGTATGGCTGTGTTCTTCATAAAACATTTGTCTAGCGTCGAAAATTCCTTGTTGGATAGCAACGGTTGCTATCCTCTAAGCCAGTTAGAGACCTCGGCCAACAAGATCTACACGGTATAGAAACCCTCGCGTCGCCATAGAACCCTTGCGCTATACACGCTCGGGTTTTATAATATAGAACCCGAGCGTGTATAGCGCAAGGGTCAGACTTTTAAAATTCGTACATAAGATTTTAACTGTGTTTTGAGTCAAAGTGGATTGAATTATCATTGCCGATCGGCAATGATATGTAGGGATGACCTCGAACTAAGATGGCGGCTACTCATGTGTGAAAATGAGTTTTCGCACATATCTCTACTGTTATACATTTCTACTGCATTTTAACTATCTATGAGGGAATCTGAAGTGCGAGCGCTTGCAGGAAGTCTATGAAAGTCGCCGGGACTGCTTGCTTGACGACGAAAATCAAGATGGCGACTCTCAGAGAGCCGTTGCAGATCTTCGCTGTTTTAGCGTTTCTCGAGATTCCAGACATCTAGGATTGATCAGACGATTGTTCTGAGCAAGAAAATATCTTTGGCGAAGCTGGCAGACGTTTCTAAAGTGGTAAACTAAAATCGCCGCCCACGCGAATTGTTCATCTTCTTTCTTCTTCTTCTTCTTCTTCTTCTTTCAGTTAGCCTAGCGCTGTCCTGAGTTAACGAATCACTACCAAACATGCACCATCGCATGTGTATGCATCTGGGGTAGTGCACTTACTTCTTAGATAGGCATCAAACACTACAAGAAACGAATAATCCTTGAAAAACATGGGTTTTGGACCGTTTTGGACGATTCCATTAATTAACCCTCTTGTCGCTGCTGATCATTGACTCCGCCCACATCAGTTTTGAAACTGAACTCGGTTGTCGCTTTCTCTCTGCTCTGGGCGCTTCAGCGCGCAAGGTAGAGCCTAGAGGTATGAACAAGCAGTATACTATACCCTGGGTAGCACTGATCTGTCTATGCTGACATCATGACCCACGGCAGGCGCGAACCGGACGACGGTGGCTCATTGCCAGCTTTAAGCGGACACGGAGTTAATTTTACCGTTACATTCTCCGTGCACGTACTGTCACAGAATCAATGGACGGCATTGAGAGTCGCGACTTTCACTCTTCGTAATTACGCTCCAGGCGACGGGGTACCCAAAACCAACGTCTAAAAGTAAGCTTTAGCTCACCATAGCTCTGTTAGTCACGCTTAGAAGCTAACTAGTTCGAGTTTGAGTGGGACAAATTCGCCACGAAATATTGCTGTGAACGCTCCAATAGACTCCATACATTCCCGCTCAAAATTATGCTACCTGGGCGTACCTAGGCTACTTTGAACAAATTTATGACAATGATCCGTGCACATTTTTACAAAAACCAACGTCCAATACTGATGGCGAAGGGTTAAATTGTATCATTAACCAATTTTTAGCCGTTTTATCAAAATTTTAGGTGGGACAAATTTAAAATGAAAAAGTGAAATATTTTAGTGAGGTGTAGAATTTTACAAGAAAACAAGCCATGAATATAATTAACTGGAAATGAATATGATTAATGTAGGCGTGTCATTGGGTGGAGAAACGAGCAATCCAACAGATCCAGCTATTTCTCGACTCTGCTGCTTCAGCGATCCAGCACTGCACTGTCAATTGACTTCTTATGACTCCTAGTATGTGTAGAAGTCTGTTGGAAACGTTTTTGTGTGAAAATTGTCCATGTCCAAAAAATGTATTACATTTCTGGCAATGTACCCGATCTCAGCCTGGGGCATAGGCTACTAGAACTACCCGGCGTAGGCTATACCCATAGGACCCTGTGCTGTTGACAAATGGACATTGTAACAAGCTAGAAGCCTCTGTGATCGTGATATGAACATCAACATGCAAGCCTGGGACTAGTCTACGGACTAGCCATGGCATCATACACTGAGTTGTTAGTGTTAGTCTTTCTTCATCCATCACAGTGCTAAGAAATATCATGTTGTCAACTCATACTCTCAACCTCTCTAACTAATTTAAACCTTTTCATTATTCTTGTGATTGCCGATAATAACATTCCATGTTCCTTGACTCTCTGTCTAGAGGCTATTAACCTTCTGATCTACTAGACTAGTATCTGCTGCTCACAGAGTTGTAAAAATGAAATAAGAGCTAGCATAGCTAGAATACAGCTAATAAGTTCAAACTGATAGTGATAAAAAAGTAACAGGAACAAGTAAAGTAAAAAAGTTTTAATAAAAAAAACTAAAAAGTGTAGGGATGACGCTTGCAAAAGTAAAGGAACAAGATGGGATGATGCTTGCAAAAGTAAAGGAACAAGATGGGATGATGCTTGAAAAAGTAAAGGAACAAGATGGGATGATGCTTGCAAAAGTAAAGGAACAAGATGGGATGACGCTTGCAAAAGTAAAGGAACAAGATGGGATGATGCTTGCAAAAGTGAAGTATGTAAAAGTCCCAAGTATCCCTACATCAGCGGCTTGAAGGAGGACGCAGTCCGATGAAGTAATTGACGGTTGTAAACAACTAGAGGTATCTGTGTTTGGAGGACGCAGTCCGATGAAGTAATTGACGGTTGTAAACAACTAGAGGTATCTGTGTTTGGAGGACGCAGTCCGATGAAGTAGTTGACAGTTGTGAATAACTAGAGGTATCTGTGGTTTGGAAGACACTGTCACACAGTCCGATTAAGTAATTGACGGTTGTAAAAGGTATAGGAAGAGGATTCCGCATTTGTCAGTTACACGCCATCGCAGCAAGCCGCTGATGTAGGGATACTTGGGACTTTTACATACTTCACTTTTGCAAGCATCATCCCATCTTGTTCCTTTACTTTTGCAAGCGTCATCCCATCTTGTTCCTTTACTTTTGCAAGCATCATCCCATCTTGTTCCTTTACTTTTTCAAGCATCATCCCATCTTGTTCCTTTACTTTTGCAAGCATCATCCCATCTTGTTCCTTTACTTTTGCAAGCGTCATCCCTACACTTTTTAGTTTTTTTTATTAAAACTTTTTTACTTTACTTGTTGTTTCTAGTTGTTGTTCAATACAGGTACAAATTAATCGAAACTCACTGTGCAACCTTTAATTGAGCGTTCTCTGAGAAGGCTCAATCTTGATTACTATGCGGTGTTGGTTTGACACCTTAAACCCTGATTACACGGCAGGTTGGATCTGAGCCAAACCGAACCTTGCCACACTTTTGATAAAAGTTCTGTCACAACCACTGGCCCACCTATAGTTGGGATGCCGCTATGTTGCATCAGTTGTAACACATGTTCATACAGTCAGAGATTTAGTAACGATTCCCTACTTGACTTGTAATGGTCTGTTTAGCATGATAAAACCTGGCACTTTGTATATGGATATCAGTGTTTTCTACCTACTTGCCTCACTAGTACTACTACAAACATGCAATTTACTCAGCAATAATTTTATAAAGTCGTATAGTCATCTTGTGTGATAAAAAACTTAATGAAGCATGCAAACACAACTGTTGAAGCAAATACATACATGTACAAATAACATTAACCAAAATTAATACATTAAGTGAAAGCAAGAGTAAATAATAGAAGAGAGAGTATCCAACTCCAATATACCCGTCAGGGACACTCTCGGGAAAGTAACGTGACCAGCACGCGAGCAAATTGACGTAATCTGACGTACATGTGGCAGTGCCTTCGTAGCGCCCCGCCTACATCTTGAAGCTATATATTTGTAAACAGCTCGATAAACAGCAAGCGACTCCGCTCCACAGGCAAAGCGAGCAGCCACTCGTTCACCAGATAGTTTTATTTCTGCCTTAAACACTGCTGGGGAAAAACGGCGGCTTAAATTTCGTGTGGGACGCACCGTGACCAAATAAGATAGCCATCTTCTGGTGGACTTCAAACTGTGGTACCGGCATCCACCTGCAGGCTCTATATCACGCATCTGACTTGAAAATGCTAGCCTCGACTTTCAAGTGCTGTTGCAATTGTGATCGCGGGCGCGCATACTAAGTCATGACGTTGCACGATGAATAATTAATACCGATAAACGTCATCTGCTCGCGTGCTGGTCACGTTACTTTCCCGAGAGTGTCCTTGACGGGTATATTGGAGTTGGATACTCTCTCTTCTATTATTTACTCTTGGTGAAAGTGCCCAAAAACTAACTTCTAAATAAAACATGCGAAGTGTGTCTTAGCTGACATTAAGTGACCATACGTGACCAGCATGCATACGTGGATGATGCTTAAATATGTGTATGTGTTTAACATGACAAAACCTTTGACCTTTGTATACTCTTGTATACTATTGTATACTACATAATATTGCTTCCCAATTTCTACTATTAACCATGCACTTTACCAAGAGTATAATATAATTATTAGGGAGGCACGGAACTCCCTATGTAGGGATGAACGAGAAAACAAGATGGCAGCTACATACAATGTATTAGCGTTCAAACACTGATATTTCGCCTGCTGGTGATGAATTTTATACGTCCAAAGATACTTAGATCTGCTCTCTGGCGTTGCCCCAGCTTACAGTAGGAAGGAGATTGCTCGAAAAAATCACTAAAGTGACGAACCTGGAAACGGGGAAAATCGAGTTTCGTCCTCTTCGTTTTCTTCTTCTTCTTTCTTTCTTCAACTCGCCTAGCGCCTTTACCCGAGCAATGCCGAGACCAAAACACCCACGAACAGTCATGAAATTCTCCTGGCAGGTGCCTTTTGAACTTAGTTTTTTAGCGAAATGACGACATAAATTTGACGAGTTCACAATCACGAGCAGTTGTCAGCTAAGTGTTTGACGCCATATTGTGATTACGTAATACACACGTGACCAATCACACAAATTTATTAGTGGAGTATAGAGAGCGCATATTGCCGTCTGGAGTCTTCTCAGGACAACTCAACCAAGTAAGCTCATGTAGTATCACCGTTCTGTGGCTTCATTCCTAATGCAACAAATTATTTCAGTAGTATCCATTTACACGTGTGTAATAAGAGTATGATTGCTTACCTCCACTGGACGGTTTTCTTCTCAGAATAAAGTCGAGTTGTTGAGGCTTGCCGTCTCCACTCAGATCCATCTGTAGTCTGTTGTGATAGGTCTGGATAGCAAATGGTGACTCATATCCTGAGGAAGAGGGAGGGAGGGAGTGAGGGAGGGAGAGATCAAACAAGATCAGCTTCATGCACATACTAGCTCACCATTGAGGATCTCTTCCTTGTCGTCTTTCGATACTCTTACCGAAAGTTGAAAATCTGTAATTGGTGAGTCCTAAACGGAAATACCAGAAGATGATACTCTCTCTCTCTCTACAATCACTCGTCAACGTACTGTTATTTGGAAATTATCGAGAGCTTTTCTCATGACGTCCATTGCATTCTCTGAGACAGCAGCTTGTGTGAACTCAGGTAGTACAACAGAATTCTGCAAAAATAAAAACGTCAAATATCAGACATTTTGTTTATAAGTCAACGACTCACGTTAGGTCGTGAATGGTTGAGTACTCTAATGGAAATTTCACTGGGTTGCTGGACCATTCTCATCTTGTCAATATGTCTGTAAGAGAAGATCATGAGTGACTGACATATGTGGAAGTATGGATGTACTCACATTGAGAGCAACTCATACCAGAGACGCTTCTCCTCTTGTGAACTGTAATGAAGAAAGGTACATGTTTATAAGTACTAGCTTGCTTGCTTGCTCACTCGCTTGCTTGCACGCTCACTCACTCACTCACTCACTCAATCACTCTATCTCACTCACTCACTCACTCTAATTCAACTCACCTAAACTGAGCGACTACGTTCACTGTCGGCCAGCCCAGCAAGAAGGAACATCTCTCTCGAGGTAGCCCAGTTCCCTGGACGTCACTGATCCACATCTCAGCTAATCTATGTTGCTGCTTGCGACGATAGTAGCGATGATGTGCCCTGAAACAAGAGGAGCGTCATACTTGTGAATCTTATTTATTCAATCTCACCTTGATCTGTTGGCTGGTTTTGCAACTATCAGCAGATCACTAAACATGAAGAGGTAGCGGTCGTGTGGAGTCAGTCCCTGCTTGGTCACCTGTGGAAATCAACATGACATCACTCGAGTGTTTGTATGAGTGTGTGCTCATGTGTGTACCTCTAATATACGCATGGGACCTTCCTGTATGTACATCCTGGTGCTCCTGTGACCTGCACCATCTGTCAATTCTTGACCCTTGCCATGAACGTGCTGTAGACTGCATGACAGACAGACAGAGTAATAGACCCACACACGCAGACGCACACACACACACACACACACACGCACGCACACACGCACGCACGCACACACACACGCACACACACACACGAACATGCATGCACACACACACACACTGTGGTTGTTGCTTACCTTGATATGGAGCGTGTTCCTCTGTGATGGTGGTGTTGAGGTGTGGTAGACTCTCTAGTGGTCCCTTCTCTCTCCCCTCCACCACCCTTTATAGAGAACATGGTCTGACTCCGAGAGCGTTTGTGAGTCGGACCCATATTCTAAGAAGACATAGTCAGTACATGTATCCTGTGAGGGTGTGGTTTATCTTACCTCTACCATCATGTTGTCAAGGTGATCATTGAGACATAGATTGTCTTGAGGGAACTGAATCTGGACTTGCTCCAACTTTGACTAAAAGAGAAAAATAATAAAAATAAACGTTTGAATGCTCATTTACTGTACATGTATTCATACCTCATTCTCCAGATAAAGCAACTCTTCTTCACGAGCTTTGATGATCTGTAAGAGCGAGAAAAAGGTTGAATTGCGTTCCTTACAGCTAGTACATGTAATTCTTATTCTAACCTCCTTCATTCTAGCTACAGTGGTCTGTAGGTGATGATGATCGGGATGCTCTAATGGAGTGAGCGCCAGCAACTGAGAGAGTGAGTTATGGTACTCTGAGACTCTTTGCACCTGGAGTGAGTGAGTGAGTGAGTGAGTGAGCGAGCGAGTGAGTGAGCGAGGGAGTGAGTGAGTGAGGGAGTGAGTGAGCGAGTGAGTGAGGGAGTGAGTGAGTGGGTGAGTGAGTGTGTGGGTGGGTGGGGTGAGTGAGTGAGTGAGTGAGTGAGCGAGCGAGCGAGCAAGTGAGTGAGTGTGTGTGTGAGTGAGTGGGTGAGAGAGTGAGTGAGTGAGTGAGTGAGTGAGTGAGAGTGAGTGAGTGAGTGAGAATGAGTGAGTGAGTGTGTGAGTGAGTAACTTACTGGTAGCATCATCAGTGACTCTAGAGTGTGCATGGCTGCTCCACGCTTGATCTCGAGAAAATTACCAAATGAATCATCCTGCCTTTTCTTCTTTAACAACCTGTACGTGTGAATTAAACTCAAACATTACATTTAGTTTACTGCTGACCTCATTGCTATGGTGTTGCTATGGTTATACTCAACGTACATGTCCCAGAATGAGCCATACTGAGTGAATATACCGCCTGGAGATTAGAGCATAATATTGAACATTGCGTATGTACAGATAATTGGAGACTCACCAATGAGGGTAGTATGTGTGTTCCAAGACTTGACAGCTAGTTCCAACTGAAGAGAAGAAGAATAATTGGGTAAATTTTGAAAAGAAAAACAACAAAATACATGTAAATGAAGAGAAGAATATGTAAGGTACATGTACAAATTGAAATAAAATTTTAAGTTCTACGATATCGGCAGTACATATACTATATCAGGAGTCTATAAGACTAGATCAGTTAAAATGGGCAAGTACCGTTCAATGCCATTTCCCAAAAATGCGTAAGTATTGCTAAAAGTGGAAGCACATTACAAAGTAAAGTAAAAAATTTTTAATAAAAAACTGAAAAGTGTAGGGATGACTCTTAAAAAAGGAAGGGAACAAGATGGGATGATGCTTGCAAAAGTAAAGGAACAAGATGGAATAATGCTTGCAAATGTAAAAGTCCCAAGTATCCCTACATCAGCGGCTTGCTGCGACAACGTGCTACTGACAAATGCGGAATCCTCTTCAAATACCTTTTATAACCGTCAAATACTTCATCGGACTGCGTCCTCCAAACACAGCTACCTGCAGCTTATTTAAAACTGTCAACTACTTCATCGGACTGCGTCCTCCTAAACACAGATGCATCTAGTTATATACAACCGTCAATTACTTCATCGGACTGCGTCCTCCAAAGACAGATACCTCTAGTTATTCACAACCGTCAATTACTCCATCGGACTGCGTCCTCCTTCAAGCCGCTGATGTAGGGATACTTGGGACTTTTACATTTGCAAGCATTATTCCATCTTGTTCCTTTACTTTTGCAAGCATCATCCCATCTTGTTCCCTTCCTTTTTTAAGAGTCATCCCTACACTTTTCAGTTTTTTATTAAAAATTTTTTACTTTACTTGTTCCCGTTACTTTTTTGATCACTATCAGTTTGAACTTATTGATAGTATTCTATGTTAGATTTTATTACATTTTTACAAATCTGTGAGGAGTATATATAGATACTAGTCTAGCAGAGATGTGAATGTGCACAGCCTCTTGAGAGTAAGGAGTGTGGTTTAAATGTTTAATATTACCAATCACAAGAATAATCATTCATTGAAAGGTTTAAAATAGTTAAAGAGGTTGAGGACGCAGACAGCATAATTTCAAGTCCAGGTATGATTTGACAACATGATACTTGTTAGTATTGTAATGGATGAAGAAGAGACTAGCACTAGTACTGACAATTCATAATGCTGCGGGCCTAAACAGTAGGAGCACGCCCAGTAGAATCTTGTTGAAGTCAATATCACACTCACAGAGGCTTCTAGTCCTTTGCAACTTACGCTGCGTGGTGTAGGAACCTTACTGTGCGTAGAATCTTGCTGCCGGTAAGCAGGCTAGACACTCAAGTTGTTCACGTCTGTGTAAGTCAGCTTTAACCCGCCATCTGAAGCGTTAACGAACAGATCAGTGTTATTTAGGGTATAGTACTGGTTTAGACACATTTTCATACCTCTGGCTTGCGCGCTGAAGCGTCCAGAGCAGAGACAAAACGCAGTAGCGAGATAGCTGCAAAACCGATGTGGGCGGAGTTAATGATAAGAAGCGACAAGAGGGTTAATTAATGAAGTCGCTAGTCCAAAACGGTCCAAAAACCATGTTTTTCAAGGATTACTCGCTTCTGGTAGTGTTTGATGCCTATCTAAGAAGTAAGTGCACTAACCCTGATATATACACATGCGATGGTGCAGGTTTGGTAGTGATTCGTTCACTCATGACAGCGCTATGCTTGTCAAAGAAGAAGAAGAAGAAGAAGAAGAAAGAAGATGAACAATTCGCGTGGGCGGCGATTTCAGTTTACCACTTTAGAAACGTCTGCCAGCTTCGCCAAAGGTATTTTCTTGCTCAGAACAATCGCCTGATCAATCCTAGATGTCTAGAATCTCGAGAAACGCTATAACAGCGAAGATCTGCAAATTCTCTCTGTCTTGATTTTCGTCGTCAAGCAAGCAGTCCCGGCGACTTTAATAGACGTCCTACAAGCGCTTACACTTCAGAGTCACTTAGAGATAGTTAAAATGCAGTATAGATGTATAATAATAGAGATATGTGCGAAAACCCATTTTCAACATGAGTAGCCGCCATCTTAATTCGAGGTCATCCCTACATATCATTGCCGATCGGCAATGATAATAATATGACTTCTCAACCATGCCCAATGAGAGAAATTAGGATATTAAAGTTTAAGAGTTTAAACTTTGGAGTTCCGTAGGCTACTAATAATTGCTTTGCTATAGTGTGACGTGAACTCGGACTATGCGTGATTGCTGAACGTGCACCGATAGTGTGTGTGTGCAACAGAACATACCTCTGAGAAGAAGTTCATCAGTAGGTCACATAGCCTGCTCAATGATCTGAAGAGAGTGTTCATGTCACTCTGAGGCATTCCCCATGTTCTGTAGAGGTTACCATGACAACAGGTAAACACATGATTAAGTTACAAGCGCATTCCCGACTATACGCATTGTGCGTAACCAGGGCTTTGATGTTGGTAACTGCAATCCATAGACAATTAGACGCCAAACGCTAGCACTAATCAATAGATTAGCACGCTCGAAATCAGTAAATCAGCGGTTTGTTGTTAAGATTCACTCAATCAGGACTAGTGTCTGCTATATAGGAGTAACTCAGTGGTTTGTTGTGTACAGTGTAAAGCAAGATTCACTCAATCAGGACTAGTGTCTGCTATAGAGCAGTAACTCAGCGGTTTGTTGTGTACAGTATAAACCAAGATTCACTCAATCAGGACTAGCGTCTGCTATAAAGCAGTAACTCAGTGGTTTGTTGTGTACAGTATAAAGCAAGATTCACTCAATCAGGACTAGTGTCTGCTATAGAGCAGTAACTCAGTGGTTTGTTGTGTACAGTATAAAGCAAGATTCACTCAATCAGGACTAGTGTCCGCTATAGAGCAGTAACTCAGTGGTTTGTTGTGTACAGTATAAAGCAAGATTCACTCAATCAGGACTAGTGTCCGCTATAGAGCAGTAACTCAGTGGTTTGTTGTGTACAGTATAAAGCAAGGTTCACTCAATCAGGACTAGTGTCCGCTATAGAGCAGTAACTCAGTGGTTTGTTGTGTACAGTATAAAGCAAGATTAACTAATAATTATTATGTGCATTAGCTCTCCGAACAGTCCCTCTCTGGAGTAAATAACTAGCCTATTATCCATGTGCTAACCTCTAGTTAAAGCACACACACACACACACACACACACACACACACATTAGCTGACGTGGACATGTACAGTATGAGCTTTATTGACCACTAACTAGTGAAACTCTCCACAGCCATGGAATTACTAGAGGTCTCTACGCACCAGACATAGATCATCTCTCCCTCCCACCCTCTCACCAATGCATGACAAACATTTATCACCTATACACCTTCACACTGCTCAATAGGGTTCTATGCACTGTACTTTAGCTAAAGCTTAAGGGTGCAGGCACACGCCCACGCACAATTTTAATTAATTTTTTAAATTAGTTGTCAAGGAGTTGTATCTCTGAAACTATCGTAGTTAGCAAAGTAAATCAAGCGCTAGTGTAAAGGCTACTATGACTGCAGTCTATTATGCAACACTGAACGCGAAAATCACTACGGGTATGAAACCACAAAAGATGACAGATCGGCGTCTTCTAGCCGATATAACTTACCGTGGAATTGTTTTTGGAAACCAATCTCGCACTATCGCACACATCTAAGGAAGGACAAGACATTGACAGAGAGTTTTTCCTAATAATCCGCGTACAACATGTTAAACCAGCAATACTACAAAAGAAAAATCGAATTTCTTGGCTCTGCGTGTCGTGCATCTAAAAAAGCTCTCTGTCAATGTCTTGTCCTTCCTTAGATGTGTGCTATAGTGCGAGATTGGTTTCCAGAAACAATTCCACGGTAAGTTATATCGGCTAGAAGACGCCGATCTGTCATCTTTTGTGGTTTCATACCCGTAGTGATTTTCGCGTTCAGTGTTGCATAATAGACTGCAGTCATAGTAGCCTTTACACTAGCGCTTGATTTACTTTGCTAACTACGATAGTTTCAGAGATACAACTCCTTGACAACTAATTAATTAAAATTGTGCGTGGGCGTGTGCCTGCACCCTTAAACTTGTTTTTCATTCAAGAGCTCAGGTCCTACACAAACTAGTGTATCAGTGTACATGTCCATATCATCACATGAGCCATGAAGCAACACTCTCTACCCACATATCGGGCACATTTCATGCCTGGCAAACATCCAGTGGGCCCTACCCACTCCCACACTGACTACATGTGTACAAGAATTGCTGCCAGGCGATAACAATATTCATGAGCTAATTAGAGCTAGTTATAGTACTAGAGAGCCTAGTCACGTTAGCCTGTTTGTCTGTAGTGGCGTAGACCTGTTTACGATATAACCCGCACTAGAAATATGCTTCTGACAACTTGATGCCTCAAGAAATTTGAATTTCAAGAAACACAATCATACAAGTTCTATCTAATGCTACCATCATTACACAGAAGTTGCCTCGAGGCTCAATGTACCAAATCATACAACGTACATAGACCTATGTTTCAAAATAAATAAATGCTGTCTGTTATAAAGACAATGCACACTTCCAAAGAGGTGAGAGGCAACGGAGACTTTATCAATGTGTAACTTTCTTTATGAACACAACATCATCGAATTTTAACATGTCATGTATCAGTCTTGCTCAGCGGGTGGTGACACAAGTTATGTCGAGAATCAGAAAACATTCATCGACTCCGATAACAAGTCAAGAATTTCACAATAACCTTGCAAATAGTGTATTAGCGCTGCGCTAATTAATTGATGTTATCAAAACAATTCTCTTGTTGCCGTTGTCGCCATGGCGACACCTATGAACCGAATAACCGACCAATCAGGCGGCTGAAAGGCTGTATACATAATTGTACAGCACGAAGAACAAGACAGGAATCATAAAAATGTGAAGAATGTGCGGGAGACAGGCGAATAGAATTAAACGTGTTTGGCAAGCAACATGACAATTTGCGATAAACACATCAGACACCGATACACAGCGTACAACATGGGACAATGGAGCTTTGTACGGGCAAGAGTTTTGGTCGTTGGTATAGAGAGATCGACATTTAAAAGCTCATGGAATACACGCTTGAGATTGCACAGCACACACACAAACACACAGGAATAAAGAGTCTTTATGAGAACAGTTTTGGTCGTTGGAATGAAGAGGTTGACATTCAAAACCTCATGAAAATACACGCTTGAGACAATTACAATAAGAAATACAGCCTTTATGAGCTCAGTTGTTTTGGTCATTTTGAAACAAGATCGAGATATTCAAATGAGAACAACGTATTATTAGGGAGGCACGGTAGTGCCTCCCTATGTAGGGTTGAACGAGAAAAAAAGATGGCGGCTACATACAATGTATTAGCGTTCAAACGCTGATATTTCGCCTGGTGATTAATTTTATACGTCAAAAGACACTTAGATCTGCTCTCTGGCGTTGCCCCATCTTACAGTAGCAAGGAGATTGCTCGAGATTGTTGCTAAAGTGACGAAACTAAAAACGGTGAAAATCGTGTTTCGTCATCTTCGTTTTCTTATTCTTTCTTCTTTCTTCAACTCGCCTAGCGCCTTTACGCGAGCAGTGCTGAGACCAAAACACCCACGAACAGTCGTGAAATTCTCCTGGCATGTGCCTTTTGAACTTAGTTTTTAGCGAAACGGCGATATAAATTCCGCGATTTCTCGATCGTGATCCATTGTCAGCTAAGTGTTAGACGCCATTAATGTGATTGCGCAATACGCACGTGACCAAGCAGTGGTTAGCGCACGTGACCAAGCACTAGCTGTATCTCCGCGCCGTATGGTTCACAGAGAACACATATCTGTCTGGAGTCTTCGAAGAACGGCAAGCTATAGGATCACCATTCTGCGTTTGCCAGATATAAATTATAACCGCCGTACAGTACAGGTCAATAAACTAGTGTGGGCGGGGCTCGTATGCACTGCATGCGCATACATGCGTAGGCGAGCTGATAGTATAGCATAACACTTATTTTTTGCTACAAGTTTAAAGTAAAGAAAAGCCATCAACAACAAGAAACTAAACAATGGTGGAACAAAGACGGCTCAGTACGTCCATGATATTTGAACTGCACTTCACTAAAAAAAGTAAAAAGGACACAAACAAGAAAATTAAAAAGATTTCTATCGAAATCAAAAGGATGTAGGGTTGTGAAATCTACCACTGGTTCACAATGTAAACTAACAAGGAACAAGCATGGAATGGTAACACAATTGACTTGCTAACAGACCATAGATCCCTACATCAGTGGCTGTACACTAGCTGAATGCACGTCAGGTGTCAGCAGTCAACAAGTACACCAGCCACTGATGTAGGGATCTATGGTCTGTTAGCAAGTCAATTGTGTTACCATTCCATGCTTGTTCCTTGTTAGTTTACATTGTGAACCAGTGGTAGATTTCACAACCCTACATCCTTTTGATTTCGATAGAAATCTTTTTAATTTTCTTTGATCATGTGATATCGTATTATGATCATGTGATAACGTATTATGATCATGTGATATCGTATTATGATCATGTGATATCGTATTATGATCATGTGATAGGGATTGTATGATAATATTTATATCTTTTATTGCTTTTTGAAAGAGGAGAGTTTCAAATTTATGTACATCGCATTCAGCAACGTAACGAGTCAATAGAATATCACCTTACACAGACACAAACACACAAATAATAAAATATTGTAAACAAGAATTCTCAAAGGTTCGCACCACACTGCAATGGATTTTAGATAGGACTACAGTGGAACCCTTCCTTGAGAACTCTAAGATAAGGATACCCTCTCTAATGTGGAAACTGCATGTGAGGTCATAAATGACACTTTTTATAACCCTTGAAATCAGGAGACCTATCCAATGAGCACACTCACACTTGGAGCCCAGCCAGACTACGGTTTGTATCAACAGCTACTTGAGTCATTCTGCCTTTACATGTAAGTACAATTTCGGGTGAGTGCTAGTGGACTAAGTATCGTCTATCGGAAGCCGTGAATCTTACATGAAAGAGCAAAAATGTCGCCCTAATGACTAAGAGTGCAGGATGGAGGGTATCAGATGGGTTCCATGAAAGGAACAAAGACTGTAATGGAATCCAGTTAGCTCAAAGAGGGTGATAATTTGAACCAGTGTGCAGAGAAGTGACAATTATCTCCAAACCACATATGCCCATAAATGGCGGCTATGCATGTACACACCTACTTGGTGAACAGGACTCTTGTCGGGTATGTGTTTTTTGAATGACTTTACAACCCAAATCTCCTGTTGAGTAGGGAATACAACAACCAAACAGCCATGAACAACAGCTAGACTGGGCTGCAAAAGGGCTGTGTTATAGAGACAAAGGATTCGAAACCTGATCTTTGCTTCCTCTAACAGGCACAAGTATTGTATGAAAAGGCTTAAGGGCTGTAAACGGGCTGTTTTGTAGGATAGAGGATTTAAAACCTGATATTTGCTTCCTCACAAGTATTGTATAAAGAGGCTTAAGGGCTGAAAAGAGCTGTTTTGTAGGATAGAGGATTCAAAACCTTCCTTTAACAGGCAAAAGTATTGTATAAAAAGGCTAAGGGCTGAAAAAGAGCTGTTTTTGTAGGATAGAGGATTTGAAACCTGATCTTGCTTATTCTAGTGCATTGTACATGTACAAGCTGAAAGAAGACTCAGATATTTTGTGAAAGCTTTCTAGCAAAATCCACAATATAATAGAGCCTGTATCAACAACAACAGGATACCCTGGGTATTTTGATGTCAGTCATAGTGAGACGTGATCTGTTATGCAACTATGATAGCTAGATATACGCAATGCTAGATTTCTCATCATGTGTACACGTACACAGCCCATGAGTTGATTCAGGCACACAATCAGTTACAATATTGTTGTCAAGCTTTATACAGCCTCTATATACAGATGCTCCTGTGAACTGACAACTGAATAGTTGAATTCACACAAGTGCACAGAGCTCTTAATGTGTGTCAGTTTGATAACATGCTATTTTCTATGTTCAGACATCTCTACCTTAGCAAAACAGCACAAATACTAAAGGGCTTGCACATAGAACACAATCACCATCTACAATTGAATACAGTTTGAACCATGGATACACAAGACTGTCATTTTCACACCACACTCCAAGAGCACGTCACTTCAACCTACTTACAATAGTTGCTACAACAAGCTCACATGATGCAAGACAAGACATGGTTACAGTTGAGGGACACTGGAAGAACAAGAGCTTTACAATACACCACAGAACAGCAAAGTGACCATTTGAAGGTAAACAAGGTCTGCAGAAGTTACCATGACAAACGGAAAACAAAATTGACATTGAAAGAGAAAGGAAAATGGTGAATTAGCAAGAGAATTAGTGAGGCTGGACATCATCAATCACATAGTTCTTTTTATTAACCATTGACGTTAGGTGATGGTATCATAAAACAGCTATAACCAAAACGTTTCAACCAATATTGAAATGTTGTGTATGTACAGATAATTGGAGACTCACCAATGAGGGTAGTATGTGTGAAACAATTGTGCTTTGCTTACACATTATGGGTTTACTGTTGCACCAACACCTGGACAAGATATACTCATATCAGCTATACATACTAGCATCTATACTGCTTCTATCCAGTATAAACACATACATAATTATGAATTATTATTTTTATTTGCTTTACACTTTCAGTTGATACAAAGACCATTAGTACAATCATAATGTACATTTGCAGCTGAACACAATTCCACACAATCCGCTGTGACATTGTTTTCAGTCTACTTTGAGCAGTGAATTATTACAGTTACAGGAATAGTAAGTCATTATCATTATCAGCTAACGATGAACTTTGTGTGCTCAGCATGCAGCACTCACCTTGTGTGATAGGGATATTACATGATCACTCAGACAGAAGACATTGGGACCTTCACCCCTGCCCATGCCGAGTCGGAGACGGCGTTGACATCATGCTTTCCACTACTAGAAGCGACGAGAAGTACTTCGTCCTGATAATACAAGAAATGTAAACTATCAATCACGCCATCAGGCAGCAACTAACCTCATGGTGCACTGCTCAGCTGTCAGTAGCCTTTTCTAACGTTTGAGCTTAGATGTAGCTGTGGGGTAGCTCCGGCTCCGCGTGTACACGATTTTAATCACAAAGCGCATGCGTGACATAATCAGCGTGCAGCATGCTCTCTATGTGCTAAGGAAGCCATTGACTGACTATACAGTGCCGTTTCCTGCTACATGCGTATGTCAAAGATGCGAAAAGCACTATCAATGAAACTGAACGCTACAAATCTTAACTACCAGTATAGTAAGTAGTTCAAGCACTGAGGTCACATTCTCGTTGTTTTTTCTTTTAATAATATGCATGAAATGCAAGGATCAAATGAAGTAGCTAACAGCTAATAGTCAAAATGTGATCCAATACTAAAAAATAAAGGGTAGATAAATTGTTTAAATAAAGTAAGCTTAAGATTAATACAATTGATATCTTCTAATGGTAAATTGTTCCAAATTTGGGCAATAGAACAAAAATAATATATATGTTGATTAGTGCGAGCAAAAGGAACTTTGAATTGATTTATCGAAACACTAGATCTTATATTAATCTTGAAAGAGATTAAAGAGGAGGAAGAAGGCCAGGAGGAAAATAAACAACAATTTATTGTGAATAATTTTAAAGAGTGGTCAGTCATGCAGGAACTGGAAGGATCGGCGGTCTTGAAGAGATTGTAGCTTAGACAGCAGATATAGGTCTTGATAGGTTGAGGACCATTTCTTAAAACAAACTCTTAGGGCAAATTTTGTACATTTTCAAGTGCTACAATATCCTTTTGGAGGTATTGATTCCATACTTCAATGCCGTATTCAAGATGGGCCGGGTCTCACAAGAGGTGTAGCAAGGATACCCATTTACTTGAGAACTGCCGATAAAGAATACCCATGATTTTTATGGCTTTGTTGCAGATACATTGAATGTGGTAAGACCACGAAAGATCAGTCGATAAATGTAAGTCATGAATTGAGAACATAAAAGCATGGCATTGACTAAACTGATATTAAACCTCATCACATTGACTGTTATACATTAAAGACAATACTACCCTGGAACCTCAACAAGGTACAATTAATCATGCTCATCTTTCACCCAACATTTAGTCATAGCAAGGATCTACTTGAAAAAATATAGGTCACAAATTTAAGGAAAGCGCTAATCTCAAACCAAACAGTTACTTCATGGACGTTAAATGTTTTGTTGTTCAAGATGTTATACAGCTACGAATATACACTGCTAGAAATAGCATTTTCATTTGCTGAAATTCTTTTGTCAGAAATACAAAAATGTAATCAGATCTGATTGTTAGAATGCAGACACTATAGATAAAATCATGATACAGCTTTAACTAATGTGGGTCAAGATAAAGGTATTGTCATAATGGTGGGTTAATTAGATGCATGCAGGGACATATAAAACAGAGCCTGCAGGAAGTAGTCTAAAGGCAAGGTATTATTGATACATGTGATATAACCAGTTCATTTCTCATTAAAGATAACCATGTGCAATAAATACCAGATATTTTTGCTCCCTTTCTATTTGTCAGTAAAGGAGAGAAGGCTGCTGCAGAATCCTGTGACTCATTTAGCGAGGAGCAACATTCAGTGACAAAATTTGCATGTTGGATTGTACAGACACAACCATTTGAAGGTGTAGATAATTTTCTTGCTACCCTAAAAATATATTATCTGTCATCACCGTCAGAATAATCTTAACAATCCACCGGCAGACATTGGAAACCTGCATTTCATGCAGACTACTTCAACACAAGAAAAATGTTTCGTGATTACTAAAAGAAAAACAGGAACCTTCACTCCTTGAGCGCTGACTTTATATAATTCTCTGCAGCGACTTTCTTGCTGCATTCATTCTCTACTTTATTTATTGTCAGTATGATTATTTGTGTTACATGAGAGTGTAAATTATTACTAGATTTTCCGAAAATGCTGTTATGACAAAATTAATGATCTGTGAACAATTAAAGAGCAGTAAAGATTTTACCAGTTCAACAACAGTACGAGATTAACCTTCAAACCACATTTTTGTACATTACAGGAATATCCTGACAGTAAGCTTCCACTTTACTCTCTCCAGCTGGTCACTCTACTTCTCAATGAACCGTGTGATATATCCATTTGATGAACCACCATATAGCTAGCAGAATGATCATAATAATTATAGTGGTTAACAAGTTAATTATTACATAATGTGTGTACATGGAGTTCATTGGTGCAACTACACCTGCCTATGCTAGATTGTTATTGTAAGGAGGTTGATCCAAGCATACAGTATCCTGTTATTGTAAGGAATTTCATTCCAGCATACAGTATCCTGTTATTGTAAGGAATTTCATTCCAGCCATGCAGTATCCTGTTATTGTAAGGAATTTCATTCCAGCATATACAGTATCCTGTTATTGTAAGGAATTTCATTCAAGCATACAGTATCCTGTTATTGTAAGGAATTTCATTCCAGCATATACAGTATCCTGTTATTGTAAGGAATTTCATTCAAGCATACAGTATCCTGTTATTGTAAGGAATTTCATTCAAGCATACAGTATCCTGTTTGTTATTGTAAGGAAACTCGTACAATCATAATTATCAGCATATTATATCTGATAAGGATCTAAAGTTTATGAAGCAGGCTCAAACCACTATAGCCTACTTTGAATTCTGGTAGTGTAATAGTGCACACTTCATTGGATATTCTACACTGTCACTTCGTTCCTCTCAATTGCTCTTCTCATCAACATGATACAGTTGTATATAGGCTCAACACAGAAACTACTAAAATCCTGACAGTCAGTGATTGACCTCAAAGTGATGACCAAGTATGATGCTCACTATTTAAAGTGATAATAATTATGATGATAATATCATCATCCAAATTAATACACTGCAGTTTACAAGTTGGAATGGTAGTTACAGCAATAGAGTGGGGTTAGCTGAATAAATTTAAAAGCAAGGAAAAATTGGTAGAGAATCGAAGGCAAGAGCAGAACTGAGACTGGATACTAAAGCAGTGCCTGGTGACTGGATACTAAAGCAGTGACTGGTGACTGGATAATAATTAGCAGTGCCTGGTGACTGGTTACTAAAGTAGATACTGATGCGACTGGATACTGAAGCAGTGCCTGGTGACTGGATACTAAAGCAGTGCTCGGTGACTGGATACTAAAGTAGTGACTGATGACTGGATACTAAAGCAGTGACTGGTGACTGGATACTAAAGCAGTGACTGGTGACTGGATACTAAAGCAGTGACTGGTGACTGGATACTAAAGCAGTGACTGATGACTGGATACTAAAGCAGTGACTGGTGACTGGATACTAAAGCAGTGACTGATGACTGGATACTAAAGCAGTGCCTGGTGACTGGATACTAAAGCAGTGCCTGGTGACTGGATACTAAAGCAGTGCCTGGTGACTGGATACTAAAGCAGTGCTTGGTGACTGGATACTAAATCAGTGCCTGGTGACTGGATACTAAAGCAGTGCCTGGTGACTGGATACTAATATACAAGCTTCTGTTCACAATTCTGACACAAATTAAACATAACTTTTCACACACATCAACTCAATCAAGGATCCAGAACAGCTATACAAAAGATTTAGCCTCGTGACCAGGCTCGTATTAGAGCCTGGTACATACTGCGTGCGCATGCGTCAAAATTTCTTGGAATGTCAAGAAACCGTATAATATTAATAGGATACTTCAGTGTTATTTGACGTCACGCCTAGCTATCTGTAATGGAGGACTCCATCGTCTTTTGCCATTGTCGTACGCTCTTCAGACAGCAAATACAGACATCTAGTGTGGTTCCTAAGGTGTATCAGCTTGTGCGCGAGCTGTTTGTAAAACGGGACGAACCTATTCGCTTGGTTGCATCAGGTATTATCCATTTAGCACGAGATGCTTGGTTTGTAGCTATCCAGACTCACACTATAGTCGCCAGGAGACTTGAAGCTAAGCGCTGTGTGTTGCTATGCTTGTATTCGTGGTTGTTTTAGCAAGATACAGGCAACACATTGCTTTACTACTGATTTGTGTGTATACACGTCATTATCAATAAAACAAAGAGCGGAAGTACGTAATAATGCATTTTTAATGGTTCAATTGACATTAATATACGACGCATGCGCAAGCAGTATGTACCAGGCTCTAATACGAGCCTGGTCACGAGGCTACAAAAGATGCTGCCTATAAAAAATCAAAAGCTATCATTTCAACAAAACAACATGTCCTTTTATGAACAGGCATGACATCAGACAGTGTCAGTCTAGAGATTGAGTTCTGTGACATCTGTAAAGATAGCTATTGTAATGTATTTACAAGAACCTTGTGTGTATCATAGACTTACTGCCGTCATATTGTCTTATGCTTGTATTTCATTGTTCACTGTCATAATATAAATACTCATGCCCCAACAAAACAATCAGACTTTGATACACTGTCTTTGTCAATGACCTGCGTTCTCGATACCTAACATTGGCGACGAGGATGGCGGGATACGTGGGCAATATAGCCGAGTTTCGTTCAGACGCATAATCTATTTCTGCCTACTTGGAGAGAATGGACATATTCCTCACAGCTAATGGAATTGAGACAGACAAACGTGTGGCGGTGTTTCTTTCGCTGGTCGGAGGAGACACCTATGGACTATTGCGTAACCTGTGCTCTCCAGCGAAGCCTCAGGACAAGTCATATGCTGACTTATCACAGTTGCTAACCAAGCATTTCAGTCCAGAGCCTTTGGTGATAGCAGAAAGATTCCATTTTCACCGGAGGGAGCAGGGAGTAGAAGAATCCATTTAAAGGCGGCGTTTACACTACGCCGATTGGCTGAAAAACGTTTCAAATAGTACTGATGTGCTTTCTGTTTACACGGGAAAATCGTCGATCCACCAACGCGGTTAAATCAAAACGACTTGTGTAGGCGTGGTTATCTGGACACGTGATCACAATGGCGAGTAGTAAGCGTGGACGCTCTCGTGGTGGAGGAACAACCAAGAAGAGGACGCTAGAGGACCATCAGGACGCTAGAGAGGAACAACAGTACAGTAGCAGTATAGGGATCGATTTTTCTGCAAGCGTTGTCACATGACAAGTCACGCGACCACCCCCGTATCCAGTATTCTGGAAACGATTTTGCTGTTTACACGAGGAAAATCGAGGAAAACGCTCGATCTGAAACGCCACCGTATTCAGTTCACCTTTTTTGCAACCGACAACATGTTTGCGGATACATGTTTGCGTTTTTCACTGGATTAGTGTAAACAGACAGCCTAAACGGAAACTAGTAGTCGGATAAGCAGCAATATCTGAAACGTTTTTCAGCCAATCGGCGTAGTGTAAACGCCGCCTCAGTCTACGTCGCGGAACTCAGGCGTTTAGCGTCGTCTTGTAAATTCAAAGAAGACTATCTGGAGGAAGCTCTTCGTGACCGTTTTGTCTGTGGACTTAGGAGTGAAGCAATTCAGCGACACTTGCTCTCTCAACGAAATTTGACTCTTAAAATTGCTGTCGATTCAGCCCTGGCTATGGAGGCTGCTGAGAAGAACGCAAAAGCCTTGAAATCTGATTCTGCCTTGGGAATTCAGAAGCTTCAGAGTAATGCAAGAGGCCGTCATAGCGGTCCTTGTTATCGCTGTGGCAGAGGAGAACACAATCCAGCCGAGTGTCGGTTCAAGAACGCAAAATGTCATCGCTGCGGGAAGATTGGACATATCGCGCCAGTCTGTCGGTCAGCTCCGTCAAGGAAGAATGACGGCTCTAAGAGCAAGTTTCGTGACCGTTCCTGGAGACAGAATCAAATGGAAGAAGCGAGTGGCAGTGATGACTCTGAAGACCTGGCTGTGAAACGAATTTTTGCAGTGGGATCCAAAGCAGCCAGTGATCCAATAAAGGTACAACTGACCATCAATGATCATCCACTTGTCATGGAGTTAGATACGGGTGCAGCTGTTTCCATTATCTCACAAAGTCAGCAGGAGAAGGAGCTGCCTGATATCAAGTTATCACCATGCAACATCAGACTGAAGACGTATACTGGAGAGCGTATGCACGTGGTGGGAGAAGCAGCTGTGGAGATCTGTTGTAATCAGCAGAAAGAAACTCTACCATTGATCGTGGTGACTGGGAATGGCCCTGCTTTGTTTGGTCGAAATTGGTTACGCAAGATTCGTCTTGATTGGAAATCGATTGGATCCATTAGAACTGCATCACAACGTACATTGCAAGAGCTACTCTCGAAACATGCAGAGGTGTTCGCAGGAGATTTGGGGAAGATGAAATCGGTAAAAGTTAAGCTCCACGTCAAGTCAGGTGCTCAGCCGAAGTTCTTCAAGCCTCGTTTTGTTCCTCTGGCTATTAAACCTGCTATTGATGAGGAGCTAGACAGACTGGAAGTTGAGGGCATTCTGAAGAAGGTACCAACTAGTGACTGGACTGCGCCGATTGTGACTGTCCCTAAGAAGGATGGCAAGTTTAGAATTTGCGGTGACTTTAAAGTAACTGTTAATCCAGTAATTAATATTGGGCACTATCCTCTCCCCAAGCCCCAGGACCTGTTTGCATCTCTGGCTGGAGGACAGAAGTTCTCGAAATTGGACCTAAATCAAGCGTACCTGCAGATTCCACTAGAGGAAGAGAGTCAGAAATATGTCACTGTGAATACTCATCGTGGTCTCTATAGGTATACCCGTCTACCATTTGGTATCTCCACAGCACCAGCAGTGTTTCAGAAGGCAACGGACACGATGCTTCAAGGCCTTTCTGGTGTTGTTTGCTATTTGGATGACATTTTAGTCACAGGAGAAGATGATGAGAGCCACTTACGGAATTTGCAGCGTGTTCTGGAGCGCATTCAGTCAGAAGGGTTGAGACTCAAAAAGTCTAAGTGTTCGTTCTTGCAGTCAAGTGTTGAATACCTGGGTCATCGCGTCGATGCTGAGGGGTTACATCCTACTACAGACAAACTTAATGCTGTGCTAGATGCTCCTGTACCTAAGAATGTTCGAGAACTTAGGTCGTTTATGGGTCTACTCAACTATTACTCCAGTTTTATACCTAACCTCTCATCTCTTCTTCATCCACTCAATAGGTTGTTGTCTAAAGACAGCAAGTGGAAGTGGACTTCGGAGTGTGACTCAGTATTTCAAGCAGCCAAGAAGAGCTTAACTTCATCAAGTGTTTTGGTGCACTACAATCCAGATCTTCCGCTCCGTGTGGCTGCTGATGCGTCATCTCATGGACTGGGTGCTGTTCTATCCCATGTTATGCCTGATCTCTCAGAGCGCCCTATTGCTTATGCATCTCGTTCTCTTTCCACTACAGAAAAAAAATATGCACAAGTGGAAAAAGAAGCCCTGGCTCTGATCTATGCTGTGAAGAAGTTTCATCAGTACCTCTATGGTAGAGCTTTTACTCTCTTTACGGATCATAAGCCATTGTTGGTCATTCTCGGATCTAAGAAGGGAATTCCCTCTCTAGCAGCAGTTCGTCTTCAACGCTGGGCAGTACTACTTTCAGCCTATTCATATCAGATTGAGTACAAGTCATCTGATAAGCATGGGAACGCTGATGCATTGTCTAGACTACCATTGCCAAATTGTCCATCTGACCTGCCGGATGCAGCAACCTGTTTTAATATTGGTCAGATACATGCATTGCCAGACACTATTACTGCTGATATGATCCAGTCTACCACTCGTACAGATCCTATTTTGTCTAAAGTGCTGCTGTTTTCAAGAATAGGATGGCCGACAGAAGTTGCTGATAATCTCAAGCCTTTCTTCATTCGTCGATCAGACCTGACTATCGAAGGAGGGTGCTTATTGTGGGGAACAAGGGTCATCATTCCTCAACGCTTGAGAGAGCCGATGTTGCAGGAGTTGCATAGAGATCATCCGGGAGTAGTTCGCATGAAGAGTGTTGCTAGGAGTCATGTCTGGTGGCCTGGATTGAAGACTTAGAGCTGTTAGCAAGATCATGTCGAGCCTGCAAGGAAGTGAAACAAGCTCAACTTACAGTACCACTCCACCCATGGGTCTGGCCGACACTACCATGGCAGAGAATACACATCGATTTCGCAGGCCCCTTTTTGGGTAAACACTATTTGTTGGTGGTTGATGCTCATTCAAAATGGCCAGAAATATTTGAGATGAAGTCTACTACTGCCGACAAAACCATCACTATTCTTAGACATTTATTTGCTCGGTTTGGTCTTCCTCATCAGGTGGTCTCTGATAATGGTCCCCAGTTTACATCAGAAGAATTCAAGCTCTTCATGCAATCAAATGGAATCAAGCATATTCGCTCTACTCCATACCATCCAGCAACTAATGGAGCTGTGGAACGGTTGGTTAGAACTTTCAAGGAGGCAATGAAGGCTGGACAGTATGATCGACTTCCTGCACAACATCGATTGCAGAACTTCCTATTGACTTACCGCTCCACTCCTCACTCTACAACTGGCGAGTCTCCATCTTCGTTGTTTTTGGGTCGTCATCTTCGTACTAGATTAGACCTAATTCGACCATCAGTGGAGAAGAGGGTGATGGACAAACAAGCTACTCAGAAACATTTCCATGACCAGCATTCACGAATGCGAGAACTAAAATCAGGAGATGAGGTGTTGGTGAAAGGTCGCTCTGATTGGATCCTTGGAGTTATTGAGAAGCGTCTAGGCCCTACTACTTATTGGGTGAAACTCAGTGACGGGAGAATGTGGAGACGCCATATTGAGTTGTTGAAATGGCTTCCAAGGAGAGACATAGAGTCAACAGCTTCTGCTAAAGATAAGGAAGTCTCTGTTCATTTCTTTCCGCTTGTTGAGAGAACCTCTGATCCTACTGCCTCTCCATCTGGGCTACCCAATACTCCTGCAGTTCAATCCTCACTAGATCCTGCTGCTCCATCTTTTACTCCTGCTGCCTCCACTACTCCTCCTGCTGTTTCCACCACTAACCCTCTTCCTCCTCCTGCTTCTTCCTCCTCTCGATATCCCAGAAGAATTCGAAGAGAACCAGATCGCTATTGTGATTCATATATGCACACTTGATTTTTGACAAAGGAAGAGATGTAATGTATTTACAAGAACCTTGTGTGTATCATAGACTTACTGCCGTCATATTGTCTTATGCTTGTATTTCATTGTTCACTGTCATAATATAAATACTCATGCCCCAACAAAACAATCAGACTTTGATACACTGTCTTTGTCAATGACCTGCGTTCTCGATACTTAACAGCTATACACTTAGAGGCCTTGGTCTTTGCAAAGTAGAACAATAGAGGAGAACGAGTTCCCACACCCTTTTCTACGCATACAAATCGTTTGCAAAGACTCTATAATATGTTTTTGCATGAGCAAAGGAAACACAAAATAGCAAATTAAGCTAATTCTAGTGTGCATCCAAAAAAAGAAAACAAAATAAAATAAACTAAGTTATATAATTAAGCAAACTAGATTTAAAGGACGATAATGATGAAGAGAAAGTAATAACGGATGGAAGAGAATTCCAGTCAGCTATTGTTTTAGGAACAAACGAGTGCAAATAATAGTTAGAATGAGCGAAAGGTTGCAGTAATGAGAGTGAGTGAAATGTGCGTGTGTTATAAGAGTGGGGTTCTCTATGAGAAATAAAACCAGAAGAAAAATAACATAAGTCATTAATTATTTTATAAAGGAAAATTAGCCGTGTCATGTATCTTCTTCTCTCAAGAGATGGGAGGCTAAACTCAGTTAGTAAGTCCTGATAACTGGCAGACCAGTTATGAGACGCTATGCGCAAGGCAAATTTTTGGACTCCCTCTAGCTTGGCAATATCTCTTGCAAGATGGGGGGCCCAAACTGATGCTGCATACTCGAGGTGAGGACGAATTAAAGTTTTGTATATTTCAATCATACATCTGGTGTTCAGCAAACCATAAAATCTCCTGTAGACTAGACCAAGAAGCTTTCTTGCCTTGGTGCAGACAGCTTCGACATGTGGGGACCAACTCAAGGATGATGAAATCAACACACCCAAATATTTAAAAGTGTCTACTTGCTCCAAGACATCACCACCAAGATTAAAAGAGAGAGGCTGTCTGGTGCCTCTTTTCCTAGAGACCAACATACACTTGCACTTTTTTGCATTAAGAGATAAATAGTTTCTCTCAGTCCAATTTTTAATAGAAATGATGTCGTCTTGTAAATGGCGAAAATCTGAGACAGAGGTTATTGGCTTAAAAAGTAACATGTCGTCAGCAAAGAGATTGAGCATACTATCCTGAGACAGGTGTTCCGAGGTGACATCATCTATGTAAATCAAAAACAGTAAGGGGCCCAAGACGGAGCCCTGGGGGACTCCAGAAAGAACGGAAATGTTAGAAGACAAAACTCCGTCACAGACGACATGCTGTTTCCGTTCAGTAAGGTAACTATAAATCCAGGATATGAGATGGGAATCAATGCCAAAGCTGTGGAGCTTGTCTAATAACGGTCTATGTGGGACGGTGTCAAAAGCTTTGCGAAGGTCAAAGAAAACTGCACACACTTCGTGGCCTCTTTCTAACAATTTAGACCATTGGTCGATGACATGAAGTAAAGCTGCTGTAGTTGACTTGCCTTGCTGGAATCCCCATTGTTTATTAGAAAGAGGGCAGGTTTCTTTAAGGTAGTCAACAAGGAGAAGGTGGAGATGGCGCTCAAGCAATTTGCTCACAACTGACAGCAAAGAAATAGGTCTATAGTTAGAAGCAGCACTCAACTGAGTTTTAGACTTTGGAATAGGGACAATTGAGGAGATCTTCCAAGACTGAGGGAAGCGCGCAAGATTAATAGAGATGTTAAATAGCTTGGCAATTGAAGGAGCAATACTCGTAGCAGTAGCTTTTAACATTTTAACAGAAATCCCATCAGGGCCACTGGCTTTCTGAACGTGAACGTGACTTACGTGTACTGGTCAATATAGACGCTAAAGACCCAACAGTCGGACTCAAAACCGGCCCAACAGTCGGAATCGTGGGCGCATTGCTACGACCGATGGGACTCGATCAGAGTCCAACCTCGACTCAGACCACAATATGACCAGAACGGTCGCTCTCGATCCCAGAATCCCTCTTGCAATCGAACCCAGCAAGGTGCCTCCGGATCAAACGAAGCCACCCGGCCGCAGGCACGCCAGCGTCGCTGGTCGACGCTTACCTAAGAGGACTCCGACAATGACCGCAAGGAACTCCCGACTTTGTCAAGGTGTCTCAGCTGTGGATCATCGAAGGCCGGGGAATTCCAGTGGTTCAAGCTTGAGCGTGTGGTGCAGGAGTTGACCGAGAAGGTGGCCTCCATGTGCGAAAAGCACATGAACGAGAAAACTACTACTCGGCCGACTAACCCCAACCTGACGGTTGGCGGTTGAGGAAGGAGGAGACATCTGCAGACCTCGACTCAGACCGACTCAGATCGGCCGAGCGATCGCGAATCTGAGGCTCCCGCTGCCCCCAAAAGGCTTCCGAAAACTATGAGGACATGTGGACGTGGCGACTTCTCCAGAGCTCGTATGACCAGAACGATCGCTCTTGATCCCAGAGTCCCTCTTGCAATCGAACCTAGCTGCATGAAGGCTCCTCTGGTAACGAAGCCACCCGGCAGCAGGCTTAGCAGCGTCGCTGGTCGACGCTTACCTACAAAGAGGACTTTGACGATGACCGCAAGTTTTTCCTCGACTTTGTCGAGGGTCTCAGCTGTGCATCATCGAAGGCCGGGGTCTTCCAGTGGTCCGAGCTTGAGTGTGTGGTGCTGCAGGAGTTGACCGAGAAGGTGGCCTCCATGTGCGAAAAGCACATGAACGAGAAAACAGGTACTCGGCCGACTAACCCCAACCACGGTTGGCGGAGGAGGCAGCAGCGACCTCGACACAGATCGGCATAGCGATCGCGAATCTGAGGCTCCCGCTGCCCCCAAAGGGCTTCCGAAAACTAGGACGGACATTATGGACTCCGGAGTTCGTCACCGTCAGGGGATGAGGCGCTTTGATGGGGCAGAAGCCCAGCGCTTGCAACGGTTGTTTTAAAACCGACCGCAAGCGTTGCGTTAGAGAGATCCTGGAAGCAACCGCCGATACAACATCTCGGTTGAGCACTGCAGAGTAGACAGCCTTTTTCAGGGGCGAGTACGCTGAGCAGGACATTGATGCTGATAATTCGCCTGCCTGCATGCATGGCTCAAAGATTGTCCGAGGGGCACCAATCCTCCTCCGGAGTGGGACCCAGGGCTCATCTCTCGCGATGAGGTCAGGTCTCAACCGCAGCTGTTGCCTTCTTCATCCGCTCCGGGCCACGACCATATCCCTTACAAGGTGTGGAAGGTGATCGACACACAAAGCGTTTTGCCATCTATGAGATCTGTCGGCGCGAGCGTCGAGTGCCGTATGCCCACAAAAGGAGCACCACGACTGATAGCTTTGTTCAAAAGGAGACAACAAGCTTCCGACCAATCAGAATCCCCATCTCCCCTGCAGAGTACAAGGTCAGTGTACGCTGCGGTCTGGGCAAAGAGACTGGCCGTCTGGGCGACGGAGGCGGGTGCGATCTCTGGTTTGTGCCGGGCGAGGGTTGTCTTGAGCACTCCTTGGACAGGTCCATGTTGAAAGACACACGGAGGCGACAAATGTCTCTCCACCTCGTATGGCTTGAACTGAGGAAGGCCTTTGGGTCGGTCCCGCACAGATTCTTGTTGTTCTCGATGCAGAGTTTGGGTGTGCCTGAGGGGATCTACGCGGATTCCACGTTCGACGTGCAACTGAAGACTGAGCGGGACGAGATCCCGCAGGTACTGGGTGTCAAGCGGGGTTGTGTCCCCATCTCCTGTTCAACTTGATTCTGGAGGGTCTCCTCTGTGGATCGAGTCGGCCTCTGCAAGGGGGTACTCTCTCTCCGAGGAACTTCAGATCAAATCCTTGGTTTACGCCGACGATCTGTCTATTGACTCTTCCTCGGAGGAGGACAACAAAAAATGTTGGTCACGATCGAAGAGTTCACCAGCTGGGCCCACCTCAGTGCGATTCGGTTGTTACTAAAAGCCGGGACGGGACGAGACTGAGCCGGGACGTCCCGTACCCTTCCGCATACTAAAATACGGGACGAGGCTTTCACAATCAGGTAATAACTACACTGTCACACGTGATAACAATCGACGAATACGCACAATTAAACCTTTAAAACCTTCTCCTAACTGCGCAAAGTCGGGATGGTCGTTTTAAACAGGGTCTTCGGCCCTAGCTTAGGATCGTCGGGAGGGTAAGTTCTAAACCGGCCTCCGGCCATGCAGGTGGAAGTTTCTGAGGTGGAAATCAAGAGAGGCCATGAGAGTGGACCTGCCTAGCTGAACAGGTGACTCGTCCCAACTTTCAGCCGAGCTTCCGAGTCCAAATATTGGCGGTTACGGGACTGTCGCGCGCAAGCTGAGCCTGAGGTTCAGGCAGTACCGGTTCGCATTAAAGGGTCGTCTTAACCTGTTGCCCGTAGCTGCCCACAAGTTGAAGTTTGGGGAGACGTGGCTTGCTCCAAGAATATGCCCGCCATCAGAGCTCGCCGCAATGTGGTAGTGGAGCGGCGACTGGTCAAAGCCATTCCGAACTCTCTGAGAACAAAGTTCCTCGATCACTGATTCAGGCAGTGCCGGATTGTTCTGGCGTCCAACTAAACCCTAATCCCTAAAAACCTTCTCCTAACTGCGCAAAGTTGGGAGGGTCGTTTTAAACAGGGTCTTCGGCCCTAGCTCAGGATCGTCGGGAGGGCAAGTTCTAAACCGCCCTCCGTAAATCCTCGTACCGCATATTTGTATGCTGGACGGGCGAATTTTTTGGGGGCGTACTTTCGACTTAGTCTCTCTAGCAACTGCGCAAAGTCGGGAGGGTAGTCCTAAACCGGGCCTTCGGCCCTTGCTAAGCCTAATACTGCGTTCATACAGGCATGTGAAGCAAGCCAGCCTAGGTCGGCGCGGGTAACTGGCACGCTTTTTGGCTGCGTTCACACAGGAGCACGCAAGCGAGCTCTATACATGCAATAATGAAGGGCGGATACTTCCTAGTAATAAAAAGCATGGTTAAAAAATGGTGTCGAACCGAGCGTCGAACGAAGAACTGCTCGTGCAGTTTTCATGCAGTTACGAGTAGGTAGGCGCGTTGTTTACTACTTCGGAAGTACTTTTCTAAGCAGATATTATCAATAAACTAACTGCTGACTATTGAAAACAAAGTTTGCCTACGGTAAGCAGGCTGGCGCCTGGCCCAGTTCAGCATTCACACCGCCACGTATACGCGGCACGCTTACCCTGGTCAGACCACATTCTGGCTCACTATTGGAAAGTGGGCTAATCAAGCTCGACTCGGCACGGCTAGGCTCGATTTGTGTGTGTTCACACAGTAATTTTGTAAGCAAGTTGGCGCTCGCCAACGTGAGCTGATCATGACCCGCGACCTTTGTGCCTGTGTGAACGCAGTATAAGGATCGTCGGGAGGGTCGTCCTAAACCGGGCCTTCGGCCCTTGCTAAGCCTAGGGATTGCCAGGATGGTCGTTATAAACAGGGCCTTCGGCTCAGTCACGTCCTGTCCCCCTTTTTGGTAAGTAACTGCGATTCAACGTGGCCACGTGCGCGTCACTTTCCATGTCGTACCGCGGTGTGAAGAGAATGATGGTCCTCCAGACCAAATATAAACTTGGCGGACAGCTAATCGCGGTCAAAAAGTTGGAGGATTGCTACAAGCATCTGGGCGTTCTGATTGGACCAGACCTCAATGCTTGTCTGGACAGACCGGCTAGTCTCGCGGGCCAGACGTTGGAGGAGAACATCTGGTCACTAACGCCAGGTTTCTGTGAGCGACGCCAACATTCCGGCGCGCCCTCATAAGCAATCAATTGCTTGGGTTTCCACGTGACTACGGGGCGCGATTGCGCATGAAGCTGTTTACAGAGCTTTTTAGCTGCCAAAAACTGGCGTGTTCGTCGTGAAAAGTCTTACAACCGACGGCTAATACCTGCTACTCGTTGTTCTCGAGGCTGCTGACGGTTCTCTTGTTGTCTCGTGACTGCTCCGGCCAGCGATCATGAACATCGCGATTCGCACCCAATCAGGTTGGTATTGCTCTAGGAAGAGTTTTAGCATGCTAAAAGCCTGTTAACATGCTACATGCTTGCTAACTAGACTATTGACGTCGACTAAAACACGTGATTTCAACCGTGACGTGTCGTTTGTTTACCTTCCATTGTGCCACGAAAACCTGGCGTTAGTGACCAGGCGTTCTCCCCCAACGTCTGGCCCGCGAGACTACAGACCCACGGCCAACTTCAGGGAGAACACGGAGAAGCTCTTCCAGTCTCCTCTGGCTGACTGGATGAAGCTGGATTCTTGAAGCATTTCGGGACTTCGTCGTTCCCAAACTGGCCTGCGCTCGGGTCCACTCTGGCGCATAGGACGTGGGCTAGAAGACTAGATTGCATCATCAGACACTGTGAAGCGGCCGGCTTGCCGAGTCGTACTTGTGATGCGGTCTTCTACGTACGTTCCCCGTCACCAGGAAGGGCTTGGTCTGCGCTGCGTAGAAGATGATTTAGGTAACGCCATGATCACGCAGACAGTCAAAACGCTCACCTCCCCCGATCCCCTGATCCGGGGATTCACTCTGTACACCCCGTTCAGCATTCACCAGTCACCAGGTTCCAGTGGTTCAGCGATTTAGTACGGCGGCTTGTAATGCAGGCGTCCTAGGTTCCATTATCACTGTGTGCTTACGTTTTACCAGAAAATGTTGGTGTATTTTGCTAGTGACACTCTTGACGATCCTTATTGAGGGCCGGAGCCCCCGTTTAGAATGACCCTTCCGACAATCTTTAGCCAGGCTAGGGCAACGGATAGAAACGGGTGATCCCGGGGTAGCGCGACTGAGTCTCGACTCGATTATCCGCGTAAGCGATCTAGGGTGACTGAAGGGCATGAGGACAGCTAGCTAGGAAGTTTCTGAGGTGGAAATCAAGAGAGTGGACCGGCCTAGCTTAACAGGAGGACTCGTCCCAACTTTCAGCCGAGCTTCCGAGTCCAACTATTGGGTTACGGGACTGTCACTACCTGAGCCTGATGTTCAGGGAGTTACGGTTCGGATTAAAGGGTCGTCTTAACCTGTTGCCAGTAGCTACACATAAGTTGAAGTTTGGGGAGACATGGCTTGCTCCTAGAATATGCCCGCCATCAGAGCTCGCCTCAATGTGGTAGTGGAGCGGCGACTGGTCAAAGCCATTCCGAACTCTCTGAGAACAAACTTTCTTAATCGGATTGTTCTGGCACCATTGGCCCGACGGTCCGTGCGAACGTCCTAACAACCTGAGTGCGGCCATCTTGAACCATAAACAAATGGACGTGTATAATTGAGTAAAGTTTTTATTTTTTAGTCCATGGTAGAGTCTGGATTGACAGCGTGTGATACTAGTGTTGCAATTTCAACCACTAATAATTATGTTGGTTAAGACGATCCATGACATCAGTCACGACTGAATTGCCTTATATCTCCCATTTGTCTAGTTTGCATACCACCCTTTTGGCTCTCTAAAATGTGCATCGTACAAATCAGGCTCCATATTACAATACTGCAGCAAAAAAAATCGGAGCAGGTGTAACTCATCAGCACGAGCACAGGCACTAGCGGTCCGCTATTGTCTGTGCTCGTGCGGAGTAACAGCATAGATGCCTAAACGCGACCATATTGACTCCGTGCCCGGCGCTGATGCTGCCAAATTTCCTAGGAAAATTTGGCGCAGTGGGAAAATTTCCTAGCGGCCAGATTCGGTTCTGGTGGTACAGCGGTTTAGTACGGTGGCTTTTAATGCAATCGTTCAGGGCTCAATTCTCGCTGTATGCATGTGTCTTATACCTTTAGCAGAAAAAGCTTAAGTTCTTAGCTAATTGTTCCACGATCTTTAGTGAGGGCCGGAAGCCCTGATTAGCCTCCCGACGATCCTTAGGCTTAGTAAGGGCCCGAAGGCCATGCAGGTTTAGGATGACAGACTTTGCGCAGTTAGGAAGTTGTTTTTTTACGGTTTAGGATTTAGCAGCCAGGACCTATAGCCCAATAGTAGGTGTCTTTGTCACATTGCTGGAGAGACTAAGTGCGTCCAAAAAATTCGCCCGGCCCGGTCTAGCAGCCAGTTCTTCTGGAACAACCGGTTAAAACCCTGAAATCATACTTAGTCTTCACAGCCCTCCTCCGAGAGACTGGCTCTTCATGCCTGATCTCTCAGAGCCCTTGACCTGCCACCGTAGCAAAAACTCTTGTCTGACGGGTGGTGTTGTTACGTAAGTGTGGGGGCCACGAGGCCGGTTCCGCAAGGGACACCCTCTGTTGGCAACGGCAGAGGCGGCTACCCTTCGATGGTTTTCTAAATCTTTGTAGGATGAAGGCACACATGAGGAGGAGGACGAGTTCCCTCACCCTTTGAAAAACTCAGAAATTTAGAGGACTGTCGATTACTTTTGGGATAATAAGGTTTTGACTAGAATGTGATGAAGTCACTGAAATAGTGATAGGAAATAATAAAACATCAGATAAACAGCATGTTCTTCAGTGCCTCTGCAGAAATCTTGTTGTAAGAGGAGATCTTTCACATGAACACATGAAAGATCTTGATCATCAAACCACGAAATGCTTCTCTATCTTAACAGCAAAAATAGTAGAGAAGAGAAAAGGAGCAGAGGAGAGCTTCAATTGATTGTAGCTTCTTTGATTGACACTATGTCACCCTTCACAGTCATCAGTCAAGCGTCGTTCCTTGATACCATCCAACACACTATGACAAACACTACTGTACTAGTGTCATCTGGTATTATTATGTGAAGGATCAATATTAGCTGTGAGCTGGTGAATACATGCAACGGTGGTTTGCTACATGACAATAAGTATCAAGGTATCAAAATAAATATTATTACGACTTTGTACACTGAAATAAATAATTATTAAAACAAGAAGTAGACACAATAATAATGAACAGTAACAAGTGACAGTATATAGTCCGCTACACCTTATTGTAAGTCGTCATGTTAATTCGTCGTGTTTTCATGACAGTTGGTAGTTCGTACTTCACTACACGAACAGTTTTGACGTGAGGAGAAGAGCTGGCTCTGACTACTCTGCTGCGATTATAGTTAGGCATTGAGCGAGCTTTGCGGCTATGATCAGATGATACTTGGAGTACAGCATGTGGAGCATATGATGGTGTCATCTCTTGTCTTGTGCCTCTCTGAGTTCGACTGGTTTCTCTGATCTGAGCACGAGATATGTTTTTGGAGAGTTCCTCCCATACTTGACACTTCTCTTGTGCTGGTTGACCCACTCTCTCCTCTTGATGAGGCTCGGTCTGACACATGATGCTAATACAACATATAAAAATGAAATTATTTCAATAGTATCCCAATAATATAATTAGAGCATTATTACATACCTCCACTGGACGGGTTTCTTCTCTGAATAAAATCAAGTTGCTGAGGTTAACCATCTCTACTTACATGTAGATCCATCTGTAGACAGTTGTAAGTAGGTCTGGACTGCAAATGGTGACTCGTGTCCTGAGAGATAGACAGAGAGAGAGGGAGGAGAGGGTGGAGAGGGAGAGAGAGAGGGAGAGATTATCGTAAGTATCAGTTACATCATACACTCACCAATAAGGACCTCTTCTTTGTCGTCTTTCGATATTTTTACTGGGAATTGAAATATGTTTGTGAATCCTAAGAAGAGAATAAGATATGATACTCACTACAAGATGACTTGACTACGTACTGCTATTTGGAAATTATTGAGAGCCTTTCTCATGACGTCCATTGCATTCTCAGAGACTGCAGCTAGAGTGAACTCTGGTAGTACAACAGACTTCTGTAAAGAAGATCAGATGTACATGTAAACTGACATTTTGTTGTCAACAACTCACGTTAGGTCGTGTGTGGTTGAGTACTCTAATGGAAATTTCACTGGGTTACTGGATCATTCTTATCTTGTCTAAAATTATGTCTGTAAGAGAAGGTCATGAGTGACTGACAAAATGAAAGTGTAGATAAACTCACATTGAGTGATTGAGTGAGTGAGTGAGTGAGTGAGTGAAGGAGGGAGTGAGTGAGGGAGGGAGGGAGGGAGTGAGGGTCTTGAGGGAGGGAGAAGTAGGAAAGGAAGAAATGAGTGAGGGAGAGCTTCAAACAAGGCTAGGTACATTATTGTTTACATGTACTGTGGTTGCAGCTGTTTTACAACACAAGTGAATACTCTTATAAGAAAATTAAAAAGATTTCTATCGAAATCAAAAGGATGTAGGGTTGTGAAATCTACCACTGGTCCACAATGTAAACTAACAAGGAACAAGCATGGAATGGTAACACGATTGACTTGCTAACAGACCATAGATCCCTACATCAGTGGCTGCTGTGGTTGGTTATAGCTAGTTCAGCTAGTTGCTGTTGACTGACACCTAACTTGCATTCAGCTTGTGACAAAATATTGATCTTATGTACAGCCACTGATGTAGGGATCTATGGTCTGTTAGCAAGTCAATCGTGTTACCATTCCATGCTTGTTCCTTGTTAGTTTACATTGTGGACCAGTGGTAGATTTCACAACCCTACATCCTTTTGATTTCGATAGAAATCTTTTTAATTTTCTTGTTTGTGTCCTTTTTTTTCTTTTTCAGCGAAGTGCAGTTCAATATCATGCACGTACTGAGCTGTCTTTGTTTCCACCATAGGTTTAGTTTTCCTGTTGTTGGTGGCTTTTCTTTGTTATTAAGAATTTTAAACTTGTAGCTAATAATAATTGTTATGCTGTACATATCAGCTCGCCTACACATGCATGCAGTGGATACGAGCACCGCCCACAATTGTTTGTAGACATGTACGGCGGTTGTAATTATCTGGCAAGCGCAGAATGGTGATCCTATACGAGCTTACCGTTCTTCGAAGACTCCAGACAAATACATGTATGTGTTCTCCATGATCCATAAGGCGCGCGGCGATACTCAAGCTAGTGCTTGGTCACGTGCGCTAACCACTGCTTGGTCACGTGCGTATTGCGCAATAACACCAATGGCGTCTAACACTTAGCTGACAATGGATCACGATCGAGAAATCGCGGAATTTATATCAACGTTTCGCTAAAAACTAAGTTCAAAAGGCACCTGCCAGGAGAATTTCACGACTGTTCGTGGGTGTTTTGGTCTCAGCATTGCTCGCGTAAAGGCGCTAGGCGCGCTGAAGAAAGAAAGAAAGAAGAAAACGAAGATGACGAAACACGATTTTCACCGTTTCCAGGTTCGTCACTTTAGTAACAACTTCGAGCAATCTCCTTGCTACTGTAAGATGGGGCAACGCCAGAGAGCAGATTTAAGTGTCTTTTGACACATACAATTCATGACCAGGCGAAATATCAGCGTTTGAACGCTAATACATTGTATGTAGCCGCCATCTTGTTTTCTCGTTCAACCCTACATAGGGAGACACTACCGTGTCTCCCTAATACATGCATGTCCTACACATGTACATAGTGTGTATGAGTGCTATCAAGAGTTTATAATGAACAGAGAGTATCGCACTCCAATTGGTCCATCACGGAGACTCTCGGGAAAGTAACGTGACCAGCACGCGAGCGCTATTACGTGTTCTGACGTTGTTCAATACTTGTCGATTTTGCCTACGTAATGCATGCAGGCTAGGCACGCCCAGCGACCTGCATGTGCAAGCCTTAGCAACGACGATGAAGCGAGCAGCAGCAAGCGATCACGAGTTTCATGGAACTCCGCAGGCAAAACGACCAGCTAGTTTACCAGTGGACAGCTTCATTAACGCTTTAAGTACTGCTGGAGACAAAGAATATGGCGATTGGCTTAATTTTCGGGTGGGATACACAGTAACGAAAGGACATCAGATTTCAGCGCCAATACACTCTTCAAATAGCTCTTCCATCAGACTTCAATATACGTAGCTTGCTTCAGCGTGCCCACGCATGCCAGCCGCATTAGAGTATGCATTGTTACGTCACGTTATAAAATTAATTATTTGCGGACGTCATTTGCTCGCGTGCTGGTCACGTTACTTTCCCGAGAGTCTCCGTGATGGACCAATTGGAGTGCGATACTCTCTGTTCATTATAAACTCTTGGTGCTATTGAGGGTTTACCAGGAGCTAAAAGGTAGTGGTGGCTATGTTGAGGAGAAAACAGGTCAGGTCAGTTGATCATACTGCAATGGTAGAGAGGAGAGATAGTGATAGACAGTGACAATAATGAAGTATTAGTGCATGTAATGGTGTAGTATAAATACAGTGCACACACATTAAAGTATCTGATCTGTACTAACAATAGATAGTATACTTACAGTGTGTTGATAGAATAACACAGAGGACAGCAATAATAGCTATAACAATAGCCAACACTACGTATTTGCTGCAAAGAATATTTGTTATCTGCTGCCAGCAACTAGTAAAGACAGGATCCACCACTGTATGATGTGAGATATCTATAACAACAAAACACACACGGCAATACATAATAACCTGATATATTACAGTATTCACTAAACATTCTTTGATTGTATTCAACCTGTTTGATCTCAATCGACTGACCTGCGTTATCTCGAGAGTGTCTATCATGTGTGTTTTCAATATCACTGTCAACTGTGTCTTGATTGGGGACTGGTTCCTGTACTGGAATGAGACCAGTAACAAGGGCTTGTAAAAGTATTATACTTCAATTTAGTAACATCTCAAACTAGATATTGTATACAATAAACTCTGCAGTATGCAATATGACTACATGTATCCAAAAGTGTCAATACCGTATGATACATTGTGTGTTCACATCGAAGTGTGACAGTAGAGTTTTGACAAAATAAACCACTTTGACGTACAGTATTACCTGGTATGTGTTCTGCTTCAATATCACTGGCAACTCTCTCTTCTCCCATAGCTCTCAAAGCTGTGATCAGGTCAGTCCAAGATGCGTTAGGAGATCTCTTTAACCAAACATTAAACATTACTGTCTTGAGTCTGTCAACTCCGTGAGCATGGTAGGTCACGTGAATGTTATTCAGCTGGCCTGCGGTGAGACCCAGCTGTATACCGAGTGTGTGCCAGTCACTAACTTCCTTGCATGCTGTGACAAGACGCTTCATTGTGAGAGGAGTGTCTAAAAACAAATACAATTTCATAATAACTCTCAGTGTGGTGTAACTCACTGAGTGTTCTAGAGTGGTCACTAGTAGCTGTGGGTAGCTGTGTATCAGTTGCTGTGTGACTATCCTTCAGCTCAGTAACCTCCTGTACACACACAAACCATGTACGCTACAATACTAAACAACGCTACATACTTACAGTGAACCAGCACTTGTGTTTGTTCTCTAAACCAACTGGTCCTCCTCGACAATCTCGCATAGAACAGATCACGTGTTGTGGCTTGTTCTTTGAGTGGCAGCGTGCAGGATGAGGGTGTCTACCTAACTGCACAGCATGAGGACAGTAGAACCCAAAGTCCCAGTGCGCATCTCGAGTATGAGGATAGAGTGAACCAACTTTACAGAACATTGTCCACAGCTGGCGACGACACTCCAGGATCAAGCGTGGGTTGATGACGGCATCAGTAAGAATACGAACCTCCACATGGCTAACTAGACTACGAATCTCAACATGAACCAATCCTTCCTCTTTGTCATTGTGAAAGTAAAATCGTATTCGATTCCTAAATCGATCAAGCTCATCTAATCTCCAATTCCTATCTTGAGAGAATCTGACGACTGAGGCTTGGAACTGGCCAAGAGGGACAAAGCCAGTAGCTGGTATGAGGAGGAGAGGAGAATACAGGAGACCAGAGAGGAGCTTGGGGTCGCTGGACTCTATCTTCACATTGTGGTCGGGGTAGAGGAGGCATGGCAGGAAGTACACCTCTTCTTCACTAGCCGATCGAGCATTCTTGTAGAGGATATAACATGACTCTAGTAGCTCCACAATCTCATCAGTCGGGATTCTTGCCTCATCAGTAGAGGATTCACTGCATGCCTTGTTCATCAGACGATGAGAAACCTCTCCTGTGAGTCGCATGTGTTTAGCTGTCTCTGGTTCCCCTCTCACTGCTCCAAAAGCAGACACAAACAGCTCTGCTGGCGGCTTCATAATCAGGTTAACATTCACAATAACACGCTTGCCAAGCTTTTTTAACCGACCATAGTAAAGGATAGTGCCATACTTGTCATGCAGGTACTGGAGTACACCTTTCAGGTCTGCTCTGGAGATGCCACAATGCTCAGCTATTAATACACACTCTTCTAGAGAGCACCATCCTGGAGATGGATCGAATCTCATGCGCAGTATCAGATGGAGCAATAACGCACCTGTTGGAACCGGCTGTGGAGTAAACCGCTCGTGGACTATTCTTGTTATCAGTTCACGAAGACCCTCAATATCGCTGGAGTCTGTACTCACGTTGTTGAGTGGATGAATGTATCTCCTCTCCTCTCCTGGCTTGTTGACTGAGCACAGAACATCTCTCCTCATGAAATAGTCATCTTGGAAGGATTGCTGAATGGAGCGGTCTAGAGAGAGAACAGCTGCCTCACAGGTCTGGTCAAGGTGAGTGCCAATGAGAATGGCTGCCGGCTTGTGGTCTGGACTAGTCTGGAGTGAGGTGATGCTGCAAAGAGCACGCTGGATGATCTCTCTGATAGTGTACTCCGACTCATACTGTATTGAACTGGACCTATCAGCTCTGTACACTACTGTGTAGGGGGAGTCTAGATCGTGAGTGACGTTGAAGAAAATCAGGTTTAATGCCATGCCATGTAATAGGAGAGGTAGGATCTCGTGAAACTCTGGCTGGCCACCAATATCGATAAAGTGAAGAAAAGAGAGGATATCTGTATTCTTGAGAAACTCCTGGATGGTCTCCCAGTCCTCATCTTTGACTAATTTAGTGAGTGCGGTAGCCACTAGCTCATCTCGTGTGCGATGAGTAAGATTGTCCCAATCCTGTATGAGGGCAGCAGGACCAGGTGAGCTGCTGGCAGTAATGGATGGTCTGGTAGTGGACCTACTGCTGGAGGGTGCTGCAGGGAAGTTTAGAATACGGCTGCACAAAGCACGGCACTGTTCCTCCAGTCCCTGGCTCCTCCACTCTCCCTCAGACAAGAGCACTGATGATCGGTCAATGTCACGATACAACTGGACAGTTATTGGAGCGTCTATACCGGTACTGGGTACAATCTCGTCTGGTGATATGTGAACAATCTCGTGAGTGAGACGACGTCGTGCTGTGGTTTTACCGACACGAGATGGTCCGATCATGAAACCCTTGAGTGATCGTACTGGTACACTACCCTGCTGCTGAATGTGTTGCTGTATAATACCTCTCTTCACAACACCTACACATCAAGAATAAAAGTAATACATCACGTATCATTAACACAATGAAGCTATTTACGCTACACATGTCACTGAGAAAACAAGTAATAAAAACATTTTAATAAAATGCAAGAGATTTAGGGTTGGTACAGTACCGTTCACGAGTAAGTGGACCAACACCCGCGGGAGACTCGCAGGCAACCTGGGGTAATTTTGTCTTGCCCGCGGAACAGTGTATCATTAACCGCGGGTAGATGCGAATACAGAGTGCATCACGCGCTGGTGCGGATACGTGCGAGCACTGTATATGCTCGCGCAAGTCACACAACGACAACGTGAGTCTGCCTAGCTATCTAGCGGGGCGCGAGTGCATGCAAGGCTGCATGAGGGCTGCGGGTTAGTGTGGTGCGGGCAGCGGGTACACGTTCACGGACCCGCGGGCACCCCAGAGTTACGCGCGGTTAGCCCGCGGGTTTGAATACACTTACTCGTGAACGGTACAGTACATGTGTCGAAAAAGTATGGAAACAAGATTGTGAAAAGTAGACAAGATTTGAGAATTGTAACAATAGCAGTGTAATGCTAACTTCCTACTAAATTAACCACAACTATCGAAAGCAGTTAATTTAGGGAGGTAGCATTATACTGCTATTGCCGGTTACAATCCTTTTTATTTCAAATCTTGTCTACTTTTCACAATCTTGTTTCCATACTTTTTCAACACATGTACCAACCCTAAATCTCTTGCATTTTTATTAAAATGTTTTATTTATTTTTTTTTCTAGGAGATTTATTTTTGCATTCTGATACAGTAGTCATTTTCGCATAAAAAAAAAACTATTTAGAGTAAACATTATTCCTGTATAAGAAACAAACTTTTACTAAGAGCAAAACAATTAATTTACAGAGGAGAAACACACTGAGATGTAAATAGAAGGAAAAAGACAAAAATAAAACAAAAAGTAATAAACTAAACAAAAGGACCTAAAAACAAACAACACAAAGACTAAAGAAAGTCAGGTAATGGTAAAAAATTACAAGTACTAAAACAGAAATAGCATTTCCTTGCTGAATAGCCATTGATAGGCGCTGCTTAAGGTATTATGTTGCGTTAACGTTCCCCGACTGACGTGTCATTCTTCGTCCGAGATCTTTCACAAACGAAAAAGTGTGTGGTCCAAAAACATCTGTCGATTCAACCGATAAAGGAATGAAAGAATGACTGTGTGACAGGTTTGCATACTTCACTTCTTTTCGGACCTCTGCATTGGCAGTCACTTCCCCAGCTGCTTGAGAGGCAACAGCCTTGTAAGATGTAGCAAAAGTGTCAGAGCAAGTGGCGTCCCACACCAGAGGCTTACCAGCTGACCAGGGCATGATTGTGACACCATCAGGTCGTTTTCCATCAATTCTTGAGAGTCCCGAAGGTTCTAGACGAGAAGGAATTTTAGCAGTAGAGAGAGCTCTGTGGATAATGTCATTCAGAGCAGCATGCCTGGGAAGTCTGCCTTTACTGTGACTACAGATCAACCCATGTCTGCCTGTGATATCAACCTCTTCACCACAGTTACAGCATTGATGAGGGCCACATAATGGAGTACCAAGCCGCAACCCAACCGCTATTCTCAATGAGTCATCATCAAGGTGAAGGCCAACAGAGGACAGAGTTTTCTTATTATTTTATTAATGACTTAGTTGGCACTTATGCTAATAAAGTGTAATTTAAGTGAACTATTCCACTGAATTAACGTACATGGCATGCACTTGATCCGGCTCGATCTGCGCTGCATGCAATACGTAAGCTTACCACTCAACATTAGCTAAGCTTATCTTAGCATTCTTACAAGCCTGAACAGGCAAATCTAGTGTACCAGTGAAGATTTACTCATTGTCTGCTGTGAATGCTGCTAGTGGCAGCAGCACTCGCGTAAGTCGCGTTCCAAGCAATTTGAACCAAAGTGCGCTTGTATTAGAATAATTACATAGGGCGTGCGTGAATAGGCGTAACCTAGTAACAGAGTTCAAGCAAAATGCATGGAATGGAGTCTGATATGGACCAAAAATCGACGTTTTCCTGGAAATACTCGCTTCTGCTAGTGTTTTAGGCTTAAATAGATATCAGGTGCACTGCTCACAACGACTAGTGTAGTTTCTGTATAGGTTCTGTCTTAAATAGCTCACTCGCCACGGTGCTAGGCTTGCTGCAGCAAGCCTAGCGCCGTGGCGAGTGAGCTGGAGAAGACTGGGAAGAAGACTGGAGGAGGAGGAGGAGGAGGAGGAGGAGGAGGAGGAGGAGGAGGAGGAGGAGGAGGAGGAGGAGGAGGAGGAGGAGGAGGAGGAGGAGGAGGAGGAGGAGGAGGAGGAGGAGGAGGAGGAGGAGGAGGAGGAGAAGGAGGAGGAGGAGGAGGAGAAGAAGAAGAAGAAGAAGAAGAAGAAGAAGAAGAAGAAGAAGAAGAAGAAGAAGAAGAAGAAGAAAGAAGATGAACAAACGGGTGCCACGTGAACTTTGGTTTACCAGCTTAGACTTCGTTTCTGCTATTACTAAAGGTCTCTTTAGCATCGACAACATCGTCTAAGACGCCTCAGACGGTTAGAATCGCTTGAAACGCCCGTGCGGCGAAGATACGAGCGTGCCGTAATTCAAGTTGCCTCTTGACGGAGACGCCATATTGTTTTTGTCAACCAAAATGTTTTCTTGACGGACTTAATGGACTCATTGCAAGTGCTTACCCATCAGCATGAACACCAGGTGATTAAAATACAGTGAGATTTTACGAGAGAAGAGAAATAGTCGATTACCGTATTTCCTCGAATAGAAGCCCGGGCGTCTATTTCCTTCCAGCAAGTTTTTACCCCGGCGTCTAAACAGGACCGGCCTCTAATCGAGGCCAGCGTTTATTACTTAATGTTTGTCAAAGCCTTTGTAGATTTCCATTTTTTCGTACAAAATACAATGGCAGCTAGTCGACGATCGCGAGTAGCTCTTCGTAGCGTATATGAAAAGGAAGCGTAGTAAGAGGGCACCATATCTACAAAGTATCTTGGACGCCTAGTGTTGGAGAAGAGCTATCTGTCGATCTGTCAAAGTTGTGTTATAGCTTTTTCTCTTCGAGATGGCTAGACGAACGCGCACACGTGGACAATTGACTGTGGGCAGTACCACAATGTTCATGACCCGGCGTTAATTCAAGACCCGGCCTCTAATACTGTATGTTACCGTTACACCCCCGGCTTATAAATAGGACCGGCATCTATTCGGAGGCGGCTTCTATTCGAGGAAATACGGTAACTCGTTTTCAGTCTGGTGTATCTGCCATCTTGTTTTCGTGCCAACCCTAAATATGACACGACTACTGCGTGGCATAATAATCACTTATGCCATACTAAGACTATTCTGACCAATCAGATTGCGCTATTTGAGGGATATAACTAGTCGTACTTCCCGACGATAAGTAGTTTCTTTCCTGTTTTCCACACTTTGCTTTGCTCTCCTTACGTTCGCTGTCTCTACACTACATAGCAGATCCTACCATGACCTCAGCTACCTCGTGGCCATGCGGTTTTACTGACGTCATTTAGCAACGGTGTGGCCACCGGAAGCAACGGAAATAAATCAGTTATATCACCCCGTATACTCGTGAATTATCCGTTTACAGTCACTCGCACTCGGGCGCTTCGTGCCCTCGTGCTCGTGACTGTAAATCGGATAATTCCCTCGTAGGGGTGATATAACTATTACTTATATCCCTCAAATAACGCAATCTGATTGGTCAGAATAGTCTTAGTATGGTATAGATAGTTTCGTGGGAAAGGTGTGATGGAATGTTCGCGGCTAATATCGACCCAAAACTGCGGAAATGACGTCAAAATCATGACGCCGTGTGACACGCATCAATTGGCTGAAGGGATAGATTTGTACAGCGCGGCCGCGTTCAGTGGAAAACGTGCGTTTCTTCAGTGCTGACCAACTTTCATCGGTTAGCCTTAAAAGAGTCGAATATAGTGCATGACCAATTGTTGCGTTTTTGGATGCTCTAGTTCGGCAAAAATAGGCTGTATATCAGGAGGTCCCAGAAAGAAAAATTACCGACCCCAGGCCAAAAAGTGGGTGGGTGGGTTGAGAGGTTTTTTTACACAAAAGTCATTTTGCGTAAATTTTAGCCACTACAACTCTCTGGTGCACTTTAGAGTATTTTTGCAGATTCTTAACACCAGAGGAGGTCTATATCATGCGGATATAACTTGCTTTTGTTATTATTTACAGTGTGAATTATACATACACTGTAAAACGCAGGTAAAAGATGTATTATTCTGAGAAGGGTGCATGTGGACTAGAGGCGTGGCTAGCATAATGCAGCTTGTCCTGAGCCAGGCAGTTATTCTACTCAGTTATTCTATTTTGCAGTGGATTCAGCTGCACTCAGCTCTTGAGTGTTGTTCTTCCATCGAAAGAAGCATACAGTAGTCTGTTTCAGTGTGTGTTTCCAAGCTGGATCTCAGAACGGCTAAGACCTAGGCACTGATAGTTGCAATGCAAGTATACCGAAGCATTATTAGACTTTTAAATAAAATTAATTATGTTAGATTTCCAATTACATGTAAGACTTAGTTTTCAATTCCTTTCGTGATTTGCATACTTTGGCAACCATTACGGGCGCTGCGATCTTTTACGAAGACAAACTGTCCACAGTAGACTTCCTAGAAACTTGATGGTTCGATATGTATTATATATAGACCCGCCTACCGTGCTCTATCGTAGATAGCGACCCGCGGCCGAGGTTGAGGGTGTTACTGGTCGGATATCAGCCCGAGGCGAAGCCGAGGGCTGATATCCTACCAGTAACACCCGAAACCGAGGCCAAGGGTCGCTATCTACGATAGAGCACGGTAGGCGGGTCTATATACGATTTGTCGTATGCTTGCTGTACATTTGCGGCCATTAGCGGTCTGATAACCTGTTATCAGACCTGTGGTTTGACCACAGGTCAGGCTATCATACTTATAGACCTGGCGGCGCCTTTGAATGACGTCATAAGTATACGATAAGTAGTACTACAGGACAACTGGCAAGTCCAGTGATATTGAAGAAACGGAGCGCCAGAGTTTCAGCAGTGTGCTGACCATTGGAACTTTGCAGGCACATAATTATGCCTATTGCTGATTATTAAACCACAGCTACGCACTTGCTTGGTTTCTGGTTGTTACTATCTAAACTGTGTCTTGTTACTGCCAATTAAGGTAATACCCTAGTGACATTTTTTTCAAGTGTTAGTGTGGTATAGACCATTTCCAACGATAGAGTCGTCATGGCAACGACGCTAGTTACGCCCATTTGGTAGGCAACGCGTACACGTGGAGTATAGTATGGCTGGTAGAGACGGTTTGCTATCTACGAGTAGATCCAGCTAGTTTCCCTGATACGCTCTTTGCTAGCGACGTGAGCTCTTTCACTGTGTTTTTCAACAGCTGTGCACGTAGTTCCACATGCAGTTTCTTCGTCGGAAAACGATCGGATAGATAGCAATGAACCGTCTCTACCAGCCATACTGTAGTAAACTGCAACAAGCGCCACTCAGCTAGCTCAAACGTTCGTTTCTACCGTTTTCCCAAGGACCTTGACCGACGTCAACGGTGGCTTGCGCTTGTTTCTCGCAGAAATCGTGATGGATCGCCGTGGATGCCTGGGCAAGGAGACCGTGTGTGCTCATGTCACTTCATATCTGGGGAGAAATCCAACATACCCTCAAGTCCAGACTATGTACCTACCGTTTATCCCGACAGTCAGTGGAACTGCTACAATGAGTGTGATCGATTCTATGGTTGTATGAACTACTGAACTTCTACAATGAGTGTGATCGATTCTATTAGGGAGACACGGTAGTGTCTCCCTATGTAGGGTTGAACGAGAAAACAAGATGGTGGCTACATACAATGTATTAGCGTTCAAACGCTGATATTTCGCCTGGTCCTTGGGAAAACGGTAGAAACGAACATTTGAGCTAGCTGAGTTGTGCTTGTTGCAGTTTACTACACAAAACGTTGTAGGCATTGCTGGTGCGGTTGGTGCCTTGCCTACCAAACAAGCAATATCGCTATATTTCCGTTAACGTCCGTTTTCGCTGGAAATGGTCTATACACACCGAGGCATCTGCACCATGGTGCATGTAGTATCAGAATGGTTACTAGCCTGCACTGGACCACATGCATGAGTATTGTATACTAGCTCATGTACTGACAGCACTGCAGTACTGTGACTACTGTATCAGTGACTGATAGAACAAGGCTATCATGACCACTGTCATGCAGTCTTGACACTGTAACTATACTGTGCAGCTATAGCTGGTATTACAATCAGCTCACAAGCCATCTTAAAATGATCTTATCCACTAATCCAACGTGCATGCAAGCTGGTGCATGGCACTTCTGATCTGGACCATATGTACAGTATACACGTGTCACTGCCTACACTATAGTGCACATGCTCAGTTGTGACTAGCTCAATAAGCTGCTGACAAGAGTGATGTGGGAGGGGCGATATTACAGCTATGTGCTGCCAGACACCACAGCCTGTGTTGCTGTAATATCAGCAACGCAGACGAGCAGCGCTTGGCGAAATCATCGCATAGATTCCTGCACAGATGGCAGATGAGCATGCTTGAGCAGTTTTAGCTTCATACTTTTCGCACAACTAAAGAAAAGTTTTTACAATCGATTGTGCTCAGTCTTCACAGAACGAGCTCGTCGCTCCGCAATGGCTAACACTGCGTTGCTGATATTTGCTATATTCGATGCCTATCGATAGCAAACTGAATGCAGCAACTCTGTCAGCACGAATACCCTTGGCTAGAAAAATAGTTACTTGCAATGTCATGAACATCATTAATTCTGGAATCCCGCCGCCCTAACGATTCTTAAATTTCAATAATAGCGCACGTTTTAACTGTACACTGACAATGCTCTTTCGATCAACAATGAAACATCCAGCATTTACTGTTGTAATGAACAAGTATAGTACTAACATGTACACTGACCATCAGTAAGTCCTTCAAGATAGTTTATCATGTCTTGTTTTTTACTCGCTCTTGCCCAATCAAGTGGAGTCCTGCCATCCTATAGAGTAACAATACAATAGTAACATGCATATGTTAATTTTTTTATTTTGTCCTTGCAGGTTTGATACCTTTCTATTAATAATATTATCTTTAGCGTTTGCCTAAGAAAACATACAATTTTTGCTCAAATTAGACGATGGATGCCTAAATTTAGGCACCTTTGCTCTAAAATGACCTAATTTTAGATCAAAACTGAAACATGAGCTGCCTAAATTTAGGCATGCTAGATTTCTAGAGTCCACTAAACCTCTGAAAGTTTAGGTAAGCATGCCTAAATTTAGGCAGGGATGCCTAAATTTAGGCATGTGTACCTAAACTTATGCAAGTGCGCCTAAATTTAGGCATGCATGCCTAAATTTAGGCATGCTGTTCTATATTGCTAAAAATATGTGATAAATTGCACCAATTTAGGCAAAAATGCCTAAATTTAGGCATAACATTGCGCCTAAATTTAGGCACGCATTATGAAAGTTTGGTTGTTTTTCCCAATTTTCTTAGGTGTGCATGCGCTAAGGATTTTCTATCAAATGGTCTAAAACCTGCAAAAAATAATTGGAAATACACAAACAATTAAAGTAGTGATGCACTGATACCATCATCGGTATCGGTATCAATGCTGATACTCAGTGTATCAGTACTGTATCGGTACTGTTACACTCACTGATACACAATTTTATTTATGTGCATTTACAGCCATGTAAGCTATAGAGTGGATTGCTATAATTATGTCTTCAGGTTCAAAGAATTTCTTATGTCTGTGCTGCTGATGAAGCAAAGGCTGCATGTGTGATGTGAGCTGAAAAGTAGAGATGATGTCGTTTTCTGTATACTTAGATGGAAAGTATCAGTATCGATAGTATCGGTAAACTCATCAGTTCATCAGTAAATTAAAGAATCATGCATGTACATGTACCACACGTGTACATCAGATGGTGATGCTCATTGCTACACAATTGAGTACACACACAAGCTCTGCACTGCCATCAAGAAATCAGACTGACAATTTTATTTCACAGTTTATAAAGTATTTAGCAGAGACACTTACAGATACTCAGAGGGCATACAAGGTAGTATTCCATTAGCTAATATAATCCACCAAAACATGTGTAAGAGTAACAGAACAGCACTGGTTAGGACACACTCAAATGAACGGTTAAAATATTGAGATCCTCTATTGTTGCTGTTATCACATCATCAAGACAACTATTATAGTGACAGACACAGTGTATGTGCACATCTGTAGACTAGCTAGATATTATCAGGGAGAGCCTCATACATGACCTCGCCCCTGTACAACACCCTTGAAGACCAGTAGTGGCAAGATTTAAGGTGGAAATGTTCTATCGTTCTGGCTGAGAATTTTTGTATTTAAGCTGATAAGTAGTTTATAGGACAAATTAATACTAGTAATAGTTTCAGTAGCTTCCTGAAACTATTAGCTGATTTGAGTCATATCAAAGGCATAACTACACAGCCTTGTCGATTGGCTCATCACCTGTATGATGAGAATAAAGGTTGAAATAGGCGATCGTTCCTGTAAATTCACGCCAGTTTTGCCGATGTTATAAACGTCTGGACACTTAAAACATCCAACATGCAAAAGAACAGCTATATCTATATAGAACTGTTGAATGGTAATCGGTGCTTTACACAAAGACAAAACAACTACAAGGTGACAACACTTTCCACCATCGAAGCTTACCACCAACGAAGACTTTATTGTGATAAACATTTCCCCACACAAATAGCACCATGCAACATAGGCGGCTGCAGGAATCTTATGTGACCCAGGCTCATTAAGTTAATTATATTCATATGGGTGTGGCTTGTTTAATTTAACCCTCAGATAACATACAAAGTCAATGTAATAATAATTATTTTGCTATTCTTGTGGGTCTCTGCAAAGAAAGAACCAGCTCGTCGATTTAGTCCCAGATCTTTGACATGATTAGCTTTTGTAGTAGACTCATGCAGTAGTGGTTGAATTAAGTCGAATAGCTAGAACAATAATTATTAGGACAAACTGATCACGCTTTAGCGTGCAATAGTCCAGGCATGGCCCGGGCCTGCAGCCGCTTATGCTTTTTTAACAACCTAAAAACACTTCAGTACCTTCGTCTTCATCGCTAGTTGCAAGACTTGCATGACAAGCATTATGCATCGAAACAGACTGTAGTACAACGTCCCAAACGCGCAACAACGAATGATTAGTATTAGTTGCCTGTACAGTTAATTGTGTAGATAGCAGCACATGAGTTTGAGCCAACTGATGGTAGTAGCTATAACCATCTAGGGAACGCAACATGGCGTTGCAATGCAGTAATGCCTTTTTTCTGTTAAACATGACCGTCTTCTTCTGACAACAAGTCATGAATAATTATGATTAACCTAACAATGCAGAGTGTTTCGAATGAAATGTATTGCTACTGTGCGCTCACATGATCTCGGTTACATAGTCTAATAAGTCTATTGTCCCATGAGACCACTCAAACTGCGAGAATTGTTGTCTGATTGTGCTGTGAACGTCTTTGGCATGCAATCACACAAGTCCATGAACTCTTGAATCTCACAAATGAACTCTCCTCACTCACACTCCACACACACATATATTGTGTACATACAGTACATAACATATCTACTACTGTAAAGCACAAATCACATGAACAACAATCACAAAAATATTGTTGTATACTCCACCTTTTCTTCAAAGGAACTGCCAGTGGAACAAATCGGATGTTGCATTAAATCCTGGCAAAGTGACCGCCCATGAGTGTAACAAATAAATTGTTATACGGCAAACTCCCAATGCAAATGTATGTGCTGCGCGCTTTTTAGGAATTTGCGCTTTCTCGAGAAAGCGCAGCACTTTTTAGGAATCCCTAGAAAGCGCGGGCTTTCTCTAGAAAGCGTTGCGCTTTCTCCAGAAAGCGCAGTCACAGAAAGCGCAACGGATACTGCGCTTTCTAAGGTTTAGTCCTGTTGTTACACGCCTCTTGTCGCTCAATAATCACCACAAAATAGCTCTCTAGTACTATAGGTGTTAGACATTATGCTCTACAAAGTTTTATGTCGAGTGTAATGGCCCATGGCAGCAACTCGTGCTAGTGCAGCTTCGACAATCGATCCTGAGCTAGCACAGTGAGCCTGAGCGAGCATGCACGGTTCCAGTACTATTACCTGTGCTGCTAGCTCTAGCTATTGTAGGCTATATAAGACCGTAGCATGCATGCCTGGGTATGCAATGCCGGCTACCTAGACTGCTACCAGTCTCTCATCAAAGTGTGATGTACCCTGTCACAATGCACAGGAAGGCTGACAACATCTCTGCCATGCATGGACATGGCCAGCTGGCACTCAGTATACAGTAGGCACAGCTGCATGCAGGTATAGCTGTATGGGAATAATGAAAAACAACCAGAATAACACACTGAAATATGTGTCGTTGTTGCCTCTCTTTTGAATGGCATGCTCGCTCAGGCTCATTGTGCTAGCTCAGGCTCAAATCGTCTAGAGCACCAGCGCTAGCACGAGTTGCTGCCATGCCAGCCAAAAAGACTCACCCAAGTTAAATTCTAACACCTATAGTAGTAGAGAGCTATTTTGTGGCTATTCTTGAGCGACAAGAGCCGTGTATCAACAGGAGTTAAACTTAGAAAGCGCACTCATGGGCGGGTCTGGCGGCAACCATGAATAAATTTCACGGCGCACAGCAGGACAGTAGTGCCTTCCTTGCCAAAGATTTAGGTAAGGCGCATGCCAGCAGCCCTACCGGAAGGTGAAGAGCTCTGTAGTGCGCACCTTACATACACAACGAGCACGCTAACGCTAGCGAGAATTCGAACGAGTAATAACAAAACAATTAATGTATGGGTCCTCGTGTAACATTGGATTTGTCCGCACTCGCTTCAGATCTCGTTGCTAAAATTAGACAGCAAGCTCGTGCGTACAAATCCAATGTTACAAGCGAGCCATACATTAACTATTACATAAACACCTTGCACTAACGATGAAAAATTAGAGGAGAGATAGCCTGACAAATCTTTTTCATGAAGAAGGCAAAATCTGAAGCACTTAATTTACTTTAGTATAGTATAACTAGACAAACATCTACTCACTTTATTGGTTGCATCAATAGCTGCACCTGCAGCAACAAGCAGCTGAGCTACTGCCACATGACCACTCCATGCACAGCGATGAAGTGGTGTCCGATCAAACTATAGCAAGTGATGAACACATGATTATTGAGTGTGAGCTTGTTAGTGGTGTCAAGCACAACACATGGTAACTGGTCTTGTTGGTAATAACATTATACTACAAATACACACAATAAAAAAAATTCAGTAACTAGTGTATTACAGTATCAGATGTTGACTGATATTGTGTGTACCAGTACGGTATGACACATTACAATAGTTTACTGACTACAGATCACTGGAAATACTACTAACATTTGATGTGTGCTGCAGTAGTCTGCTAGTGGACCAGTTAAGGAGCAAGCCAGAGCAAGAGAACAATCATTATGATGAGATTACTGTAGCACTGTATATTGTTCATACAGATCGACGAGTATACATTACTGCCAGAAATCCAATACATTTTGCAGCCTGGATCTGCTGGATTGATCGTTGCCCCTACTAATGACATGGCTATACATTAATTATAATATTGAACAGGCCAAAATTTTGATAAAACTGCTAAAAATTAGTTCGGGATATAATTTAACCATCATAAGTTTCTGAAGCTGGCAACTGTCAAAATGTGCACGCATCATTGCCAAAAATTTGTTTGAAGTTGCCAAGGTAACACCATTTTGAGAGGAATGGAGTCCATTGGAGCATATACAGATGGCAAATTTGAACTTAAAATATCGAACTAGGTACGTTCTAAGTGTGACTATTAGAGCTATAATAGTGAGTTAAAGCTTACTATTAGATGTTGGCAACGAGCACTCTGTGAATTGGAGCGCAGGTAAGAAGCGTGGCACTCAATGCCGTCCATTGATTTTGATGCTCGACCTGCACGGAGCGTGTGACGGTAAAATCTATTCCATGTCCGCTTATTTCTGGGAATACGCACTATAAGTAATATGAATTAATCGACACTAAACATTGTCACACTGACAACACCCAGCATGTGTGTGTGTGTGTGTGTGGGTGTGTGTGTGTGATTATTACACATACCTTATCACGTGAGTCAACCACTATCCCAGGCTGTGACAGTAACTTGTCAACAACCTGGGAGTGTCCATTCACTGAACTAACATGAAGAGGAGTGTACTGTATAATAGTAGAGAATAATGACAACAATAACACAGTGAGTGGTAATAAATCAGTACATAATTAGAGAGGCACGGTAGTGCCTTCCTTATGTAAAACAAGATGGTGGCTACATACAATGTATTAGCGTTCAAACGCTGATATTTCGCCAGGTGATGAATTTTATACGTCCAAAGACACTTAGGTCTGCTCTCTGGCGTTGCCCATCTTACAGTAGCAAGGAGATTGCTCGAAATTGTTACCCTGGAAACGGTCAATATCAAATTTCGTCATCTTCTTCCTTCCTTCCTTCCTTCCTTCCAACCTACCCTCCCTCCCTCCTTCCTTCTTCAGCGTGTCTAGCACCTTTACGCAAGCAGTGCCGAAAGCAAACACCCACGAACAGTCGTGAATTTCTCTTGGCAGGTGCCTTTTGAACTTTGTTTTTAGCGAAACGTCGATATAAATTTTGCAGTTTCTCGATCGTGATCCATTGTCAGCTAAGTGCTAGATGCCATTATTGTGATAGCGCAATACACACATGACCAAGCAGTGGCGAGAGCACGTGACCATGAACTAGCTAGATAGAGTCGTGTGCTGCGCACGGAGAACACATATTTGTCTGAAGTCTTTGAAGGACGGTAAGCTCGTGTAGGATCAACATTCTGCGCTTGCCAGATAATTATAACTACCGCATAGGTCTGCAAACAAGTGTGGGAAGGGCTCGTATACAATGCATGGCTGCGTAGGCGAGCTGATATGTACAGCATAACAATTTTAGCTACGTGTTAAAACTATTAATAATAAAGAAAAGCCATCTACAACAGGAAAAATAAACTAATGGTGGAAACAAAGATGGCTCAGTACATGCATGATATTGAACTGCATTTCACTGAAAAAGAAAAAGAATACAAACAAGCAGGGGGTTCCAGTACTAAAAGTTTCAGACCCGAAGCCAAAAAAGAGGGTGGGTGGGTAAAGACCATTTTGGAAAAAAAGTCCATTTATTGAAAAAATAGTATAGGCATTTTCAGGAGTTTTATTATCATTGCTGATAGGCAATGATATGTAGGGAAGACCTCGAATTAAGATGGCGGCTACTCATGTGTGAAAATGAGTTTTCGCACATATCTCTACTATTATACATCTATACTGCATTCTAACTATTTCTAAGTGACTCTGAAGTGTAAGCGCTTGTAGGACGTCTATGAAAGTCGCCGGGACTGCTTGCTTGACGACGAAAATCAAGAAAGAGAGCATTTGCAGATCTTCGCTGTTATAGCGTTTCTTGAGATTCTAGACATCTAGGATTGATCAGGCGATTGTTCTGAGCTTGGAAATACCTTTGGCGAAGCTGGCAGACGTTTCTAAAGTGGTAAACTAAAATCGCCGCCCACGCGAATTGTTCATCTTCTTTCTTCTTCTTCTTCTTCTTCTTTGACAAGCATAGCGCTGTCCTGAGTGAACGAATCACTACCAAACCTGCACTATCGCATGTGTATATATCTTGGTTAGTGCACTTACTTCTTAGATAGGCATCAAACACTACCAGAAGCGAGTAAATGAAGTTTAGCGAGGCACGAGTTAAACGCAGTTAATGAACGTGGTATACCCACGCGCCGCAGAGCCAGCGCTTCTCGATTGGGGGCGGGGTCAAGGCTCCACGTGCAGGCCACGCATGCGCTTTCCTCTCAGTAGCACGAGACGATCACCAGCTGCTGTACATATCAAGCTAGAGCCTGTGCAGACGTCCGTTTATCCTTTCATCATCATGACTACTGCCGGAACGTCGGCAAGCGCGGTAACCCCGCCGACAACCGTCACCGCGGGCATAGGAGACCCCATCACCACTATTACCATGTCATCATCCGAGCTGAACGCCCTAGTCAAGACGGCTGTCCAGGAAGCCCTGGCCGCGGCCGGCGGCACACCTCCCACTACATCCTCTCCAGGTGGGTGTTAGTTGCAGATTGTACTCAGTAGCGCGCTTACACAACCGCCATTAGTATGCCATAGCTACACATGGCGCCTAGCGCGCCGCACAAGCGTCAGCGCTATTCACCCCTTTTCTATTTCTCCCGCCCTCTCTCTCTCTCTCCCTCGCTTGCTTTCTCCTCTCTAACTCCTCCCCTCTTGCCCCTCCTTCTCTCATACACCACCCTCTCTACCTGTTCAAGCAGGATTGGGCGCCTCGCCAGCTTCATCTGCCTTAGCGCACATCCCTACTCTGTCTAGCGCTACTACATCCACCGCCGCCATAACTGCAACTACTTCGGTCTTGGCCTCCGCTCCCATCACATCAGCTGGCTTCCTTTCATCTCTTCTCTCAGCGGCAACCCCTGCGAAGCAGCCGCCGGTTGTGCTAGCATCCGCACTACCCCCAATCCCGGGCAAAGTAGCTCAGAAGATTGTGGCTAAGGAATTCGTGGACTTGCGCGAGCTTCTTCCAGACAATGTTTCCCTCTTGGAGAAATTAGAGGGAATCCCCATGGCCCCTGGAGCAGCGAGACCACGCCTGAGAGAAGTCTCATCGTTGCTGACGTGGTGTGTATGTATGCTCAAGTTGGTCGCAATACAAGCCAATGATCCGAACCAAGTAAAACAAACATGCGCGTATATGTGTCTGCTTATTCAGGAGGCGAGGAAACATGGGGGAGATGGATGGAGTACCTACGACCGTTTATTTCGGCAACATGCTGCTGCCAACCCAGCCTGGTCATGGGCCACGCTAGACGGCTCCATCCATGCAGCCACCATCCTGGCGTCGAGGAATGGGGTTGGAATTCACTGCCGCTTGTGTGCAGAATCGGATCATGTTGCTCATGAGTGCGCGCTCTTCCCTCTCTTCAACCCTAGTGCTCCAACCCGGGCTATCTCTCCAGCGCAGCCGCTTCCCCACCGCAGAACTCAAAATTACTCTGGCTCTTCCTCCCCTACGCGACCGATATGTAACTCATGGAATCGCGGAAAATGTGCATATACCCCTGTCTGCACCTACCGTCACGTGTGTGCCACGTGTCAAGAGCAACATCAGGCCAAGGACTGCGCTGCCACCCCAGCTGAGAGCATTTTCCGTCGGCCACCAGTACAACGCTTTAACGCTAAAGAGGGCAGGCCGTAGAAGACTGGGTCACCATCGCTTGTCAGCCGCATCTTGTTTAACCAACCATTTGCTTAACCAACCAACTGCCGGGCTGTCTCCATAACCCTCCAGCTGGCGGATCTGTTTAAACCCTAACTATGTGCACGTTGTAATTCCAGTTGATATGTATATTGGGGTTCCTGCACACACATACACTTTTGTCTCAATTGTTTTTCATTCATTGTGCACTCGCAACCACAGCCTGAGCGCGCGTCTCTGACTAGCTAACATCCCAGTATTCACCCCATCCACTTCTCCAGATCTGACGCCTACTAGCATCCAGGCGCT